>CAJVGC010000582.1:41506400-41981150 GCA_910822075.1 Senecio squalidus | reverse complement strand
ACCCTCTTTCGATATAGAACAATAATCATTTCCAATAAGCGCACGTCTAAGTCGTTTCATGAATGGTTTATAAAGATCTTCATTCACATGAAAGGTTAACGGAGGAATCTGATTTTACAAAAGAAAAAGAAAAAGTTAGAATGTGAAATTGTCATAGAAACAAAACAAGGTTTACCTTAACAGGCTTCGGCGGTGGTGGTTTCTTGCTACCCTTAACAGGCTTTCGCAGGGGTTGTGGCGGTTTCTTGCGACCCTTTTGCAGTGGTAACTGGTTTTTCAATGTATGTGTCTCCATTGTGAAAAATGTGTGTGAATTATTTGAAGATAAAAAGATTGATTATAAAGTCTCTAAAATGTGTTTGAAACCTGCTAGTGGAGGAAGAAGGTAGTAATTAATTGTTTGTTATCATGGGTAAGTAATTAATTGTTTCAGAGAAGAGATGTGGTGGAGGAGGGTGGTGGAGAGGAGGAGGGTGAGGAGGAGTGAGGGTGGTGAAGGTAGAGAAAAAGTGAAGTGAGACAGTGTGAATAAATTGGGGATTCCCTTAAAAGGCTAGTGTTGACATTATTAGAAACTACAAGCTCTCCTCCAGTATACTTTTTCACTATTTATTAATTTTTAGTTTTTCAAATAAGGTTTAATTATGGTTGGATTTGTTTGTTTTTCGATTGTAGAAAAATTTTAAATTTAATTATTGTTGCTTATCTATACCTCTTCATAGTTTATCAATAAACTAGTTTATCGATTATTTGTGTATCATTAACAATCTAGTACAACATTAGTTGTGATGTCAAATATTTGTCGTTTCGTTTATATGTATGGGTTCTTCATGTTCACTTTTAAATTCGTATGCGTAGAGAACTCTATCAAATATAATTAACTCTATAATAAATAATATAGGACATGATTATGGAGGTTTTATGCATTAAAAAGCCGCTTTACTCTTGTTTCCTTTAAGCTAACATTTTTGGTTTTTAAACTGTCCGGGCATCAAATACCAAATCACCGTAATTGTTTTTGGGCGTGTGAAAATAGTGTTATTTGGATTAAAAAAAAAAAAAAAAACTGTTGTGTGAATGTGCTTTAACAGTTAGTCTCATTTAAACTTTTTAGAAACTGTTAATTCAAGAATAGAGTGGTTGTTAATCAATTAAAGTGTCCGGGCACCAAATACCAAAACATGACTAGTTCGAGAAACAATAACGACATCTACATAGTTACAAGTTTTACGACATCTAAGATAAATATACACACAGTTAAAAATCAGCCCACTAACCCGTGTGTTTGTTTAATTTAGAGTAGATTATATAAATCGTCCTAAAGGTTACGGAGAATAATGGATTTCGTTCACAATTTAAAAAATTACACAGAAAAACAATTACCGGTTCATTGTTTTGGTGGTTCGGGACGTGTAAGGACTTTCACCCACTTTCGACAGAGTTTTGGTCTTTTGAGAAGCGCTTTGCAGTCACGTTTAGTCTTGATGGCTTTCTCATCATCGTCGCATTAAATCTTGGTTCCATCGTGGTTATACTTTCTAGCTTCGGTCAAATAATCCTGCCAATCATTGATCAATTTTTGCATCCATGGTTGAATCTTAGTGTTTTTTTTTTCAAGCATCAAAGTGGAACACGAGTTCGAAATCCAATTGAAGCGAGCTGCCTCACTTGTCATTACTATAATGGTGACTAGGGCTGAGAAATACCGACCGAAACCGAGTGGCCCGACCGAAAACGACAATACCGACCGAAACCGAAACCGAAAAAGTGCATCGGGCGGTAGTCGACGCAAATAATCACCGTTTTTGGTATTCGGGTCGGGTCGATAGAAATACTGGCATAAGCCCGATCCAGCCCGAAATAAAAATAGGGTTGTGTTTTTTTTTTCTCTGTCTGTGACTGCTGCCTGGCAAAATAGGAAAAAAAAATCGAACCAATTCCATTGATCAAGAGAATCAAGAACACATACCATTTGAATCAATGTCATCTTCCATGCCTACCTATGAATCTTTCTCATCTCAACAAACACATACCAATTGAAGTAAGTGTTTTAACTTATTTTTTCATTAATTTTTGTTTCGAAATATAATTAGGTTTCGAAATTTAATTTTATAAAATTGAAACCAATTGGAGGTTATAATAGCGGCTGCTGTTATAAAATTAGGTTTCGAAAACCAATTGTTGTTATAAAATTAGCGGTTGCTGTTATAAAATTGAAACCAATTTGAGCAGTCACAAATATAATTTTCGAAATATAATTAGGAATTTTGTATGAAATTTGTAGTGTGTTTAATACTTTAGTTCGAATTTTGTGTAGGATGATGATATCATAGACATTGATACTATTGGCAATGAAGATAATAAAAGCAAAAGAAAAGCCCCAGCAAAGAAAAGAGAACCGAAAGCCGAATGTTGGAAGTACTTTAATACAAAGCATGAACCGAATGAGGATGGGATCGTTATTAAGATGGCTTATTGCAAATGGTGTCCCGCGGTTTTCAAAGGCGACTCAAGAAAACATGGTACGCGACACTTGAACGATCATTACACTAGTTGTAATAAGAACCCCGATATTGAGAAACTTAAGAAACAAAAACATCTAGCATTTAAGAAAGTTAAGAATGATGATAGTGGCACTAGTGGGATTTTAGAAACGTGGAAGTATGATGAAAAAAAATCAAAGAGTCGTTGGTTAAGTTAATTATTCGTGCCGAGCTTCCTTTTAAATTAGTTGAACACCCGGCATTCATTCAATTCTCCTCGGATATGCAACCTAGATTTAATGTGCCCTCCCGTTTTAAGATTGCTAAGGATGTTGCTAATTTTTATCTAGAAGAGAGGAAGAAATTATACAATTACTTAAGCAAGGAGTCCACCACGGTCCATTTAACGACCGATACATGGACTTCTAGTTGTAAAAGAATGAACTTTATGGTTTTAACCGCACACTTTATAGATGTGGATTGGGTAATGCAGAAAAGAATAATCAAATTTAGACCAATTCATAGTCATAAAGGGGTGGATATTGGTAGGGCAATTTTGGAATGTATAAACGGATGGGGTCTAAAGGATGTTATGACCATGACGGTTGATAACGTTTTATCAAATGAAAAAGCTCTTGAATACTTGGTAGAGAATTTACCAACTAAGTATGATAATGGTAAGCATTTTCACATAAGATGTATGGCTCATATTATAAACCTAATTGTCAAAGATGGTTTAAAAACGTACCAAAAGCAAGTAGATACCATAGCCTTGGCCGTGAAATACATAAAACATTCGAGCCAAAGAGTTGCTAACTTTAAAGCCAGTGTTGCAAGTACTACCAACTCAAAGAAGTTTTTGGTTTCCGAATGCCCTACACGATGGAATTCAACCCATGATATGTTGAAAACCGCCATTGATTTAAAAGATGCTTTTATGGATTATGATTTTCACAACTCTTCATTTGCACGAGACCTAGACGAAACACCTAAGCGGGAGGATTTTGAGGTTTGTAAAAAGGTAGTTCAATTTTTGGAGAAATTTAAGTACAAAACCGAACTTGTGTCAAACGTATCAAGTCCCGTTGCTCATTTGTGGTTTGGAGAGGTACTTGATATTGATAAGCATTTTCGTACGTGGCAAACGGATGTGGATTTTATGAAGATGATTGTAGAAATGAGAAAAAAGTATGACAAATATTGGGGTGATTACAAAAACATCAACCATTATATGTACTTTGCCGTTATTTTAGATCCTACGATGAAGTCGGAAATAATTGGCTATGGGTTTAAGCACTTGATAGAACATGGTTGTATGCCAATGGATCAATTAGACGAGGACGATAGTCAAGAGACGCCACTCACTTTTAATACCCACGATGAATTATGTAAGAAATTTGTAGAAAGGGTTGAGGATGCAATGGGATCATTGTTTGCTTTATACAAACAAAAATATGGCACCACCACATCAAGCGAGTTACCAAGACCATCGTCTACCAAAAGTAGTAGCTCAAGAATTCTTCGTGACAATGATTTTTTAAGTTCGTTTAAAGACAAAATTGGAAACAAGTTTAGCGGGGGGGAAGACGAGTTGAAAAAATATCTTAAAGAACCGCGTCTAGAGCTAGACGATGATGAAGACTTCGACGTACTAACTTGGTGGAAGCTTAATGCTCCACGATTTCCAATCGTATCAAGGATGGCGAAAGGTAAAAAATAATTATCGGTTTGATTTTTTCTTTTCTTTTTTTGCTGTTTTTTGGTGTATTTTTTGTTTTTTTTTGCTGCTTTTTTTGCTGTTTTTTGCTGCTGTTTTTGCTGTTTTTTTTGCTGTTTTTTGCTGCTGTTTATATGCTGTTTTGCTGCTATTTTTTGCTGTTGTTTGCTGCTGTTTATATGCTGTTTTTTTGCTGTTTTTGTTGCTGTTTTTTGCAGTTTTTTGCTGTTTTTTTGCTGTTTTGTTGCTGTTTTTTGCAGGTTTTTTTTGCTGTTTTTTGCGTACTTAAAAGCATAATATGTAGTTTATATCTAGTTTATATGTCACTTGATACTTGATAGTTTATATGTCACTTAAAAGCATACTTAAAAGCGTAATATGAATTATGAAATTGCCACTTGTTTTAGATATGTTGTGCATCCAAGTATCCACCATTGCTTCCGAATCAGCGTTTAGCGCGGGTGGACGCGTTTTGGACCCGTATAGGAATTCTTTATAGCCAAGCATTGTAGAAGCATTGGTTTGCACTCAAGATTGGAATCGCACATCTAGTAAAAACATAAATATGGATACGATAGAAGATTTGTTGAAAGATGACGAGCTAGCTAAAGGTAAACACGAAAACTTATGGTCTCATACATATTTTTTAATTGTGGTTATAGATTTTTACCTCGTTTTTTTTGTCATTTTCTAGAAATTCATGATGGGATAGACAAACAAAAGGAAGAACTAACTCAAGGAAAAGCCAAGAATGTTCAAGATTAAATGTTTGATTGAATTTGGTTTGTTGTAATGAATTTGGGATAAATTTGTATTTGTAACGGTGTTTTGAACTAGAATTTGGTTTTTTGTAATGGTTGTTTGAACTTGAACTCGAATTTGAATTTTATGTGTGTTTTTCGGTATTTTCGGTTATTTTTCGGTATTTTTCGGTATTTTTACCGAACCGACCGAAGCAAATTCGGTTCGGTTTCGGTTTGATGTTTTGCCTATTTTCGGTTTCGGTATTAATCGGTATCAGTTCGGGTCGGGTCGGTATTGGCCCGATGCTCAACCCTAATGGTGACCATATGAGATTTCCATGTTAACGTGTTATAATCTTCCACATCGATTCGTGCAATCAAATGTATGACCGCCTTTTTTAGTGCATAATAAACAACTTCTGTATCCTCAAGTCCTCCCATACTTTTATAATCTTCTTCCATACGTAGAGGCTTGGAACCAGAAAACTCATCCCTAAACGTCTATTTAACGCCATCATTAAACGCAATAACATACAAGTCCTATTTTCTGACTACAACCGAAAGTATCTTATCTTCTACTTCTGTAACTATGTAATTAACATCAATACAATGATCACCCTCTTTCGATATAGAACAATGATCATTTCCAATAAGCGCACGTCTAAGTCGTTTCATGAATGGTTTATAAATATCGTCATTCACATTTAAGTTTAATGGAGGAATCTGATTTAACAAAAGAAAAAGAAAACGTTAGAATGCGTTATTCTCATAGAAACAAAACAAGGTTTACCTTAACAGCCTTCGGCGGTGGTGGTTTCTTGCTACCCTTAGCAGGCTTTGGTGGTGGTGGTGGCGGTTTCTTGCGACCCTTTTGCAGTGGTAACTAGTTTTTCAATGTATGTGTCTCCATTGTGAAAAATGTGTGTGAATTATTTGAAGATAAAAAGATTGATTATAAAGTCTCTAAAATGTGTTTGAAACCTGCTAGTGGAGGAAGAAGGTAGTAATTAATTGTTTGCTATAATGGGTAAGTAATTAATTGTTCCAGAGAAGAGATGTGGTGGAGAGGAGGAGGGTGAGGAGGAGTGAGGGTGGTGAAGGCAGAGAGAAAGTGATTTGAGACAGAATGTGAATAAATGGGGGATTCCCTTAAAAGGGTAGGGTTGATATTATTAGAAACTACAAGCTCTGCTACAGTATACCTTTTCACTATTTATTAATTTTTAGTTTTTCAAATAAGGTTTAATTATGGTTGGATTTTTTTATTTTTCATTGTAGAAAAGATTTTAAATTTAATTATTGTTGCTTATCTATACCTCTTCATAGTTTATCAATAAACTAGTTTATTTCTCGCGTCTACGCAGATAAGTATATCGAATATTTTTGTATCATTAACAATCTAGTACAACATTAGTTGTGATGTTAAATATTTGCCGTTTCGTTTATATGTAAGGGTTCTTCATGTTCACTTTTAAATTCGTATGTGTAGAAAACTCTATCAAATATAATTAACTCTATAGTAAATAATATAGGACATGATTATGGAGGTTTTATGCATTAAAAAGCCACTTTACTCTTGTTTCCTTTAAGCTAACATTTTTGGTTTTTAAACTGTCCGGGCATCAAAATACCAAATCACCGTAATTGTTTTTAGGCGTGTGAAAATTGTGCTATTTGGATTAAAAAAAAAAACTGGTGTGTGAATGTGCTTCAACGACTAGTCTCATTTAAACTTTTTAGAAACTCTTAATTCATGAATACATTGGTTGTTAATTTATTAAATTGTCCGGGCACCAAATACCAAAACATGACTGGTTCGAGAAATAATAACGACATCTACATAGTTAAAAGTTTTACGACATCTAATATAAATATACACACAGGTAAAAATCAGCCCACTAACCTGTGTGTTTGTTTAATTTAGAGTAAATTTCATAAATCGTCCTAAAGCTTACGGAGAATATTGGATTACGTTCACAAATTAAATAATTACACAGAAAAACAATTACCGCTTCATTGTTTTGGTGGTTTGGGACGTGCAAGGACTTTGACCCACTTTCGACAGAGTTTTGGTCTTTTGAGAAGCGCTTTGCAGTCACGTTTAGTCTTGATGGCTTTCTCATCATCGTCGCATTGAATCTTGGTTCCATCGTGGTTGTACTTTCTAGCTTCGTCCGAATAATCTTGCCAATCATTGATCAATTTTTGCATCCATGGTTGAATCTTAGTGGTTTTTTTTCAAGCATCAAAGTGGAACACGAGTTCGAAATCCAATTGAAGCGAGCTGCCTCACTTGTCATTACTAAAATGGTGACCATATGAGATTTCCATGTTAACGTGTTATAATCTTCCACATCGATTCGTGCAATCAAATGTATGACCGCCTTTTTTAGTGCATAACACCCAACTTCTGTATCCTCAAGTCCTCCCATACTTTTATAATCTTTTTCCATACGTAGAGGCTTGGAACCGGAAAACTTATCCCTAAACGTATATTTAACACCATCACAAAACGCAATAACATACAAGTCCCATTTTCTGACTACAACCGATAGTATCTTATCTTCTACTTCTGTAACTATGCAATTAACATCAATACAATGATCACCCTCTTTCGATATAGAACAATAATCATTTCCAATAACCTCACGTCTAAGTCGTTTCATGAATGGTTTATAAATATCGTCATTCACATTTAAGTTTAACGGAGGAATCTGATTTAACAAAAGAAAAAGAAAACGTTAGAATGCGTTATTCTCATAGAAACAAAACAAGGTTTACCTTAACAGGCTTCGGCGGTGATGGTTTCTTGCTACCCTTAACAGGATTTGGCGGTGGTGGTGGCGGTTTCTTGCGACCATTTTGCAGTGGTAACTGGTTTTTCAATGTCTATGTCTCCATTGTGAAAAATGTGTGTGAATTATTTGAAGATAAAAAGATTGATTATAAAGTCTCTAAAATGTGTTTGAAACCTGCTAGTGGAGGAAGAAGGTAGTAATTAATTGTTTGCTATAATGGGTAAGTAATTAATTGTTTCAGAGAAGAGATGTGGTGGAGGAGGGTGGTGGAGAGGAGGAGGGTGAGGAGGAGTGAGGATGGTGAAGGCAGAGAGAAAGTGAACTGAGACAGAGTATGAATAAATAGGGGATTCCTTAAAAGGGTAGGGCTGACATTATTAGAAACTACAAGCTCTGCTGAAGTATACCTTTTCACTATTTATTAATTTTTTGTTTTTCAAATAAGGTTTAATTATGGTTGGATTTGTTTGTTTTTCGATTGTGGAAAAGATTTTAAATTTAATTATTGTTGCTTATCTATACCTCTTCATAGTGTATCAATAAACTAGTTTATTTCTCGCGTATAAGCGGATAAGTATATCGAATATTTGTGTATCATTAACAATCTAGTACAACATTAGTTGTGATGTTAAATATTTGTCGTTTTGTTTATATGTATGGGTTCTTCAGGTTCACTTTTAAATTCGTATGCGTAGAGAACTCTATCAAATATAATTAACTCTATAATAAATAATATAGGACATGATTATGGAGGTTTTATGCATTAAAAAGCCAATTTAATCTTGTTTCCTTTAAGCTAAAATTTTTAGTTTTTAAACTGTCTGGACATCAAAATACCAAATCACCGTAATTGTTTTTGGGCGAGTGAAAATAGTGCTATTTGGATTAAAAAAAAAAAAAAACTCGTGTGTAAATGTGCTTTAACAGCTAGTCTCATTTAAACTTTTTAGAAACTCTTAATTAAAGAATACAGTGGTTGTTAATTAATTAAAGTGTTCGGGCACCAAATACCTAAACATGACTAGTTCGAGAAATAATAACGACATCTACATAGTTACAAGTTTTATGACATCTAATATAAATATACACAGAGGTAAAAATCAGCCCACTAACCCGTGTGTTTGTTTAATTTAGAGTAGATTACATAAATCGTCAGAGAATAATGGATTTCGTTCACAAATTAAAAAATTACACAGAAAAACAATTACCACTTCATTATTTTAGTGGTTTGGGATGTGCAAGGACTTTCACCCACTTTCGACAGAGTTTTGGTGTTTTGAGAAGCGCTTTGCAGTCATGTTTAGTCTTGATGGCTTTCTCATCATCGTCGCACTGAATCTTGGTTCCATCGTGGTTGTACTTTCTAGCTTCGTCCGAATAATCTTGCAAATCATTGATCAATTTGTGCATCCATGGTTGAATCTTAGTGTTTTTTTTTTTCAAGCATCAAAGTGGAACACGAGTTCGAAATCCAATTAAAGCGAGCTGCCTCACTTGTCATTACTATAATGGTGACCATATGATATTTCCATGTTAACGTGTTATAATCTTCCACGTCGATTTGTGCAATCAAATGTATAACCGCCTTTTTAGTGCATAATAACCAACTTTTGTATCCTCAACTCCTCCCATACTTTTATATTCTTCTTCCATACCTAAACGTATATTTAACACCGTCACCAAACGCAATAACATTCAAGTCCCATTTTCTGACTACAACCGAAAGTATCTTATCTTCTATTTCTGTAACTATGTAATTAACATCAATACAATGATCACCCTCTTTCGGTATAGAACAATAATCATTTCCAATAAGCGCACGTCTAAGTCGTTTCATGAATGGTTTATAAAGATCCTCATTCACATGAAAGGTTATCGGAGGAATCTGATTTAACAAAAGAAAAAGAAAAAGTTAGAATGCTTAATTCTCATAGAAACAGAACAAGGTTTTCGTTAACAGCCTTCGGCGGTGGTGGTTTCTTGCTACCCTTAACAGGCTTTGCCGGTGGTGATGGCGGTTTCTTGCGACCCTTTTGCAGTGGTAACTGGTTTTTCAATGTATGTGTCTCCATTGTGGAAAAATGTGTGTGAATTATTTGAAGATAAAAAGATTGATTATAAAGTCTCTAAAATGTGTTTGAAACCTCCTAGTGGAGGAAGAAGGTAGTAATTAATTGTTTGCTATAATGGGTAAGTAATAAATTGTTTCAGATAAGAGATGTGGTGGAGGAGGGGGGTCGAGAGGAGGAGGGTGAGGAGGAGTGAGGGTGCTGACGGCAGAGAGAAAGTGAAGTGAGACAGAGTGTGAATAAATAGGGGATTCCCTTAAAAGGGTAGGGTTGACATTATTAGAAACTACAAGCTCTGCTGCAGTATACCTTTTCACTATTTATTAATTTTTAGTTTTTCAAATAAGGTTTAATTATGGTTGGATTTGTTTGTTTTTCGATTGTGGAAAAGATTTTAAATTTAATTATTGTTGCTTATCTATACCTCTTCATAGTTTATCAATAAACTAGTTTATTTCTCGCGTATAAGCGGATAAGTATATCGAATATTTGTGTATCATTAACAATCTAGTACAACATTAGTTGTGATGTCAAATATTTGTCGTTTCGTTTATATGTATGGGTTCTTCATGTTCACTTTTAAATTCGTATGCGTAGAGAACTTTATCAAATATAATTAACTCTATAATAAATAATATAGGACATGATTTTGGAGGTTTTATGCATTAAAAAGCTACTTTTACTCTTGTTTCCTTTAAGCTAACATTTTTGGTTTTTAAACTGTCCGGGCATCAAAATACCAAATCACCGTAATTGTTTTTGGGCGTGTGAAAATAGTGATATTTGGATTAAAAAAAAAAAAAATACTCGTGTGTAAATGTGCTTCAACAACTAGTCTCATTTAAACTTTTTAGAAACTCTTAATTCAAGAATACAGTGGTTGTTAATTAATTAAAGTGTCCGGGCACCAAATACCAAAACATGACTAGTTCGAGAAATAATAACGACATCTACATAGTTACAAGTTTTACGACATCTAATATAAATATACACACAGGTAAAAATCAGCCACTAACCCGTTTGTTTGTTTAATTTAGAGTAGATTACATAAATCGTCCTAAAGCTTATGGAGTATAATGGATGTCGTTCAAATATTAAAAAATTACACAGAAAAACAATTACCGCTTCATTGTTTTGGTGGTTTGGACGTGCAAGGACTTTGACCCACTTTCGACAGAGTTTTGGTCTTTTGAGAAGCGCTTTGCAGTCACGTTTAGTCTTGATGGCTTTCTCATCATCGTCGCATTGAATCTTGGTTCCATCGTGGTTGTACTTTCTAGCTTCGTCCGAATAATCTTGTCAATCATTGATCAACTAGGCGTATTCCCGCGCGTTGCGCGGTGACAATTTCTAAAGAGATTTGTCACGAACAATGATCAGAATCGGGAGTTCGAACAATATGAATCTGAAACTGAATTAGAACAATATTGATGTGACCACTCAAATAGCTAAGGGATTGACTACAAAAGTCAAACTTTTCAAATACATATGTAAAAATAAAAAGACATTTCTACGTCCGGTATTAGATATTAGATTAGATACATATATAATTCAGTAAACTGCTGCATATTTTCAAGTAAGGTATGGAAAGAATATAACATGTTGTATCACTTGTCTAATCAACAACATGCACATGGACCCTATACCTGCAACAACGAAAACAGACATAACAAAAGGCAATAATTGGGTAGGTTAATACCATAGTCCCTACATAAAACAACTCAAAAACCAACCTTATCATAGGGTACTTGCAAAAGTCATTGAAAAGATCACAAAAAACAAACCATCGTTTACAACTAACTCTTTGTTGCACTCTCCACAACTCTTGTAGCACCAACCGGATTGAGTATATACACGATCAACTGTTGCCAAAATAGTGAAAACATGACGACCAACTGTTGCCAAAATAGTGAAAACATGGTCAGTTACACATTTATAATAATATATAAAAGGTTTCCATCGTTGTACATAAAAAACATGGTAGAAATTATTGTATATTAACTGTTTTCGTGGCGTACCCTTTTTCCGGCTTTTCAAATTTTCAAACAAATTAGAAATCACCTCATCATCAGTTATAACCATCTCCAACCCAAGTAAGACATCACCGAATTTCGTATTTACTGCCTCCCACATTCTACAAATACTTACATGAACAACCCAATCGTCTCTAGTTGGGTCAAGGGCGCCAATCTTGGAGTGAGACATGTTTTTCGAAAGAGACATAATTGTACGTGGTTATGTGGTTTGTTGATGCATAAGAACTTATATAGAAAAACACAAAACCACCATTATACCTTACATTATGATAATTAAAACACATGGCAACCAAAGAGTCAGGCGTTTCAAATGTGTTATTAACTTAGGGTAACTGAACAGTTTAAATATCATTATACCTCATATTATGGTAATTAAAACACACGGCAACCAAAGAGTCAGGAGTTTTGTGTTATTAACTTAGGGTAACTAAACAGTCTAAAAAATCATTATATCTCACATTATGGTAATTAAAACACAGGGCAACCAAAGAGTCAGGAATATCATTATACCTTACATTATGGTAATTAAAACACAGGGCAACTAAAGAGTCAGGAGTTTCAAATGTATTATGGTAATTAAAAAATAGGGCAACCAAAAAGTCAGGAGTTTCAAATGCATAAGTATGCCATTAATTACATTATGGTAATTAAAACATAGGGTAAACAAAGAGTCAGGAGTTTCAAATGCACACGATTCCACTATTAGGAAATTCTCGAATATTAGCCATCCGACGATCCTCCATTATAAGTAAATATAGATATAGATTTTTGCATCCATGGTTAAATATTAGTGTTTTTTTTTCAAGCATCAAAGTGGAACACGAGTTCGAAATCCAATTGAAGCGAGCTGCCTCACTTGTCATTACTATAATGGTGACCATATGAGATTTCCATGTTAACGTGTTATAATCTTCCACATCGGTTCGTGCAATCAAATGTATGACCGCCTTTTTTAGTGCATAATAACCAACTTCTGTTTCCTCAAGTCCTCCCATACGTTTATATTCTTCTTCCATACGACAGTTCTTTTCTATTATATTAGTATTTTCTATTTAATTCATATTAGATCAGTGTAGAGGCTTGGAACGAGAAAACTCATCCCTAAACGTATATTAACGCCGTCACCAAACGCAATAACATACAAGTCCCATTTTCTGACTACAACCGAAAGTATCTTATCTTCTACTTCCGTAACTATGTAATTAACAACAATACAATGATCAGCCTCTTTCCAATAAGCGCACGTCTAAGTCGTTTTATGAATGGTTTATAAATATCTTCATTCACATGAAAGGTTAACGGAGGAATCTGATTTAACAAAAGAAAAAGAAAAAGTTAGAATGCGTAATTCTCATAGAAACAAAACAAGGTTTACCTTAACAGGCTTCGACGGTGGTGGTTTCTTGCTACCCTTAACAGGATTTGGCGGTGGTGGTGGCGGTTTCTTGCTACCCTTTTGCAGTGGTAACTGGTTTTTCAATGTATGTGTCTCCATTGTGAAAAACGTGTGTGAATTATTTGAAGATAAAAAGATTGATTATAAAGTCTCTAAAATGTGTTTGAAACCTGCTAGTGGAGGAAGAAGGTAGTAATTAATTGTTTGTTATAATGGGTAAGTAATTAATTGTTTCAAAGAAGAGATGTGGTGGAGGAGGGTGGTGGAGAGCAGGAGGGTGAGGAGGAGTGAGGGTGGTGAAGGCATATAGAAAGTGAAGTGAGACAAAGTGTGAATAAATGGGGGATTCCCTTAAAAGGGTAGGTTTGGCATTATTAGAAACTACAAGCTCTCCTCCAGTATACATTTTCACTATTTATTAATTTTTAGTTTTTAAAGTAAGGTTTAATTTTGGTTGGATTTGTTTGTTTTTCGATTGTAGAAAAGATTTTAAATTTAATTGTTGTTGCTTATCTATACCTCTTCATAGTATATCAATAATCTAGTTTATTTCTCGCGTATACACGGATAAGTATATCGAATATTTGTGTATCATTAACAATCTAGTACAACATTAGTTGTAATGTCAAAGATTTGTCGTTTCGTTTATATCTATGGGTTCTTCATGTTCACTTTTAAATTCGTATGCGTAGAGAACTCTATAAAATATAATTAACTCTATAATAAATAATTTAGGACATGATTATGGAGGTTTTATGCAATAAAAAGCTACTTTATTCTTGTTTCCTTTAAGGTCACATTTTTGGTTTTTAAACTGTCCGGGCATCAAAATACCAAATCATCGTAATTGTTTTTGGGCGTGTGAAAATAGTGCTATTTCGATTTTAAAAAAAAAAAAAAAAAAAAACAATGTTGTGTGAATGTGCTGCAAAAGCTAGTCTCATTTAAACTTTTTAGAAACTCTTAATTCAAGAATACAGTGGTTGTTAATTAATTAAAGTGTCCGGGCAAAAAATACCAAATCATGACTAGTTCGAGAAATAATAACGGCATCTACATAGTTACAAGTTTTACGACATCTAATATAAATATACACACAGGTAAAAATGAGCCCACTAACCCGTGTGTTTGTTTAATTTAGAGTAGATTACATAAATCGTCCTAAAGCTTACGGAGAATAATGGATTTCGTTCACAAATTAAAAAATTACACAGAAAAACAATTACCGCTTCATTGTTTTGGTGGTTTGGGACGTGCAAGGACATTGACCCACTTTCGACAGAGTTTTGGTCTTTTGAGAAGCGCTTTGCAGTCACGTTTAGTCTTGATGGCTTTCTCATTATCGTCGCATTGAATCTTGGTTCCATCGTGGTTGTACTTTCTAGCTTCGTCTGAATAATCTTGTAAATCATTGATCAATTTATGCATCCATGGTTGAATCTTAATTTTTTTTTTCAAGCATCAAAATGGAACACGAGTTCGAAATCCAATTTGAGCAAGCTGCCTCACTTGTCATTACTATAATGGTGACCATATGAGATTTCCATGTTAACGTGTTATAATCTTCCACATCGATTCGTGCAATCAAATGTATGACCGCCTTTTTTAGTGCATAATAACCAACTTCTGTATCCTCAAGTCCTCCCATACTTTTATAATCTTCTTCCATACGCAGAGGTTTCGAACCAGAAAACTCATCCCTAAACGTATATTAAACGCCGTCACCAAAAGCAATAACATACAAGTCCCATTTTCTGACTACAACCGAAAGTATCTTATCTTCGACTTCTGTAACTATGTATTTAACATCAATACAATGATCACCCTCTTTCGATATAGAACAATAATCATTTCCAATAAGCGCACGTCTAAGTCGTTTCATGAATGGTTTATAAAGATCTTCGTTCACATTAAAGGTTAACGGAGGAATCTGATTTAACAAAAGAAAAAGAAAAAGTTAAAATGTGAAATTCTCATAGAAACAAAACAAGGTTTACCTTAACAGGCTTCGGGGGTGGTGGTTTCTTGCTACCCTTAACAGGCTTTGGCGGTGGTGGTGGCGGTTTCTTGCGACCCTTTTGCACTTGTAACTGGTTTTTCAATGTATGTGTCTCCATTGTGAAAAACGTGTGTGAATTATTTGAAGATAAAAAGATTGATTATAAAGTCTCTAAAATGTGTTTGAAACGTGTTAGTGGAGAAGAAGGTAGTAATTAATTGTTTGCTATAATGGGTAAGTAATTAATTGTTTCAGAGAAGAGATGTTGTGGAGGAGGGTGGTGGAGAGGAGGAGGGTGAGGAGGAGTGAGGGTGGTGAAGGCATAGAGAAAGTGAAGTGAGACAGTGTGAATAAATGAGGGATTCCCTTAAGAAGGTAGGTTTGACATTATTAGAAACTACAAGCTCTGCTGCAGTATACCTTTTCACTATTTATTAATTTTTTGTTTTCCAAATAAGGTTTAATTTTGGTTGGATTTGTTTGTTTTTCGATTGTAGAAAAGATTTTAAATTTAATTATTGTTGCTTATCTATACCTCTTCATAGTTTATCAATAAACTATTTTATTTCTCGCGTATACGCAGATAAGTATATCGAATATTTGTCTATCATTAACAGTCTAGTACAACATTAGTTGTGATGTTAAATATTTGTCGTTTCGTTTATATGTATGGGTTCTTCATGTTCACTTTTAAATTCGTATGCGTAGAGAACTCTATCAAATATAATTAACTCTATAATAAATAATTTAGGACATGATTATCGAGGTTTTATGCATTAAAAAGCCACTTTACTTTTGTTTCTTTTAAGCTAACATTTTTGGTTTTTAAACTGTCCGGGCATCAAAATACCAATCACCGTAATTGTTTTTGGGCGTGTGAAAATAGTGCTATTTGGATTTAAAAAAAAAAAAAAATCTGTAGCGTGAATGTGCTTCAACATCTAGTCACATTTAAACTTTTTAGAAACTCTTAATTCAAGAATACTGTGGTTGTTAATTAATTAAAGTGTTGGGGCACCAAATACCAAAACATGACTAGTTCGAGAAATAATAACGACATCTACATAGTTACAAGTTTTACGACATCTAATATAAATATACACACAGGTAAAAGTCAGCCCACTAACCCGTGTGTTTGTTTAATTTAGAGTAGATTACATAAATCGTCCTAAAGCTTATGGAGAATAATGGATTTCGTTCACAAATTAAAAAATTACAACCTTCGTCCGTTTAGTAAAACTAATTACTTTTTTTGTTTTTAAAATAGATTTCCAGAATTACAAGATCTTGTTAAATATTCTATTTTTTTAACAGAATCTTTGAAACGAACATTTATTTTAAGGTTAAAAATGCTAATTAGTTTTGTTTTTTAACAAAATCCTAACCTTTTTAAGGCCATTCTCAACGGCAACGTTTTTCCAGCGTCCCCCCCTCCCCTACCCCGAAAAAAAAACCCGCCGTTATGGCTGGGGGGTGGCGTTATTGTGAGATTTTTGGCGTTGTAGTGCTGTGCAACGCTCGTTCCGGGTAATATTTTTTTCTTTCTTTCTTCCTAATCTCTCCTTTATACATACATATACATATATATAATATGTATATATCGTAAAGAAAATAAGGGGATGGTTCAATTGTTGCAGGTTTTTGAAGGTTTTTGAAGAAAAAGAAAGATGGAGGGAGAGAGAAAGAGACAAAAAAGCAATTTTTTTTGTAATAAATGTTATTGATTTGTTATTTCTTATTAACGTATTTATGATATATTATTTATATTAAACTTATTTTTATCAAAGTTTTTATGTATTGTTAAACTTATTTTTAATATTAATCTAAGTTTATTTTTATTATTAATATATTTTTAATTTTAGTAATATATTAAAAATAATATTAGTAAAAAGAAGAAAATGAAAAATAATAAAACTGGTGGGTTACAGATTTTGGTGTTATAGTTGAGGGGGTTTTGTGGTGTTATGTTATGGGTGGTGTTATGCTGACGTGACACACATAACACCAAAAATAGTGTTATGGTTGAGAGCACTCTTAATTTAACATCTACTCTTGCTTTTGTTGTTTCCATTGCATATTGTGCAAAATTCTTGATCTTTTTGATGGCTTTGGGGGGCTTTCTTCTTGATGGTGCTGTTAAATAGTAACACCAATTTAAATTTAGGGGGAATGAAGTATCAAGGAGTCAACATATACAATTTTCGAAACAAATAATACAAATAGATAATCTGTTAGAGATCGATGACATATACAATATGGAAAACTTCGGGAAAGTGTGGAGTGCACACTTGTTCGAACTTATCTTGATTATTTAGGGACGAAGCCCCTAAACGACGAGAGTTCGGGGGCAGCGCCCCCTATAGCGGGGTCCAAGGGGCAGAGCTCCTGGCTGGGAATCGGAAAACGCATCCTTAAGTCCTCCCACAACTTGATAATCTTCTTCCACACGTAGAGGCTTGGAACCGAAAAACTCAACCTAAACGTTTATTTAACGTCGTCACCAAACGCAATTACATATAAGTCCCATTTTCTGACTACAACCGAAAGTATCTTATCTTTTACTTCTGTAACTATGTAATTAACAACAATACAATGATAACCCTCTTCTGTTATAGAACAATAATCATTTCCAATAAGCGCACGTCTAAGTCGTTTCATGAATGGTTTATAAAGATCTTCATTCACAAGAAAGGTTAACGGAGGAATCTGATTTAACAAAAGAAAAAGAAAAAGTTAGAATATTAAATTCTCATAGAAACAAAAGAAGGTTTAATAATAGTATACCTTAACAGGCTTCGGCGGTGGTGGTTTCTTGCTACCCTTAACAGGCTTTGGTGGTGGTGGTGGCGATTTCTTGCGACCCTTTTGCAGTCCTAACTGGTTTTTCAATGTATGTGTCTCCATTGCGAAAATTCACAGTTAGTCTTTCGAAAAATGTGTGAATTATTTGAAGATAAAAAGACTGATTATAAAGTCTCTAAAGAAAGTTAGAACAATGTGTTTGAATGAATTTAAAAGATAGACATAAGTTTGTTTCAGATAAGGTAATTGTTGGATTGAATGAAAAATTGAGTTTTTGATCTTTTTCAAGATAACATATAAATAGAGTAATTTCATGGTTAGTAAGTTTTATGCAAAATGGCTAATAGGGGATATAATGAAGAGTGAGTCTTGGTTCAGTCTGCTACACAAGAAGAGGATAGCCGGATTTTTAATAATGATGATCAGAGGTGTCCTTCATTTATTTGCTGTAATTGGTAAGTAATTAATTGTTTAAGAGAAGAGATGTGGTGGAGGAGGGTGGTGGAGAGGAGGAGGGTGAGGAGAAGTAGGGGTGGATAAGTGTGGAGAAAGCATTAAATGGGGGATCCCCCCCCCCCCCCCCCCCCCCCCCCACCCTTTGGCCTACTTGTGTCCCATCTATGACACATGTGTGTCATAGATATGACTTTTTTTTTGTTGCTATTTTGTCTTTTTTTGTGTTTTTGTAGTCGTTTTTTTTTTTTTTTTTTTTTTTTTTTTTTTTTAAGTATCAAATAACAAACATTATACATAATTTAACGAAAAAATAAATTGTGTATTAAAATGCGACATTCGAATTTTTATTTTACACTAATAGTGTTATAATAAAAATGTCATAGAAATAGAACATGACCCGATTTTGACCCTAAATTATGGATTCGGTTTTGACCCAAAATCATGACCCGAGTTTTAAAAAATCATGATACACAAAATCAGTCACAGATCAATGTTCAAATACACTGAGTTTTATCCGATTAGAAATTTTGAATGTACCATCGAAATATTTTGATGTGAAAGTGAAATCACGACTCTCGGTTTCCAAAATCGAAATCCCCAAATATACAACAAATATGACAATGTATATATTCACAAAATCGTTTTTTCCAAACAGGTCTAACTTTCTTGGACAAAAAAACATTGTTTTGGGCCAATTATTTCTAAAGAACAACAACAATCGAAGAAACAAACTAATGGTGGTAAAAATATGCAAATCAAAAAGAAAAACAATTACCTCTTCATTGTTTTGGGGGTTGGGACGTGCAAGGACTTTGACCCACTTTCGACAAAGTTTTGGTCTTTTGAAAAGCGCTTTGGAGTCACGTTTAGTCTTGATGGCTTTCTCATCAGCGTTGCATTGAATCTTGGTGCTCCCATCGTGGTTGTACCTTTGTAGCTTCGTCCGAATAATCTTGCCAATCATTGATCAATTGTTGCATCCATGGTTGAATCTTAGTGTTTCTTTTTTCAAGAATCAAAGTGGAACTCGAGTTCGAAATCAATTGAAGCGAGCAACCTCACTTGTAATTACTATAATGGTGACCATATGAGATTTCCATGTTAACGTGTTATAATCTTCCACATCGATTCGTGCAATTACATGTATGACCACTTTTTTTAGTGCATGATAACCAAATTCTCTATCCTTAAGTCCTCCCATACCTTGATAATATTCTTCCATACGTAGAGGCTTGGAACAGGAAAAGTCATCCCTACACGTATATTTAACGCCGTCACCAAATACAATAACATAGAAGCCCCATTTTCTGACTACAACCGAAAGTATCTTATCTTTTACCTCTGTAACTATGTAATTATCATCAATACAATGATCACCCTCTTTCTATATAGAAGAATAATCATTTCCAATAAGCGCACGTGTATGTCGTTTCATGAATGGTTTATAAAGATCTACATTCACATGAAAGGTTAATGGAGGAATCTGATTTAACAAAAGAAAAAGAAAAAAGTTAGAATGTGAAATTCTCATAGAAACACAAGAAGGTTTAATAATAGTATACCTTAATACGCTTCGGCGGTGGTGGTTTCTAGCTACCCTTAACAAGCTTTGGCAGTGGTGGTGGCGGTTTCTTGCGACCCTTTTGCAGTGGTAACCTGTTTTTCAATGTATGTGTCTCCATTGCGAAAATTCACAGTTAATCGTCCGAAAAATGTGTGTGAATTATTTGAAGATAAAAAGATTGATTATAAAGTCTCTAAAGAAAGTTTGAACAATGTGTTGGAATGAATTTAAAAGACAGACATAAGTTTATTTCAGAGAAGGTAATTGTTGGATTGAATGAAACATTGAGTTTTTGATCTTTTTCAAGATAGAATATAAATAGAGTAATTTCATGGTTAGTAATTTTTATGCAAAATGGCTAATAGGGGATATAATGAAGAGTGAGTCTTGGGTCAGTCTGCTACACAGGAAGAGGATAGCCGGATTTTTAATAATGATGATCAGAGGTGTCCTTTATTTATTTGCTTTAATTGGTAAGTAATTAATTGTTTAAGAGAAGATATATGATGGAGGAGGGTGAGGAGGAGTGAGGGTGGATAAATGTGGTGAACGCATTAAATAGGGGAATCCCCCCCACCGGCACAATTGTGTCCCATCTATGACACATGTGTGTCATAGATGTGACTTTGTTTTTTGCTTTTTTTGTTTTTTTTTGTCTTTTTGTGGTCGTTTTATTTATTTATTTTTCAAGTATCGTAAAATAACAAACATTATACATAATTTAACAGAAAAAAATTGTGTATTAAAATGCAACATTCGTACTCTATTATTCACATATTATGTATAATAAAAAACAGTATAATGATGTAACGAATAAATAAATTATGTATTAAAATGCTACATTCGAATTTTTATTTTACACTAATAGTGTTATAATAAAAATGTCATAAAAATTGAAGATGACCCGATTTTGACCCTAAATTATGGATTCGGTTTTTGACCCGAAATACTGACCCTAGTTTGAACCGTTTGGAAGTTAGAGTCATAGTTTTAATCAAACTCCATGTGGGTAGTTTTAAAACATCTCAAAACTTCTTTTGTTGGTTAATTTAATCACTCGTACGATTAAAAATTCATCATACACAAAATGAGTCACAAATAATTGTTCAAATACACTGAGTTTTATCCGATTGGAAATTTCGATTGTACCATCGAAATATTTTGATGTGAAAGTGAAATCACGACTCTCAATTTCCAAAATCGAAATCCCCAAATATACAACAAATATGACCATGTGTATATTCACAAAATCGTTTTTGCCAAAAAGGTCTAACTTTCTTGGACAAAAAAACTTTGTTTTGGGCCAATTATTTCTAAAGAACAACAACAACCGAAGAAACAAACTAATGGTGGTAAAAATGTGTAAATCAAAAAGAAAAAGAATTACCTCTTCGTTGCTTTGGTGGTTTGGGACGTGCAAGGACTTTTACCCACTTTCGACAGAGTTTTGGTCTTTTGAAAAGCGCTTTGCAGTCAAGTTTAGTCTTGATGGCTTTCTCATCAGCGTTGAATTAAATCTTCGTGCTTCCATCGTGATTGTACTTTCTAGCTTCGTCCGAATAATCTTGCCAATCATTGATCAATTCTTGCATCAATGGTTCAATCTTAGTGTTTCTTTTTTCAAGCATCAAAGTGGAACACGAGTTCGAAATCCAATTGAAGCGAGCTGCCTCACTTGTCATTACTATAATGGTGACCATATGAGATTTCCATGTTAACGTGTTATAATCTTCCACATCGATTCGTGCAATCAAATGTATGACCACTTTTTTTAGTGCATGATAACCAACTTCTCTATCAGTAAGTCCTCCTATACTTTGATAATCTTCTTCCATACGTAGAGGCTTGGAACCGGAATACTCACCCCAAAACGTATATTTAACGCCATCACCAAACGCAATAACATACAAGTCCCATTTTCTAACTACAACCGAAAGTATCTTATCTTTTACTTCTGTAACTATGTAATTAACATCAATACAATGATCACCCTCTTTCGTTATAGAAGAATAATCATTTCCAATAAGGGCACGTCTAAGTCGTTTCATGAATGGTTTATAAAGATCTACATTCACATGAAAGGTTAACGGAGGAATCTGATTTAACAAAAGCAAAAGAAAAAGTTAGAATGTGAAATTCTCATAGAAACAAAAGAAGGTTTAATAATAGTATACCTTAACAGGATTCGGCGGTGATGTTTTCTTGCTACCCTTAACAAGCTTTGGCGGTGGTGGTGGCGGTTTCTTGCGACCCTTTTGCAGTGGTAACTAGTTTTTTTTAACGATTACCAATAAAATATTAATTAATAAAAACATAGTAAAAGTAAACCTCATTTTAGAACAAAAAACATAGGGGCGTCATCCAAGAAAGTAAAATTTTGTTCCATTTTTACATCATAGGTGCGAATTTCTTATAATTTTGAGCTACAAAATCAATTCGGTATTTTTTTTATATCATCAATTTTTCATTCTTATTAAAAGTGACATCACTTACAAGAATGATAGAACTCGTTGTCTTCTTGCATATTATAACATAATATTTATAAGGATACCAACCATAAACATAATTGACCTAAAACTCACTAGTCGCCCGTGACCTACATCTAATAGTACTTCTCGACAGTTCGATCGACAAAATCGAGAAATCTTAAACCGGAGAATAAAACTGTAATTATGAAAATTTATGTAAAAACATAGATATTTTCAACGACTGGTTGCTTGTGGCGGTGTTTGATGAATTTTCAGGACCAAGGTCTTTGCCACTAAAGTTGCATTTTATTCGGAATTCAGTTACGAACTCCAAGCGGTTTAACAGTTGTAAATACAACATTAATCCGTTTTTTTCTTTTAAGATTTGCACCCGTGTTGTGGAGTTTAATTACGAAGTCAATAACGTTAACCCCATAAGTTAACTCCAAGCGGTTTAGGAGTTATGACTGAAACACTGACCCGATGGGGTTAAAATCTGATTTATATTTATTATTATTATTGTTTGAAAATTAGTCAAGCTAGGTGGTTTATCCTCACGCAGATTTGAATATGAAAAAGATAGAGACGTCATCAGACTCGTTCTAATATCATGAAATGGTATATATAGACATAGTTTTGGTCACTTTTCTTATTCTCCATAAACATATCTGCTAGCTCATTAATATTCTTCTCATCACATTAAACAAATATGTAATATGAGGGTACCCGACAACGCATAAGACTCCTCTCGTACTCGACATCCGTGTGTATCCCCATCCAAGGGTAAACCCACATACCTTAAATTTAACTATGAAAACCAAGATTTCATCTTTAAAACATCCAAAATATTTTTTTTTCTAATTATTAACGTTTTTCTATACCATCTTCATAGTTTATGAGTAAATTCTAGTTTAATTTTAACAAAAAATGAGAACGTAAATCAATCAAAAAGTATTACTAACATTATCATTATAACTAGTTATAACACACATTATGTTAGTGTACATACGCGATATTTGGTGGAAACTACATTATTTCATCATCTTAAGAAATTTATTATATATTTATGCAAGCGAGTTAATCATATAAAAGGTAAATGTGATTTGTCAAATATTGCATATTTTGTCTATGAACTTATTTTTATAGAATCATGTCCTAGTTGTTTCAACCCATTATCCACATTGGCGTCGTTATCGTTAAGATCTTTAATTTGTCGTTAAATGCAGAGATCTGTCTATATAGAGCATATATCCCATTTCAATTTTAAGTTTTGATTTCAAATAGGTGAAATCTAGATCATGAGTTTTAAATAAAGGATCATAATCCGTTCAATCTTGATCATCCTTTTTTTGCAATATATATATAAATTCAAATTAAAGTGGTCAATCATAGTTTTAATAGTGGTTAAATGTTCTTAATATTGTTTAATATATTTGAATTCTCCATTTCAAAATATGATCATATTTTCATTTAAAACATAGTCAAAATGTAACTTAAATGATTAAATGATTAATTGATGACTAATAGATTGAATGGGATACAAAATTTGCATAGATAATAAAAATGATAATACCAAAAGTGAAAAGCATACACTGAGTTAAATTACTTTTTGAAACTAACAATAAATTAACTGAAATTTATAAATAAGATAAAGTTCAATGATGACTATATCATATATTAAAAACGAAGCAACACATTATTAGAAACCTAACATCGCACCACATTTCTATTTCCTAAATCTAAAAATAATAAGATAAACTTCAATACTCACTACCTTAATCGTGTATATCGTTTTGGTATACCGTCACATATCGTGAGTACGCTATAGTCTTTAATAAATAACAAACCACATTAACCATTTAAGTAATTAACTTATTTAAAAAAAAATAAAGTTACTTCCACACACATATACATACTCATAAAGGCATACACCAACCATGGTCTTCTCCTCTACTTTTCAAAAATTACATATAATGCCGACAACATTAATTCAAGTGTGACTTTTAAGTTATGTTGTATTTGAGTTATATTTGAAGATCTCACGCGCATAAGTTATCGTTTCATTAGCATCACCAACCCTTCCCTTCCCGTCCATTGACAATCAATATCTACCGCAAGATAATAGGACAAAAAGTATTATGTTTTTATCGGGTTCAACTTTTATTAAACTAAAGTTGATCCTCAAAAGAATTGTGTTTTCATATTCCTTATATGAAAGTGTTAACCAAATATTTTTTTCTAAGGTTAGTTAAGGTTTAGTCTATCAATTAAAACAAGGATTAGTTATTTAAGTCTTTTTCATTGTATTCTAATCAATTAGATAGAATTGAGGAAAAATTATTTGGTCTTCAAGTTGTACTCCGTTTAAATTACAAAGAATATGTCATGTTAAAATTTTGATTTTGATAACAACAAGGTTTTAAATTCTTGCGTGATGCGGCGGGATGAAAACGTACATCGTTAGTTGGATTTAGGAATTATATACTTATATCATAAACTAATTACATCTAATGTATTTAGTTTGTTTGCTTTCATGTTTCTATTTAACTTTCCTATTCACAGGTATCTAAACCTCATATAATTTTGTAAAGAGATTAAGTTGGGAATTTAAAGCCTCTAGCAAAATACTGTAGGTATTTGAATAGTGTCGAATAAATATGTGACTGTAAATGTTTGAGACTACGGGAGCGCACACATCGACATTTAGACACGACTATTAGTTTAATGTATTTAGTAAATATTACTTAATGGGTTAAGTGTAATATTTATTAAATGGAGGGTTTATTATGTAAATAAGGAGGTTTGTTTATTCTAATATAACTCAAACTCTAAGATTTGAAAACCTATAAATAAAAGATAAACCCTAAACCCTAATTACTACAAACAATAAAGTGTTTTTTTTTTAAAAAAGAAGGGGGTTTTGTTTTTATTTTGGTTTTTGTATTAAGGGTTGTTGCTAAGCAATTGTTGTACAAAGCTTAAACAAGTACTAGCATACTTGTCTGTCGATAAAGAGGGTGTCGCGTACGCAACCGTGGTAAAAACCTTACGTTAGGTTTTCATTATTTCGCTTGCTCAATAAGGTACACAATTACTATCTGATTTATTATTTACTATGTGATCCTAATATCCGCTGCATGTAATTATTTGATAATTTGACTCGAGGTCTATACCTATAGTGGTATCAGCCATAACATAGTATTTTTATTTTGGATAATGATAAAACATCAAAAATTGTGGGGGGATTGAGTTTGGATTAAAATTGTTTAAAAAAAAGAGTTTTTTTTTTTAATTAAAAGTTAATTAAACCTTAAACGCAAATTTTGATGTTTTATTAAATGTGTGCCAGATTTATTTTTTTTTATTGAAAATTAAGGTTATTAAGTTACACGCATAACTTAATAGCCATAATTAGATATTATGATATTGTAATAAGTAAATTTCATATATTGACATATAATAATTGTTATTTGATATGTGCGACACTAATGATATTGGATATAAAATTGTTATTTGTGGTTTATTTGATAAATTGTATTGAACACATATTGAATAACTTACGCAATCCATATTTGACTTATTTGAACTGATGCATGTGGTCCGTTTCCTTTTGAAACGGGAGTTATTCAATATGTGGATAATGACCATAGAGACTATTTGTTTTAGGGCTCACCCAATTTTGTTGTGTAGTTTAATTCTAATACTCATATTAATGAGTATTGTTAATTGTTTTGAAAGTAATAAAAATTAATATAACTAAAGAATTATGAAACGAATTTTTAATTTATTTTGGACTTTTATACGTTCTATGACGAAGTTTGGGTTTATACCCTAATTTTGTCCTTCGATGGAACGTATTAAATTGCAAATACATTAAAAATCAAACCTTTAAAAGCGTGTGATTGGTAATTCGTAATTAAATGTACATCCTTAGTGTATAAATTCCCAACTAGGCTCACCTACATAAAAGACGATGTCTAGGAAAGTTTGCGGTGGTATTATACCCCTAATGTCACACCCCGCTAAAGCGGAAACACGGGATGTGAGAGCTGGAAAATCATTACACGGTCATGAGCAAACATAAACGATTCAAGTCATTTCGATTTCAAAATAAAATTGTTCAAGTTCAACATCCAAGCAGTTCATACTTTGAAAATAAAATACAAGTACAATGTTCAAATAAAAATTTCCCAAAATGAAAGGTCTTTCCCAACAAGTGCCTCACGCAACCATATCGACCCTCCTTTGCCAATGCATTCCGAACACTTACTTTAATTTCCTGAAACATAAGATAAAGTGTCAACTACATAAAGTAGTGAGTGAGTTACCGTTTAGAGTTCGAGAAAGTTTCTAAAAATAGAAAGTTGTAAAACATATATTGACGTCATAAGTAAAAGAACGAGTCGGCGTTTGAACATATATGTAAATAGTAAAAGTTTGTATGTACGCGAGTAAAATAATTAAATAAACTCGTATAGTAAAGTTGTAGCGGAATCCAGGCGCTAAAAGGTGTGTATATGCGTATGGGATATGTGTTTAACTAAATAGTACTCGCATCAATCACTTGGCATAATATAAGTAGTAAGTATACACTAAACCGATTGTATGGTCCTGATCTAGCCCAAAAATGTTTAATTGATTGAACCTCTGTGTGGTAGTAATATGTACTTGGGACGCTAACCCTTAGTAAGGAGTGACCGCTCCTAAGTATCGATACCCATATGACTAACGGCTGTTGCTAATAGTGTATAAGTGTTCCTGATCCAAAACGGGCAATTGTACAAAGTTCCAAAAGTTGTGTTGAGTTCTTACGGGCTTATATATCCATCAAGAATTGGTCGCTAACAAGTATCCTAGTTTAGTTAACCCGCTAGGGAGATAACACAAATACGCATAAATGTTTGTAAGTTCCAAGTTTGTACAAGTTCCATAGTTCCAAAGTTAAAATGTTTCAAAGTTTTGAACAAGTTTCAATAAGTACCAAAATATCAAGTTCCATTTGTTCAATAGTTCGCAAATAGTGTAAAAGTTACAAAACATATAATCTTATGCTTCCCCCAAATAATGTTTAAAATGAACAAAAGTAAAACAAGAGGGGTTGTAACTCATGGTTTGCGGAGATAAGAGGTATGAACTAGCACAAAAAGAGGCGGAACGCGTCGGGAATCACAAATGACCTAGAACACCTGAGAGTTGTGTAAGTTATATTATTATAATTGGAGTTATGTTAAGTTCCAATTTAACATTTTTAAGTCTCAATTTATAATACTTAGATTTTGTCCCAAAGGATTACTACGGAAAGTTTATATGTTCGTGTACGTTTTATAGTCCAATTATTTTCAAAAAGTGTCAAAGTGTATAAGTCTCGAAGTTATTATGTTTCTGAATTTGAAATGTATTTTACGGTGAAAATTGGGCAACGCTTCCGCGCTATAAAAATTATGTCCATTTTCAAAACACTTTCCCGCTTCAAAATACACAATATAACGTTTAAACAAATAATACCCAAGTTTCAAGTCCAAAAAGCTCTTCAACCAACTTCTAAGTCAAAACAGTAGCTTATTTAAATGTATATATTCTGTGATGGTTTATTTTAGCTTATAATCAAGTTTACGACCTTTAAAACGACAAAAGTAGCGAACAGGGACATTCTGGCGGCGGCTGGAGGAAAACAGCTGCCGGCTGACCTTTAGCCGTCGGCTGAAATCCTTCAGCCGCCGGCCAAAAGGCTTCGGCCAGTTTTATAGTTGCTTTATTTTTCGATTTTAAGCTTGTTTAACCGTTAGATTCGACATGCAAACTGATATAACTCAAACATATGTATTTCTAAAGTAAAATCACTGTTTTCTTTTAGATTTACATGTTAAATATATAGATCTAACATAAAAACCCGTTTTTAAGCTAGAAAACGTTTTGCATGTTTATAAAAACTTATTTCCAGGTTATAGATTATACATGCAAGTAAAAATATGTATAAAAATAGTAAAAAGGAAGTGTTTTACCGAAGAAAATAGAGATGTGATGGTTTGGATGAGCTTTGGCTTCAAAAATGACTTGGAAACCCGATTTAAACCTTTTCCTTTAATACCCTTAACTCCTAGAACGATTTTGATGTATTAGATGGTTGATATAATGATGTTTATGGACTGAAAATGGTGTTTAGTTTCTGTTTTGGTGTTGTGTTTTGAGGGAAAATAGAGAGAGTTTAGAGAGTGTGTGTATTGTGTGTGTAAGTATGATTTCAAAATGAAGGTAAGTGTGATTAAGGGTGTGTGTGACTGGCCTAGGGGGTAACAAAGGCCAGTAATTGTTGCCCAGTCCCGAGCCAAATTGGTTGGTCCAATCAAAACGCATGCAAAAGTGAGTCATCATCCAGCTGGATAGCAAGATTCAGCCGCCGGCTGGATATATTCAGCCGCCGGCTGGATTGCCAAGTCCAGCTTTTTAACGTTTTAAGTTTTCCGTTATAATTAGTTGGGGACTAAAATCTTTTTAGTTACCGTTATGAACTTAGTCAAGTTCTTGTATTGTTTATTTGGTGTTAGGATTTATATTTTGATTCCGACATTAGTTCCGACGATAAAAGATACAAATAGTACGAACCCGAACAACATGAACACGATAAAAGAGAGCTAGAGTTTGAACCGATTAAGTAACTGAAAATCACCTGAAATTTAGACGGTTGTCACATCATCCCCGGGTTGAAAGAAACTTCGTCCCGAAATTTGACTCGTCACATCAGGTAGAAGTGTCTTTGAACAAGTGTGGATACTTTTGACGTATCTGGTCTTCACGTTCCCATGTGAATTCGTGACCACGTCGGGAGTTCCAACGAACTTTGACAATCGGAACACGGCTTTGTCTGAGTTGCTTGACCTCTCGGTCTACAACTTCAAGCGGTTCCTCGATGAAATTGAGCTTGTTGTCGATCTTGACCTCGTCGAGTGGGATGACGATGGTCTCATCGGATAGGCACTTTTTCAAGTGTGAGACATGGAACACGTTATGAACATTGGAAAGAACTGGTGGGAGTTGGAGTCGATAAGCTACTGGACCAATGCGCTCGATGACTTCAAACGGTCCGGTGTACCTTGGGCTTACCTTGCCGCGTTTCCCGAAGCGAACTGTCCCTTTCCATGGCGATACTTTGAGAAGCACTCGATCGCCGACCTGGAACTCAAGGGGTTTTCTCCGGTTATCGGCGTAGCTCTTCTGCCGTGTACGGGACGTCTTCAGTCGCTCTCTTATGGTGGTGATCTTGTCGATGGTTTCTTGAACAATGTCAAGCCTTGTGAGCTGTCGATCACAAGCTTCTAGCCAACAAAGCGGCGATCGGCACTTGAATCCATACAAGGCCTCGAACGGGGCACACTTGATGCTAGCGTGGTAGCTGTTGCTGTACGAAAACTCGACCAAAGGAAGATGGGTATCCCAACTTCCTCCAAAGTCAACTACGCATGCTCTAAGCATATCCTCAAGCGTTTGGATCGTCCTTTCGCTTTGACCATCGGTCTGAGGGTGGTAAGCTGTGCTAAGATCCAATCGCGTCCCGAGGGATTTCTGAAGCGCGTTCCAAAAGCGAGACATGAACCGACTATCTCTGTCAGAAATGATGGAGAGAGGTGTTCCGTGGCGAGAGATGATCTCATTGATGTAGATTTGCGCGAGCTTCTCCATTGAGTGGGTTTCTCGTATCGGCAAGAAGTGAGCGGACTTTGTCAAACGATCCACAATTACCCAAATTGTGTCGTTACCCTTTGCCGTCCGGGGTAACTTGGTAATGAAGTCCATGGAGATTTTCTCCCACTTCCACATAGGGATCTCCGGTTGCTGCAAGAGTCCTGAAGGTTTTTTATATTCCGCCTTGACCTTGGAGCAAGTAAGGCACTTGGCCACATACAAGGCGATATCTTTCTTCATGCCCGGCCACCAGTAATACTCCCTCATCTAAAATCAGCTTTCGAAGTTCCTCGGACTTCGGAATCCATGCTCGGCCCTTAAAGTAGTGAATCCCGTCGGATTTGCGTTCGAACTCCTTCTCATGATTGTGCAAAGTTTCTCCCTTTAAGTTCTCAGGCTTCAACGCTTCTCGCTGAGCCTCGGCGATTTGCGTTTGAAGGTTAGTCTGTATCTGGATACCTAATGCTCTAACCCGAGATGGTCTCACCCTTTCCTTCCGACTAAGAGCGTCTGCTACTAAATTTGCTTTACCCGGGTGGTACTTGATCCCGCAATCGTAGTCACTCACCAGTTCGATCCATCTCCTCTGTCTCATGTTGAGCATCTTCTGGTCTAGGATATGTTGAAGACTCTTGTGATCCGTGAAAACTATGCACTTAGTCCCATACAAGTAATGCCTCCAGATCTTTAGTGCACACACGACTGCTCCCAGCTCTAGGTCGTGAGTAGTGTAGTTCTGTTCGTGAACCTTGAGTTGTCTCGAAGCGTAGGCGATGACTTTGTCCTTCTGCATAAGGACGCACCCAAGTTCTTGATGGGATGCATCGCAGAATACCACGAAGTTATCTGTACCCTCTGGTAGCGACAAAATCGGTGCGTGACAAAGTTGGTGCTTCAGCTTTTGAAAGGATTCCTCTTGCTTTGTACCCCAAACAAAATCCTTATCCTTCTGAGAGAGTTCGGTGAGTGGCTTAGCGATCTTCGAGAAATTCTCGATGAACCTTCGATAGTAGCCGGCCAACCCTAGGAATTGACGAATTTCCGTAGGAGTCGTCGGGGCTTGCCATTTCTCGATCGCTTCTATCTTAGCCGGATCTACATGGATCCCTTCTTGGTTGACCACATGACCAAGGAAATGTACTTCCCGGAGCGAGAATTCACACTTAGAGAATTTGGCGTACAATTTCTGTTCTCGGAGGAGTTCTAAGATGAGTTTCAGGTGTTTCGCGTGATCCTCCTTGTTTCTCGAGTAGATAAGAATATCATCAATGAACACGATCACGAACTTGTCCAAGTAAGGTCTACACACCCGGTTCATTAAGTCCATGAACACTGCTGGCGCGTTGGTTAGACCGAATGGCATGACAAGGAATTCGTAATGACCGTAACGGGTACGAAAAGCGGTTTTTGGAATGTTGGTCTCGCTGACACGAACCTGATGATAGCCCGAACGGAGGTCGATTTTTGAGAAATAAGTTGCACCCTGCAACTGATCGAAAAGGTCATCGATCCTCGGGAGTGGGTATCGGTTCTTGACGGTCAGCTTGTTCAGCTCACGGTAGTCGATGCACATACGGAAGGATCCGTCTTTCTTTTTGACGAAGAGAATAGGGGCTCCCCAGGGGGACGAGCTAGGACGAATAAGACCATGATCCAAGAGTTCCTGGAGCTGTTTGGACAGCTCTTCCATTTCCGGTGGGGCTAGACGGTACGGTGTCCTAGCGACCGGGGCTGCACCAGAAATGAGGTCTATCCGGAATTCCACTTGTCGATGCGGAGGTAGCCGGGGCAAATCTTCGGGAAAGACATCAGGGTGATCCTTGACTACGGGGATATCTTGAATGCGGATCTCCTTGGGTTTACGTTCAACAACGTGGGCAAGGAACGCGTCACAGTCCTTCTCGAGGTACTTACGCATTTTGATGGACGACACGAGACGGAGTGAACGTCCGGGTTTGTCTCCTTGAACAACTAAGGTTTCGGTGTCGGAAAGAGCAATGCGGATGAGTTTGTCAAAGCAGACGATCTCGGCCCGGAAACGAGAGAGCCAGTCCATTCCGACGATGACATCAAAGCTTTTCAGCTCGATAGGGATTAAATCAATAGGGAAAGTTTTATTGGACAGGCATATGGAACATCCTATGATTATATCCTTAGCTTCAAACTCCTGACCGTTAGCGTACTCTATGGTGAAGCTATCCTTAAGAATCTTAGATCTTAGATTAATGAGGGGTCTAAATTCTAAGGACACAAAGCTCCTTTCGGCACCAGAATCGAACAGAACAGATGCATAATGATTGTTAACAGGAAACGTACCGTTCACCGCGTTCGGATCCTGCCGTGCCTCTTCAGCTGTAAGTGCGAATGCACGTCCTCGGCCTTGCCCGCCTCGGTTAGGTTGGGCGTTGCGGAGTCTGGGGCAAGCATTGCGGAGGTGCTGGTCACTTCCGCACTCGAAGCATGCCGGCTTCGGACCTTGAGTTGCCAACTTCTCCGTGCAGTACTTGGCAAAGTGCCCTTCCTTCTGGCACCTCAGACACACGGGGCAGTTACCGTGGTGGTGGAAATTGCACTTGTTTCACTTGGGGTTCGTCCCCGTATATCGGTTCCCAGCTGGTGGAGGTGGCGGTGGCGGTGCTACGGCTGCTATGGCAAGGTTAAGGGTGGCCTTCTTCTTCTTGTTCCTATCACTCCGCCTTGGAGTCTGGTCGGACTTCCTTTTCTCACCCGACTCCTTCTTGGATGAGGCAGGAGTGGTGAGTAGGTCGCTCGTGAGGCGGTGAGCTAGGATGATGGCACTTTGAAGGGTATGGGGTTCCTTGGTAAGAACCATTCCTCTGATTTCAGGAACAAGACCAGAGATGTAGAGGTCGATCTTGTTCTCTTCCGGAGTTACTAGCCTTGGGACCAGTCGAGCCAACTCGTGGAATCGGGCAGTGTACCCTTCGATGTCGTTTCCGACCATCTGATGATCCCAGAGCTCAGCCTCGAGCTTCTTGATTTCCCCTTTGGGGCAGTACTCCTCAATCAGGAGGTTCTTGAATTGCTCCCATGTGAGAGCATAAGCAGTCTCACGTCCCCTGTTGCGGACCAGATTGTTCCACCAAGTCAGTGCCTTACCGTGCAATACGCAGGAAGCGTATTGTACTTTCATAGCCTCAGCACATCCACTGATGTGCAGCACCGAATCGATGCTCTCGAACCAGGAAACCAAGCCTACGGCACCAGATGTGCCATGGAACTCCTTAGGCTTACAAGCCATGAAGCTTTTGTAGGTGTAGGCTGGTGGGTTCGGGGGTTGCTGTTGGTTCTGGTTCTGGTGGTTCTGTTGTTGTTGCTGCTGTTGCTGTTGCTGCTGTTGTTGTTGCTGCTGATGCTGTTGCTGGTGGTGGTTGTTGACGTTAGCATTGATTCCCGCAGTGATCTGGGCGATCATATTGGGCATCGCCGCTTGCAACTGTTCGGCCACTTGCTTAGCGATGATTGAGGCGTTGGTACGGGGTGCCATGGTTCTACAACAGACAACAGATTCAGTTTAGAAACGCATGATTAGAGTATGATAAGGACATGATTCAATGAACAAGTTAACAATCACGCAAGAGTAAGGTAATAGAACAGATAGTACACGCACGACAAGTTTCAAGAGATTCACACGATACGGATTCACACGCAATGAATGATTCAACACAGTACAAGATTCACAAGACAAGGTAATAATAGATAATAATAAACGAAACTTCATTCATTAATAAAAGAGTTGAGTACAAGGTCCGAAATAGGAAATACAATACAATACATAAGGAAAATAAAGGAAATGGCGCGAAGCTGTGTACATTGAAAATTACAGCTCGGCCTACAATACATAGTAAAAGAAAAGAACTAATGGCGCCTCTCCAGAAACACCTTGGCCATCATAGCCACTACCAATGCCCCTAGGACGAAGCACACGCTGACAAGGCGCTGCACAGTACGTGCAGTGGCCCGAGGCGACGCGATGGTTCGGATCGACTGTTCCGCCAGCTTGTGCGCGGCGTCAGAGACTTCGAAGAGGTGGAGACTCTGCTGTCGGGCTTCCTCGGAGAGGGCCCGAACCACGCGGTGCAGGTGGAGAAATGCGGCCGGTGGAGGGGGCTGGAGAGTAGGTGGCATCATCGGTCGGGAGGCTCCGGCCTCCTGGGCACGTCGCCTCTCCTCCATGAAATGGCGTTCCCACGCGTAGCGCTCCATGACTGGAGTGCGCATGGCGGGATCATACGGATCCACGAAGGACCGAGGGGGTGCAGGTCGGAACGGGTCCGGTTGTTGACGCGCGGCAATTCCGGCGCGGGGCCCTTGGGGCTGAGGTGGTGCTGTAACGGGTGCCGGTCGGGGAGGAGGTAACACAGTCCTCGGGCTAGACCCGTTACTGCTGCTGATAGTCATCGACGTGTCCTCCGTCGGGTCAGTCGTCTGGTGACGCTGACTTTCGGAGGCCGTATGGCCCTAAGAAGGTTCGCGCAACGGGGAGACGGCTTGAGAGAGGGATCGTGAACGCGAGGATTGAGACATGACGGATCTGCGACGTAAAAAGTTTCGTAAGTATAAGAACAAGATAATGCTAAAGGAAAATAAGTAAGGAATGCAGGTAAGGGTCGATCACGTGAGGTTGGGAATAGTAAGACCGGGAATTTTACGACTCAAAACCGTTTAACATTAGTAATTAGGTTCCGTTCTTGCATAAGTCGTTTTGAACTAGGTAGGGGTGATCAGGCCATGCGTAGTTAAAAACCATCCTGCAATTGCGAAATTAATTTTCTAAAGTTTGGACCCATAATAATTTTCCGAAAAGCCTTGGTTATAGTTTGGTTTCAAAAACTTTTTAGAAATTTCTAAAACCGTTTTCACTACAACCTGTGCTCTGATACCAGGTCTGTCACACCCCGCTAAAGCGGAAACACGGGATGTGAGAGCTGGAAAATCATTACACGGTCATAAGCAAACATAAACGATTCAAGTCATTTCGATTTCAAAATAAAATTGTTCAAGTTCAACAACCAAGCAGTTCATACTTTGAAAATAAAATACAAGTACAATGTTCAAATAAAAATTTCCCAAAATGAAAGATCTTTCCCAACAAGTGCCTCACGCAACCATATCGACCCTCCTTTGCCATGCATTCCGAACACTTACTTTAATTTCCTGAAACATAAGATAAAGTGTCAAATACATAAAGTAGTGAGTGAGTTACCGTTTAGAGTTCGAGAAAGTTTCTAAAAAGAGAAAGTTGTAAAACATATATTGACGTCATAAGTAAAAGAACGAGTCGACGTTTGAACATATATGTAAATAGTAAAAGTTTGTATGTACCCGAGTAAAATAATTAAATAAACTCGTATAGTAAAGTTGTAGCGGAATCCAGGCGCTAAAAGGTGTGTATATGCGTATGGGATATGTGTTTAACCAAATAGTACTCGCATCAATCACTTGGCATAATATAAGTAGTAAGTATACACTAAACCGATTGTATGGTCCTGATCTAGCCCAAAAATGTTTAATTGATTGAACCTCTGTGTGGTAGTAATATGTACTTGGGACGCTAACCCTTAGTAAGGAGTGACCGCTCCTAAGTATCGATACCCATATGACTAACGACTGTTGCTAATAGTGTATAAGTGTTCCTGATCCAAAACGGGCAATTGTACAAAGTTCCAAAAGTTGTGTTGAGTTCTTACGGGCTTATATATCCATCAAGGATTGGTCGCTAACAAGTATCCTAGTTTAGTTAACCCGCTAGGGCGATAACACAAATACGCATAAATGTTTGTAAGTTCCAAGTTTGTACAAGTTCCACAGTTCCAAAGTTAAAATGTTTCAAAGTTTTGAACAAGTTTCAATAAGTACCAAAATATCAAGTTCCATGTGACAACCGTCACTCTCTCCGTCCTTAGTTAGTCTAATATGCCTGTAGATCATTACCGCATTTTACTGAAAAAATTAAAACTTGATTATTAATTCTGTTACGAGATTTAAAAGTTACGTTTTCTAGTATAAGATGACTTCTATGTTATGTGTGTATACTTGTTATGATGCTTCCGTTAGTTAAGTGCACAGTAGATAGTTCCCTAGTCGAGCTCCTAGATAAATTAACGAGAAAATTCTAAACTTCACAAAATGTTGTACTAATTTTATTAAATGACTTTGTAGGTAATTAATTTATGTTTTAAGTCCAATCATTAACTAATCCAAATTAAATTAAATAAATAAAAGCCCATTTAATTATAACCTAACATATAACTAAAGTCTAACTAGCAACTAAACCTAAAAAGAAAAGAAACACTAAACGTTTGTTTCTCTTTTTTTCTTCTCTTCGTGCCGTGCCGCCATCACAAGAATCCACCAATCACAAGGCACACTCTTTCAATCCCACTGGTAACATTAATACTATTTTATTCCTAATATGACTATTCAATTATATTTGTTGCTAATCAAGTGTTAATCAAACTTGTTTGATGTTATTCTATGTGGTAAAGCTTGTTTCGCTTGAAAAGTTGCCGCTATTTTAGGCTGTCTTACTCGGTTAATATCTCCTTGGTCTTATTGAATTAGATTATTTGGTCTAAACATAAATTGTAGCCCTTACTTTCTAGTTTTCGGAAATATAAGATTTGTAATCTGAAACATTGTAGAACTCCCAGAATATGCGTTTTAGTACACGTTGGTCTAATCTGAATTTGGTAAAAATAGCTGCTGTAATCACCTGTTTTGAAAAAGTCATAACTACTAAACCGTATTGAATTTTAATAATTTGTCAAAGTCAAAGTTGTAGTTCTTGGAGTCTAGTTTTTGGGAATATTGTTCTCGTTGTCTAACTGTTCGTCAAACTCTCTAAAGGTGCAATTTAGTGAACTTATGTAAAACTTGTTGAATAGTATTGGTAGTCTGTCTTGTTCGTGCTATATCTATAACACTATTTGGAATTTAATTAAGTTGTCTAAATATAAAATATAGCCCTTTGAATCTAGTTTTTGAATATATAAGATATTAAGTCTAATTCATTTTCAAACTCCCGTTGTCTGCATTTTAGTAACAGTATGTACAGCTGAGTCTTTCGGGTTGTTAATCTTGAATTTTTGGTGTTCTCTTGCGGGTGTTCATTTAACGAGTTTTGGGTATAATTATAAATGGAATTGCTACATGTTTTAAACAGGTTTTTATTGATTAGATAAGTGTGGGTTAATTTTATATTAATATTAATACTTCAAACGGTTTATAACTTTAAAACTACAACATTTATACTTTTGGACAGATTATGAAACCCGTTTTGTTTTGGTCATATCTTGGTCTTAGAAACTCAAATAAACTGAATCCGGGGTCTATAACGTAGCTCTCTGAGTCTAGTTTTCGTACGTTTCAGAATCATGGTCTAACTCCTTTTCAAACTTTAGATATTCCAGATTAAGTGACTAGTGGTACAATCTGAGTTTTCCCAACCGTTACTCAATAATCATCGTTTCAACTTCCGAGTCACTACTTATCATAAATTGTTAATCTTTATACTTAAACGGGATTATAAACATATCGAACTTATATTTACGAACCTTACTTGTACTTTAGGGGAGCTCGATACCTAGACGGGACCATACTTGTACTTAGCTAGCTTGCATACTTTTGATCACATTTTGCTATCGAGGTGAGTTCATTGCCCCTATTTTCTACTGCTTTATGTGTTTTAAACTAATCGGGGGGAAGTAAAACTCAACTTACTATTTTAAGAAAATGGATACTATTTTTAAACTTACTATATTTGGAAACCTTTTATTTCAGGAAATTTACTACTTTCGATAAAGTTACTATAAATAGAACTTCCTATTTATAGATACTTACTACGAAATGAGATTTCATAAAACGTTTACAAACTTATGCATGCTTTCAAAATACTACGAGATTACTATTGTGGGATTACGGTTACTTCAAACGTGCTCATTAGTAGATATGTTCTACTAATGGAGTCTTCTAAACGTGCTCACTAGTAGATGGGTTCTACTAGTGGAGTCTTCTAAACGTGCTCGTTAGTAGAGATGATCTACTAACGGAGTCTTCTAAACGTGCACATTAGTACTAATGGTGTCTTCATACAGTAGCGTGGTTACTACTACGGATACTTGTGGTTTTGCGATTACATTTCTTACTTACATGCATATGATTTCCTGTTTTCTATTACTTACATTTACTACTGCTGAATTGAGATACAAATGCTTATTAATTACCATTTTTAGAAACTTGCTTTCAAATGTTTACTAAACTATTTTATTACAAACTCGATGAACTCGCTCAACCTTTGTGTTGACTTTTTAGTTTTACTTTCAGGTAATGATCAGGCATAGGATCTAGCCGGACTGGACTCCTAGAGACTTAGGGTTACTCTTGCATTGTGGCTTGTTCATGATACATTCATTTTACTTATATTTCGGGTTTGCATGCCTAAGTACTTTATTTTCATTTTCGAATTTATTTTGGATATTGTTTCATTGTAGTGAATGACGTAATTGTGTACCAAGGGGTTTTACCTTGGACATGGCGACGTCATGACACACGAATATTATTTATTTCATATAGATTATTTCTTTATTTACTATTGTGTTATGACGATCGCCAATCAGTTGCACTCTGCGTTTCCGCCACTGGCGGGGTGTGACAGATTGGTATCAGAGCACATGGTTATAGAGAACTAGGTGGTTTGGCCTAGACTATAACTAGGTGTCCTTCATATAGATTCTTTTAGGATCTTTTTCATTGATTTCATTACGTCTCAGTACTCGTACGCGACGACTCATTCGCCTAAGGAAGACGGCGACCAATATCGGCTTTCGACATTGAAAGAATTTTGTTTTATGGATTTATTCTTTTCATTTATGTTTCTTTGATCACATCTTTTGGATACTATTTTGGAACCTCGATTAAAATCTCATATTTCAATTTCTTGATTCGAATATGTTAATATTATGATAATGAACATGGGAAGCGGACATGTATATGAGGCGAGGTGTATATAATTATGGGTGGCCAACGTAATTATATCCATAGCGGGTCATATATATGTTTACATGACCATGTTTGTAGTTGTAATACAAAACATACCTAAAGTTCTTATGGTTGAGTTATTGATCATATCCATTCCTTAAAATTTACGATTTCGACTATACTGATATATGCTTGTTCCTTCTTATGTAGATGCCTCCTCGTCGTGCACTTACTCAGGCTCAAGTAGCCGCTATGATTGCTGAGCAGCTAGCTGCGGTTGTTCCTACTATCGTGGCACAGGTCACGAACGCTATTAATCAGCAACCGCATGGACCACCTCCCCCACCACCGCCACCTCCTCCACCTCCACCTGCACACGTTTGTTCTTACAAAAATTTTCTGAGCTATAAGCCGACAGAATACGACGGAACGGGCGGGGCCCTAACTCTCAGTCAATGGTTCGAGCAAGCTGAGTCTGTCTTCGACATCAGCAACTGCAGTGCCGAAAACCGAGTCCGATACTCTACGCAACTTCTGAAGGGCAAGGCCCTTACCTGGTGGAATTCCGTTATCAGCGCCCGTGGCAGGGAAGTCGCTATGGCTATATCTTGGGCGGATCTAAGGACGCTTATGCTGGACCAGTTTGTTTCTCGCACGGAGATGAAGAAGTTAGAGGATGAACTATGGGGTCATACTATGGAGGGACCCAAGCTGACCGAGTACATCGACCGTTATCACGAGCTCGTTCGTCTATGTCCGAGGATGGTAGATACCGAAGTTCGTCTCGTCGAGCGCTTTATTCATGGGCTGCATTCAGAGATTCGTCGATCGCTGAGGGGTATCGACCCTCCTACACTACATGATGCCATCCACCGTGCGGAGTCTATTACGGAAGATCTGATCAGAGATGGGGTGTTTGCTTCGGAGAAGAAGAAGGGTCACAATGAAGCTGAGCAGGGCAAGTTCAAGAAGTTTAAGAGAGATGCGGGTCAGTCGAGCTACACCACAGGATCAGGGTATACTGGAACACTTCCTCTATGTCAGAAGTGTAACTATCATCATGAGGCGCATATGCTATGCACATGTTCGAAATGCAAGAGGAGAGGCCATTTGGCCAAGGATTGTCGTTCTAGAGCTGTTGCTGCCGTGCCGACGAATGCGGTGAGGCCAAATTCTTGCTTTGAATGCGGAGGTACCGACCACTTCATTAGAGATTGCCCCCACAAGCAGGGTACTGCTGGTCAAACTAATCCACCTCAGATCACTCAAGGAAATCAGGGACCAAACACACGTGCTCGTGCTAGAGCCTACATGCTGGGAGCTGCAGAGGAGCAGCAGAATCCGAATGCCGATGCTGGTACTTTCTTATTCAACTCTGATATTACTCGTAACACATGTTGATACTTTACTTTCTGATTATGAGTCTTACATTTCGATAATCTGTTTCGTGACGGTACTTTCTACTTGAATTTCGGGACGAAATTCTTTTAAGTGGGGTATACTGTGACAACCGTCACTCTCTCCGTCCTTAGTTAGTCTAATATGCCTGTAGATCATTACCGCATTTTACTGAAAAAATTAAAACTTGATTATTAATTCTGTTACGAGATTTAAAAGTTACGTTTTCTAGTATAAGATGACTTCTATGTTATGTGTGTATACTTGTTATGATGCTTCCGTTAGTTAAGTGCACAGTAGATAGTTCCCTAGTCGAGCTCCTAGATAAATTAACGAGAAAATTCTAAACTTCACAAAATGTTGTACTAATTTTATTAAATGACTTTGTAGGTAATTAATTTATGTTTTAAGTCCAATCATTAACTAATCCAAATTAAATTAAATAAATAAAAGCCCATTTAATTATAACCTAACATATAACTAAAGTCTAACTAGCAACTAAACCTAAAAAGAAAAGAAACACTAAACGTTTGTTTCTCTTTTTTTCTTCTCTTCGTGCCGTGCCGCCATCACAAGAATCCACCAATCACAAGGCACACTCTTTCAATCCCACTGGTAACATTAATACTATTTTATTCCTAATATGACTATTCAATTATATTTGTTGCTAATCAAGTGTTAATCAAACTTGTTTGATGTTGTTATTCTATGTGGTAAAGCTTGTTCCGCTTGAAAAGTTGCCGCTATTTTAGGCTGTCTTACTCGGTTAATATCTCCTTGGTCTTATTGAATTAGATTATTTGGTCTAAACATAAATTGTAGCCCTTACTTTCTAGTTTTCGGAAATATAAGATTTGTAATCTGAAACATTGTAGAACTCCCAGAATATGCGTTTTAGTACACGTTGGTCTAATCTGAATTTGGTAAAAATAGCTGCTGTAATCACCTGTTTTGAAAAAGTCATAACTACTAAACCGTATTGAATTTTAATAATTTGTCAAAGTCAAAGTTGTAGTTCTTGGAGTCTAGTTTTTGGGAAAATTGTTCTCGTTGTCTAACTGTTCGTCAAACTCTCTAAAGGTGCAATTTGGTGAACTTATGTAAAACTTGTTGAATTGTATTGGTAGTCTGTCTTGTTCGTGCTATATCTATAACACTATTTGGAATTTAATTAAGTTGTCTAAATATAAAATATAGCCCTTTGAATCTAGTTTTTGAATATATAAGATATTAAGTCTAATTCATTTTCAAACTCCCGTTGTCTGCATTTTAGTAACAGTATGTACAGCTGAGTCTTTCGGGTTGTTAATCTTGAATTTTTGGTGTTCTCTTGCGGGTGTTCATTTAACGAGTTTTGGGTATAATTATAAATGGAATTGCTACATGTTTTAAACAGGTTTTTATTGATTAGATAAGTGTGGGTTAATTTTATATTAATATTAATACTTCAAACGGTTTATAACTTTAAAACTACAACATTTATACTTTTGGACAGATTATGAAACCCGTTTTGTTTTGGTCATATCTTGGTCTTAGAAACTCAAATAAACTGAATCCGGGGTGTATAACGTAGCTCTCTGAGTCTAGTTTTCGTACGTTTCGGAATCATGGTCTAACTCCTTTTCAAACTTTAGATATTCCAGATTAAGTGACTAGTGGTACAATCTGAGTTTTCCCAACCGTTACTCAATAATCATCGTTTCAACTTCCGAGTCACTACTTATCATAAATTGTTAATCTTTATACTTAAACGGGATTATAAACATATCGAACTTATATTTACGAACCTTACTTGTACTTTAGAGGAGCTCGATACCTAGACGGGACCATACTTGTACTTAGCTAGCTTGCATACTTTTGATCACATTTTGCTATCGAGGTGAGTTCATTGCCCCTATTTTCTACTGCTTTATGTGTTTTAAACTAATCGGGGGGAAGTAAAACTCAACTTACTATTTTAAGAAAATGGATACTATTTTTAAACTTACTATATTTGGAAACCTTTTATTTCAGGAAATTTACTACTTTCGATAAAGTTACTATAAATAGAACTTCCTATTTATAGATACTTACTACGAAATGAGATTTCATAAAACGTTTACAAACTTATGCATGCTTTCAAAATACTACGAGATTACTATTGTGGGATTACGGTTACTTCAAACGTGCTCATTAGTAGATATGTTCTACTAATGGAGTCTTCTAAACGTGCTCACTAGTAGAACCACTAGTAGATGGGTTCTACTAGTGGAGTCTTCTAAACGTGCTCGTTAGTAGAGATGATCTACTAACGGAGTCTTCTAAACGTGCACATTAGTACTAATGGTGTCTTCATACAGTAGCGTGGCTACTACTACGGATACTTGTGGTTTTGCGATTACATTTCTTACTTACATGCATATGATTTCCTGTTTTCTATTACTTACATTTACTACTGCTGAATTGAGATACAAATGCTTATTAATTACCATTTTTAGAAACTTGCTTTCAAATGTTTACTAAACTATTTTATTACAAACTCGATGAACTCGCTCAACCTTTGTGTTGACTTTTTAGTTTTACTTTCAGGTAATGATCAGGCATAGGATCTAGCTGGACTGGACTCCTAGAGACTTAGGGTTACTCTTCCATTGTGGCTTGTTCATGATACATTCATTTTACTTATATTTCGGGTTTGCATGCCTAAGTACTTTATTTTCATTTTCGAATTTATTTTGGATATTGTTTCATTGTAGTGAATGACGTAATTGTGTACCAAGGGGTTTTACCTTGGACATGGCGACGCCATGACACACGAATATTATTTATTTCATATAGATTATTTCTTTATTTACTATTGTGTTATGACGATCGCCAATCAGTTGCACTCTGCGTTTCCGCCACTGGCGGGGTGTGACATTCCATTTGTTCAATAGTTCGCAAATAGTGTAGAAGTTACAAAACATGTAATCTTATGCTTCCCCCAAATAATGTTTAAAATGTACAAAAGTAAAACAAGAGGGGTTGTAACTCACGGTTTGCGGAGATAAGAGGTATGAACTAGCACAAAAAGAGGCGGAACGCGTCGGGAATCACAAATGACCTAGAACACCGGAGAGTTGTGTAAGTTATATTATTATAATTGGAGTTATGTTAAGTTCCAATTTAACATTTTTAAGTCTCAATTTATAATACTTAGATTCTGTCCCAAAGGATTACTACGGAAAGTTTATATGTTCGTGTACGTTTTATAGTCCAATTATGTTCAAAAAGTGTCAAAGTGTATAAGTCTCGAAGTTATTATGTTTCTGAATTTGAAATGTATTTTACGGTGAAAATTGGGCAGCGCTTCCGCGCTATAAAAATTATGTCCATTTTCAAAACACTTTCCCGATTCAAAATACACAATATAACGTTTAAACAAAAAATACCCAAGTTTCAAGTCCAAAAAGCTCTTCAACCAACTTCTAAGTCAAAACAGTAGCTTATTTAAATGTATATATTCTGTGATGGTTTATTTTAGCTTATAATCAAGTTTACGACCTTTAAAACGACAAAAGTAGCGAACAGGGACATTCTGGCGGCGGCTGGAGGAAAACAGCCGCCGGCTGACCTTTAGCCGTCGGCTGAAATCCTCCAGCCGCCGGCCAAAAGGCTTCGGCCAGTTTTATAGTTGCTTTATTTTTCGATTTTAAGCTTGTTTAACCGTTAGATTCGACATGCAAACTGATATAACTCAAACATATGTATTTCTAAAGTAAAATCACTGTTTTCTTTTAGATTTACATGTTAAATATATAGATCTAACATAAAAACCCGTTTTTAAGCTAGAAAACGTTTTGCATGTTTATAAAAACTTATTTCCAGGTTATAGATTATACATGCAAGTAAAAATATGTATAAAAATAGTAAAAAGGAAGTGTTTTACCGAAGAAAATAGAGATGTGATGGTTTGGATGAGCTTTGGCTTCAAAAACGACTTGGAAACCCGATTTAAACCTTTTCCTTTAATACCCTTAACTCCTAGAACGATTTTGATGTATTAGATGGTTGATATAATGATGTTTATGGACTGAAAATGGTGTTTAGTTTCTGTTTTGGTGTTGTGTTTTGAGAGAAAATAGAGAGAGTTTAGAAAGTGTGTGTGTTGTGTGTGTGAGTTTGATTTCAAAATGAAGGTAAGTGTGATTAAGGGTGTGTGTGACTGGCCTAGGGGGTCACAAAGGCCAGTAATTGTTGCCCAGTCCCGAGCCAAATTGGTTGGTCCAATCAAAACGCATGCAAAAGTGAGTCATCATCCAGCTGGACAGCAGGATTCAGCCGCCGGCTGGATATATTCAGCCGCCGGCTGGATTGCCAAGTCCAGCTTTTTGACGTTTTAAGTTTTCCGTTATAATTAGTTGGGGACTAGAATCTTTTTAGTTACCGTTATGAACTTAGTCAAGTTCTTGTATTGTTTATTTGGTGTTAGGATTTATATTTTGATTCCGACAATAGTTCCGACGATAAAAGATACAAATAGTACGAACCCGAACAACATGAACACGATAAAAGAAAGCTAGAGTTTGAACCGATTAAGTAACTGAAAATCACCTGAAATTTAGACGGTTGTCACACCTAATGAGGTCAGGTTTTAAGTGATGCTTTGCCGTCCCCTACCCTCACTCACTTTCCTAGTCCTACCGGTTGTAGAGCTACCGAAAGGGTTTTTTATGATGACGATGTTACGTTTAGTTATAATATACACTTGGTGTATAGGAATTAGACAATCAGAGAAACACGTTTTAAAACTATAAAAATGTTTATATGAAAAACAATAATTATGAGACGAAGTTGTATGCATGCCTTTTCGTACATAAATTTTGACACCCACGGAATTAAGTCATATTGCTATCCATATTTCTTAGACAACTTGTACTTGCTCGTCACTCTATGTGAGACGTAGGTGAAGGGTATCCAAGGTGGATTACCACTCATAGTGATATTGTGGTGGACTATCTATAGTCTTCAATTGGATGACTTAAATAGGGTTATGTAGTGAGACTGTAAACGCCGATAACGATAAGATGCGACGAAACATGATGATGTCATGATCACCATATTGATGCTTGATCGAGTGATGACATTTAGTCCCATAATCTAGGAATTGCATCGGTAAATGCAATTACTGAACGTCACTTACCTTTTGAGTATCACTTAGTTCCTAGTAGATCAACTGATGGAACGGTGATATGTCATTTGGGTCCTAGTCTTAACGGAATGTAAACCATGGGTTTAACAATTTTGTTAAGAAATCATTATGTCGAAAGTACTAATGAGAACTTTCTTCTGTTTTGTAGAAATGGCACAAAATCCCGATTTAAGCGGGATTATGTCAGAAATCAAAACAATGTTCAAAACCGAAATACTCACTGAACCAAATTTTAATAATTGGTTTCGCCAGCTGAGAATTGTTCTCCGAGTGATGAAGCGATTACAAATCATTACTACATCGATGATTCCGGAGCTGACTCATTCGATGAGACAGTTTGGGCAACTTATCAAGCAACGTATGAACGTCATAATTGAATTTGCATGCTTGATGCTCATCGGTATGACCCCTGAACCACAAAAGCAGGTTGATAATAAGTGGCCGGATAAAATGATCATTGAGCTTAACACTATGTATGAGAAACAAGTCGATCTTGAACTGAACGAATTGATTCAAGAATTACATAAGTGTAACCATGTTGATGGAATGCCAGTAGGAACTCACGGGCTCAACATGAAAAGCAACTTTGATCGATTAGAAAGGATAAATTACCCCTGCCATTAGCCTATTGTTGTTAGTATTCCCTTTCACAAGGGTATTGATATTTTACACCTAACTACAATATGCATGGTATGGACTCTCAAAAGAACTTCATGTTATGCTCGTAAAGTTTGAGAAAATCCTTCCTAACAAATCGGTTACCAACCAGCTCCTAGTGATCAGTGGTGGTACGGTTCAGATGAGAAAAGACAACCGCAAGCCAATGGCAAAGCTAAACCGGACGGAAAGAATAAACAAGCAATTGTTTATATTCCAAAGCCTAAGCGTACCTCCTCAGCTAAAAGAGAACATCCTGCTAAAGATTATGGTTGTAATCACTGTGAAGTGATTGGGCATTGAAAGAGGAATTGTCCTAAGTATCTAGGCGATGTGCAAGATAAGAAGAGAGTCGGAAACGCCGGATCTTCGGATATCTTCACATAGAATTACTTTCCTTCTCTAAAAACAAATACTTGGGTATATGACTCGCTGTGGTACTCATATTTGTGATTCCTTACAAGGATTTAGAGCAAAGAAGAAACTGAAGAATGGACCTCTGTAACTGTACGTAGGCTATGACAAATGTGTAGTTATGGAAGTCATTGAAAGTTACGAATTACATTTACCCTAGGGCATAATACTTGTATTAGACAATTGTAATTATGCACCTACTTATTTTAGGGGGAATGTTTCAGTTGTACAAAATAATGAATTCACTAATTGTTTTACTGAATTTTGTATTTATGTTTTAAACATAATGTTCATTATATTAATGCGATTGATGTTAATGATATGTTTGAAATAGATTTGCATGATCATTCTTTTTTAAATTGTAGTTCTATGTTTATTATTAGCACTAAATGCGTTAGGTCCAACTTGGACTCAACCTATCTATGACATTGTCGTATTGCACATATACGCAAGAATTGCATTCAAAGGCGTCACGAATTTTAAAGTCCAATGATAATTCATTTGATAAATGCGAATCTTGTGTTTCGGGCAAAATGACAAGGAAACCCTTTCCGTATGAGACGCAAAGGACAACAAATCTTTTAGGAATCATACATACTGATGTATGTGGTACCTTTAGACATGTGTCATAGAAAGGTGCTAACTATTTCATAACATTTACGGATGATTTCAACTGTTATGGTTATGTTTACTTGTTTAAACATAAACATGAGGTGTTTGAAGCATTCAAAGTGTTTAACAACGAAGTAGAAATCAACTCGGCAATACCATCAAGATTCTCCGATGGGATCGTGGCGGTTAATACTTAAGCCTAGATTTTAAGGATCATCTCAAAGCACTTGGAATTTTCCAACAACTTACTCCTCCCTATACTCCACAACACAATGGTGTATCGGACAGGAAAAATCGAACCTTGCTAGACATGGTACGATCAATGATGAACCTTACAACTTTACCATTATCTTTTTGGGATTATGCTCTAGAGTCTGCCTTAAGAATTCTCAATATGATTCCAACAAACTGTTAAAGGTGCACGATATTCCGAGTTTTTTTTTAAAAAACAAGGCTTATCGCTCAAGGAAACAGTGGGAGGGTTGTAGAACTTGACGAGGTTCAAGAGGAAGATACATCACCTTCTAATCACACTGGTGATAAACAATTTGGGGGGGATAGAATTGAGACTCATGATGTGCCTCAATCTAATCCTCAAGTTGCGATTGAGTTTCATGACATGACTCAGTCTCAAAATCAAATTGCTGATGCTCCAATCCGTAGGTCCGAAAGGACAATACGTGTCCCTCAAAAAACTAAACCTAAATGTAGCTTTAGATAATGAGGATCATGTATCAGGGGATCTTAATGAACCTCGAAACTTGATAGCTGCATTATCAGGGCCTGACGCTGATAAATGACTTCAAGCTGCGAATGTGGAGATGCAGTCTATGAAAGACAACGACGTTTGGGATTTGGCGGATCGTCCTCCAATTACCAGAACGGTGGATTGTAAATGGCTCTTTAAGATAAACACCGAGATGGACAGAAAATATACACATCTGTAAAGCTCGTCTCGTGGCAAAAGGCTTTACTCAAGTCTATGGCATAGATTATGAGGAAACCTTTTCCCCAGTGGCAGACATTAGGGCTATTAGAATTCTCTTAGCCATAGTAACATTCTATGACTATGAGATATGGCAGATGGATGTCAAGACAACCTTTCTGAATGGTCATCTAGACGAAGACGTCCATATGAATCAGCCAGAAGGTTCTATTGATCCATTACATTCCAATAAAGTGTGCAAGCTAAAAAGGTCCATTTAAGGACTTAAGCAAGCATCACGAAGTTGGAATAAAAGATTTGATGAAGAAATGAAAAAGGCGAGGGACCCTGCTTCCGACCGTTTCCAAAAGTCTCGTTTGATCAATAAAACCGTAACCTTGAAATTATATATTTGGAAACTGAATATATGAAACTTTAATAGACTATTATGATTTAAATGACTTATTGAGTATATGAACTTTATATTGTGTTTGTGAATATAATCAATTATTTTTTATATAAATTTAAGCGGGAAAGTGTTTAAAATTTGGATTTAAAAAGTATAGCGCGGAAGCGCTGCCCGATTTTTGTTAGACCTTAACATTATCTATAAAACTTTAAGTATTTTTCGTTGACTAACGATCATATAATGTAAAAAAATTATATAACTTACTCGAAGCTTGGTATGTTCTAGGCCTTATTTGATTCCGACCCGTTCGATTCCTTTCCGTACGAGCTTTACTCTTCGCAATCCGTGAGTTACATCCCCTTTTATTTACTGTTTTTATATGTCACACCTCGCTATAGCGGAAACACGAGATGTGAAGAGCTGGAATACCATTACAAGGGTTATAACAAAAATAACGGTTCAAGTCATTGATTAAGATAAAATATGTTCACAATCCCAAAAAAACCAAGTAGTTTAACGTTCAATACAGATACATAATATGAAGTTTCAAATTAAAATTCCCAAAATAAAATAGGTCTTTCCCAATATATGTCTCACGCAACCATCTTGATCCATCCATGCCATGCACTTCGTTCTTACATATAATTTCCTGAAACATAAGATAAAGTGTCAACTATAATAAGGTAGTGAGTGAGTTACAGTTTGAGTTTCTCGACAAAAGTTTCCATGAAGTTTATATATATATATATATATATATATATATATATATATATATATATATATATATATATATATATATATATATATATATATATATATATATATATATATATATATATGTAAAGAGTTTCATAAATGAAAAGAAAGCGGAGCGGCGCTAAAACATATATATATATATATATATATATATATATATATATATATATATGCTTTAAAAGTTTCGAACACACGCAAGTAGAACAATACGTGTAACATAATAGTAATTGCGGAATCAATCGCAAAAAGGGGGTGTATATACGTAAATAAATAAGTAAGTAACTAAATTAGAATCTTGTATCAACCTCTTGGCATAATATAACGTAAGTTTTACACTAAATCGATTAACTGGTCAGAACACGCCCCAAAGTTTCACTAGAGATGAAGTTCGTCTGAACTTAGTAATATGTACTTCGGTCGCGAACCACAAGTAAGGAGTGACCTCTCCTAAGTACCGATACCCATAAGACTAACGTCTATTGCTAATAGTGTATAATGAATCTGATCTAAAAACGGGGCACTATGAACTCTTTGTCTAAAATCTGGTAGTAAGCACTTACGGAGTTTATATTCTCGTCAAGGGTTGGTTTCACATACAAGTAACCTTAATTTCGTTAGCTAATTAACGGGGGCAAGCCAGTAAGCCAATAGGGGCAATAAAAATGTTTTACGCATACAAGATTTACCAAGTTTCCAAAAGTTTCACAAAGTTTCCAAAAGTTTCACAAAGTTCCAAAAGTTTCACAAAGTTCCAAAAGTTCATACGAGTAGCAAAACTTCATAAAAGTTTCATAGACAAACAAATCTTATGTTTCCCCCAAAATAAATATTTAAAAAAGTAATTAAAGTGGGTTTGTAACTGACGGGTTGCGAAGATATGTCTCGAGTAGGAGAAAGGAGCAGAACACGTCGGGAATCAAAGACGACCTAAAACACCAAATTTTTGTGTAAGTATAAATTGTATGATTTAAGTTATGTTAAAGTCCCATTTTAACATTTTTAGCGTTAAATCTTTATACTTAAAATTCTGTCCAAAAGTTTCTATCCGGAAAGTTATGTGTTATTACGTGTTCGATTACGTTTCAATGTCCGATTAGTCCAATTATGTCCAAAAAGGGTCGATGTCTAAAGTCAAAATGTCTAAGTCACAAAAATATTAAGTGACTGAGTTTCGGTATGTTTTACGGTGAAATTTCGGCAGCGCTTCCGCGCTATAAAAATTTAGTCCATTTTCACAAACACTTTCCCGATTTAACAATCATTCTAAGCCATATAATTCAACAATACACTAGTTTTTATTCATAAAACTTAACCAAGTAATACCTTTTATGAAATCAGTGAGTTTTCAAAACTTTACTCTGTGGTAAGTTTATTCGGTCACCATTTTTAACGTTTAAGTTGCAAAACGACAATTTTTGGTGTACAGCGAGATCCAGACAGGGTTGGAGATATTCAGCCGCCCCAGTTTCATAATTTCGACAAAAATCGATTTTTAAGCCATTTTTAGAGGTAGATTCTTACATGCAAACTGTTATTAGTCGAATATATATATTTTTGAGCCAAAGTCACAGTTTCTTTTAGATCTTTTACATAAAAATGTGGATCTATGAGAAAAACTCGTTTTTAAGTAAGAAAACGTTATAAACTTTTATCAAAACCACTTTTTAGACTTTAGATCGTCCATGCAAGTAATAATTTATAAAATAACAGTAAGTTAAAAGAGAGTTTTACCGAGGGAAAGATTTAGGTGACGGTTGGATGAGATTTTAAGCTTCAAGATGGTAGAAATCTTCTAGAAAACGTTATACCTTTCTATTCCTTGCTTTATGGACGATTTATGCAGGTTTGATGGACGATTTTGGTGGGTTTAGAGGCTGTTTTAATGGTGAAAATCACTGTCTTGTTTGGTGTTCTTGAGAGGAAATTTTTAGAGAGATTTTAGAGAGAGAGAGAGAGTGTGAGTGTGTTTATGTTTGAAAATGAAAATGAAAGTGAATGGAGGGGTGTGGGAAAGGGCCAAGACTGGCCTAGGGACTCAAAGTGGCAGGTTTCTTGGTCCAATCCCGTTTAATTGTGTTGGTCCAATCAAGGTTCATGCATAAATGAGTCATCAAGCCACAGTCCGTGGCTTTCAGCCGCCGGCTGGATGGCATTTCCCAGCTCGGTGACGTTTTATGTTTTCCGTTATTGTTAAGTGAGGACTAGAATTTTATTAGTTTCCGTTATGAACTTAGTCAAGTTCTTTGTATAGCTTCTTGGTGTTAGGATTTATAAGTTGATTCCGACTTTGGTTCCGACAAAATAATAGACACAATAAGTACGAACTAGAATAATACGATCACGATAAAAATGCAACTAGAGATTTGTACCGACATAGTAAATGAGAATCACCTGAATTTTGGACGGTTGTCACATTCTCCCCGGGTTTAAAGAAATTTCGTCCCGAAATTTGACTCGTCCCATCAGGTAGAAGTGTCTTTGAACAGATGTGGATACTTTTGACGAATCTGGTCCTCACGTTCCCATGTGAATTTGTGACCACGTCGGGAGTTCCACCGAACCTTGACAATAGGAACACGACTTTGTCTGAGTTGTTTGACCTCGCGGTCCACAACCTCGAGCGGTTCCTCGATAAAGTTGAGCTTGTTGTCGATCTTGACCTCGTCGAGTGGGATGAGGATGGTCTCATCAAATAAACACTTTTTCAAGTGCGAGACATGGAATACATTGTGAACATCGGAAAGGATCTTAGGGAGTTGGAGTCGATATGCCACAGGGCCGATACGCTCGATAACTTCGAATGGTCCGGTATACCTTGGGCTTAACTTTCCGCGCTTCCCGAAACGAACTATCCCCTTCCATGGCGATTCTTTGAGAAGCACACGATCGCCAACTTGGAACTCGAGGGGTTTCCTTCGGTTATCGGCGTAGCTCTTCTGCCGGGTACGGGACGTCTTCAATCATTCTCTGATAGTAGTAATCTTGTCGATCGCCAGCTTCTAGCCAACAAAGCGGCGACCGGCACTTACGTTCATATAAGGCCTCGAACGGAGCGCACTTGATGCTAGCGTGGTAGCTGTTGTTGTAGGAAAACTCGACCAGGGGGAGGTGAGTATCCCAACTTCCTCCGAAGTCAACTACGCATGCTCTTAGCATGTCTTCAAGTGTTTGGATCGACCTTTCTTTTTGACCGTCGGTCTGAGGGTGGTAAGCGGTGCTAAGGTCTAGTCGCGTCCCGAGAGATTTTTGAAGCGTGTTCCAAAGGCGGGACGTAAATCGACTATCCCTGTCAAAGATAATGGAGAGAGGTGTTCCGTGGCGAGAGATGATCTCGTTGATGTAGATTTGAGCGAATTTCTCCATCGAGTGGTTCTCCCGTACTGGTAGGAAATGAGCAGACTTTGTCAATCGGTCCACAATTACCCAAATCGTGTCGTTACCCTTTGCCGTCCGGGGCAACTTGGTAATGAAATCCATGGAGATTTGTTCCCACTTCCACATAGGAATCTCCGGTTGTTGTAGTAGTCCCGAGGGCTTCTGATATTCCGCCTTGACCTTCGAGCAAGTAAGGCACTTGGCTACGTACAAGGCGATATCCTTCTTCATGCCCGGCCACCAATAATATTCCTGAAGGTCCTTGTACAATTTATCGGATCCAGGGTGGATGGAGTATCGGGAACGGTGGCCCTCATCCAAAATTAGCTTGCGAAGATTGATATCGCTCATTTATAAGAGTATTTTATCGTGATTTATTATGTTTCGAGTCCAAAACGTAATGGAAAGACCCTTTTATGCTTATGATTGTGTAAAGTTATGTTTTAGGTTGTTTAGATGTAATTGGAGGAAAAGAGGTGGAGTTTTGGACCAAAGAGTGCAAAGAAAAAAAAATCAAAATTGGAGCAAAGGAGATGGAGCCGCATTGCGCTAGAGGAGGAAAAGCATTTGGCTACGGAAGTCGGAATGCGCCGCATTCCAACCTATTGCGCCGCATTTCGAGGCTGACAGTTACAATTGGCGGTTTTTATTAGTAATCATGTGGGAAAACAAAGAGATGAATTATTGGACTTAAAGAGAACGTGGAGAGGGACAGAAATATCATCTTTCACATTGACAATCTCAGTTTTATCAATACTTGGGCAATCATTTTGAAGGATCAAAGCAAGGAACAATCGTAATTTTCACATTTCGTTGAACAATCGTTATTTTCGTTTATTTCTAGTTGCTTGGAGACTATTGCAAGTTGTTATTTTGGTATTGAACATTTTCTCTATTTTTATTAGCAATTGAATGATGTCTTTCATTTATATGATTAGTTTCGTTACCGTTATGAGTAGCTAATTTCCTTAAACGTTTGCTTGGATTTGTGATCGTTTGTGTGTTAGATTTTGGGTATGAAATTAGATTGATGTGTAGAGGTTAATCGGGGATCCGTTTGGGTTAACACTTTAATTATATTGTTAAGATTGTTTATATTTTTATTTGGTAATCTAAAAACGGGTATTCGAAAGGAATCCGTAATTTTTACTAAAATTAGAACGAATTAATCGGTCGGTCTTTAGTTGATTAAGAGTTAGCGGTATTCGAAAGGAATCGCTAACAACAATTTAATCAAGTAAGTAATAACACAAACGCTAATTAATAAATTAAGAGAAATCGGTTTATTAGTTAGTAAGCTATTCGAAAGGAAGCTTATAGGTTAATTCTCACACATCGGCTTGGAACTTTATGCACAATTACTTGAGGTGTTAACTATATTCGAAAGGAATAGTTGCATGGTTAGGTAATTGGAGAAATCCGGTATTCGAAAGGAACTTAGGATTTTATATTAGAAGTTTTTCGACATTTTCATACCTAGGAAATAACACACATTCGTAAACGGTCCGAGCAAGCGTCTTTTATCCATATTTGAATTAAGAAAAGTATTTTTGTCATTAGTATAATCAAGTCTTCTTAAGACTAAAACCAAATTTGTTACTTGTTACTTGTTATTTTAAAACTAATATCTCGATTATAAATAGTCCATGTGTTCGAACTCGATATTTACCTATACTATTTTACAACCGATAAGGGTACACTGCCCCGTGTAGTAATCTAGTAAAAGTTTATTTTCGATAAACTAGACTTTTCACATCAAGTTTTTGGCGCCGCTGCCGGGGACTTGATTTAGTTGAGATTTTAGTTTTGTTTGTTTACTTGTTTGGAATATTTTCACGGGTGTTTGTTTGTTGCGTAGTGATTTTCAAGTTATCGTAGTGGATGTTTACGAGGTCCCAAGGGAAGCAAGTACACAACCCTCTTTCTGACCAAGAAAGACTTTTGAGACGAAGAGGATTAGGAGCCGCAGTTGTTTATAGTGAAAACGAATCTTCCGAAGAGGAAGTGGAAGTAGTATTTGAAGGAGAAATGGCAGAAAACGGAGGCGGAAACGGAGGAGGAGCTGTTATTTAACCCAACCCATTTGATGAGCCGATGATAAACCGAAATAGAACCGTAGCAATGACTCGGGGTTCAGCGATTATTCCATCAAACGTGGGGGATAACTTTTCAGTCAAAGGACATCACCACAAGATGATTCAAGAGAACGCATTTGACGGAAATTCCAAGGCTGATCCACACAAACATATTGCTACATTTACCGAAATATTCAAAATGGTCAAGTATGGAGAGGGTTTGGAGGAAGGAGGGATGCTCAGTTTGTTCCCATCATCACTTAGGGGAGAAGCAAGGACTTGCTTTTATGAGCTAGAGCCGGAGTCGATCGAGACTTGGGAGGAGATGCGTGAGTTGTTTGTGACCCGATTTTTCCCACCGATCTTGGGTAGGAAACTTTTGAACCAAATTAGGAGTTTCTTCCAATTTTACAATGAGACTACGACCGATGCTTGGATTAGGCTCAAGGATTTGGTACGTAATTGTCATGGGCACGGTTTAGATAGGCAGCAAGTTATTGATATTTTCTATCATGGGTTAGACAATCGATCTCAACACGATCTAGACTTAGCGGGTGGTGGAAATTTCCTCTACAAAACACCAAATGATGCTCATAGGATGATGGAGGACCAAGTACAAGCGGTAATTGCAAGGGATCGAGTGAATAAAAACAGAAAAGTACGGTGGTCGGTGAATAAGGTTGAAGAATCGAGTTGTAGTGGAAGTAGTGAAATAGTGAACGAAATCAAATCTTTGGGGGATGAGATGAAGAATCGGTTGGGACGTTTGGAGAAGGATGTCCATTTGGTTAGGAATGGATGTGGGAAAATGGAGGACCTCATTACACGGAAGATTGTGAACCGAAAACCGAGGAAGTAAACTATGCCAACTACGGTTACCAAAACCGTAGTAATTACCAAAATCGTTCGCAAGAAGGAGGAAATAGCGGGTATGGTAATCAGAATCGGGGTAATAGGAATGAGGCACGTTTCCAACCCAACCAATCAAAACCGAGGGAAGAGAATGAAGATTCGAGCTTCAAAGATATGATGAAAGATTTCGTGTATGCACAAAAGGCGACCAATGATTTGTTGGCACACTCGATGAAGGGGTTTAATGAGAAACTTGAACAAAAGCAGCAGAACACTCAGGCAAACATGCAAGATTTAGAGCGGAAATTTGAAAGACTAAACGAGAGATTTTCAAACCGACCAACTGGTCAAATGCATAGTTCAACCCAACCCAACCCGATACCAAATCAAAACAATAATGGAGGATCATCGAGTCAAGGTCCACAATACACTATACCGAATAACCGGGATGAACATGTGAATGCCATTGAGACTAGGTCGGGTTTTAAGTATGAGGGAAATGGAGAAAACGAGCTGAAGAAGAAGAAAAATCAAAACGGTGCTATAGCAACAGGGAATGCGCCGCATTCCGACATCCGTGGCCAACCCAATTGTTAATGCTTTACCTGATGCGACTCCGTACCATGGGAATGCGCCGCCAGTGCCTGGAATGCGCCGCAATGAGCCTGTTGACAGCGATTCCGATGAAGAAGAAGAGATTGAGATGGAAACTCGACCCGGGAAGGAACCAATGGTTCCTAACAAAGAAAAGGAGCTTGAAATTGAAGTTAAGGGAGCATATAAGCCGCATATTCCATATCCGCAACGGCTTAGGAAGGAGAAAAAAAGGGAACAATACGGGAAGTTTATTGAATTGATGAAAACCGTTAGAATTAACGTTCCTTTAGTTGATCTCATTTCAGGTATGCCCAACTAGGCCAAGTTCATGAAGGAGTTAGTAAGCGGGAAGGGAGATCACATGGAGAAGATAACCGTGTTCCTTAATGCGAATGTTCGGCAATTGTGAAGAGGTCGATTCCACCCAAATTGAAGACCCAGGAAGTTTCTTACTCACTTGCACGTTTAATGATAACTTTACTTTTAGTGCATAGGCGATCTAGGGGCAAGCATTAATTTAATGCCTAACTCTATTTACACTAAACTTTCCTCGGGTGCTTTAACACCAACCCACATGAGCATAAGATTGGCCGATGGATCTTACCAATACCCATTGGGTATTGCGGAAAACATGCTTATACGGGTTGGAGAATTTTTATATCCGGTAGATTTTGTGATTCTTGAGATGGAGGAGGATGAAAAAGTTCCTCTCATCTTAGGAAGACCTTTTCTAAATACCGCGGATGCTATCATCCGTGTTCGGGTAACGGTAATTTCATTGGGTTTGGGTAACGAAAGGGCCACATTTTCTCTAAATCAAGCTATGAAACATTCTTATTCAACTGACGAATCTTGTTTTAGAATTGATGTCATAGACGATGCAGATTATGATTTAGATTGGGAAGGAATCTTGGAGGAAGAAGCGGAAATGGAAATGATGAATGCGATTGGGAAAGAAGAAAAAGAAGAGAAGGAAACGGACAAAGTGCAAGAGTTGGTGATGGATGATGGGGCGAGGATCAAAACTTCCATTGCAGATTCCCCGAAAGACTTGGAGCTAAAACAATTACCCAACCACCTCGAGTATGAATTCTTAGAGGGTAATTCTAGTCTTCCCATCATTATCTCGTCTTCACTTTTGGAAGACGAGAAAGTCAAATTACTAACGGTCCTTAAAACCCATAAAAAGGCTTTCGCTTGGCGCATCTCGGATATTCCGGGTATTAGTTCGGATTTTTGTAAACACAAAATAAATTTTTTGGATAACGTAAAACCCGTTGTTCAACGACAACAGAGACTAAACCCGAACATGAAATATGTGGTCAAGAAGGAAGTGGTTAAACTTTTTGATGCATGAATCATCTACCCGATATCGGATAGCCCTTGGGTTAGTCCGGTACATTGTGTGCCTAAGAAAGGGGGGATGACAGTTGTGTTGAACGAGAAGAATGAATTGGTTCCAACTAGAACAGTGACGGGTTAGAGGGTATGTATCGATTATAGGAGGTTGAATGAAGCAACAAGGAAAGACCACTTCCCATTACCTTTCATGGACCAAATGATCGAACGGTTGGCCCAAAATGAGTTTTATTGTTTTCTCGATGGCTTCTCGGGTTATTTTCAAATTCCAATTGACCCCGAGGACCAAGAGAAAACAACATTTACTTGCCCGTTCGGAACATTTGCTTATCGAAGAATGCCATTTGGATTGTGTAATGCACCGGGGACCTTTCAAAGGTGTATGATGGCGATTTTTCAAGATATGATCGAGAATTCAATGGAAGTCTTCATGGATGACTTTTCAGTTTACGGGAATTCATTTGAGGGATGTCTTAAGAATTTGGATAGGATGTTGGCACCATGCGAGGAAACAAATTTGGTTCTCAATTGGGAAAAGTGCCATTTTATGGTGAAGGAGGGGATTGTTTTGGGGCATAAGATATCGAGAGCCGGGATTGAGGTCGATAGAGCTAAAATAGAGTTGATATCGAAATTGACACCACCAACGAATGAGAAAGCGGTGAGGATCTTTTTAGGACATGCGGGTTTCTATAGGCGCTTCATAAAGGATTTTTTGAAGATTACTAGACCGATGACGAGATTGCTAGAAAAAGACACGAAATTTGAGTTCTCGAGGGATTGTATGGAAGCTTTTGAGTTGTTGAAAGAACGGTTGACAAATACACCCATTTTAGTTTCACCGAATTGGGATTTGCCATTTGAGTTGATGTGCGATGCTAGCAATTATGCGGTAGGGGCTGTGTTGGGACAAAGGATTGAAAAACATTTTCGGCCGATATATTATGCAAGCAAGACTCTAAACGAGGCTCAACAGAATTACACTACCACCGAGAAGGAACTATTAGCTGTGGTGTTTGCGTTTGACAAGTTTCGGTCTTATTTGGTGTTGAGTAAAACGGTGGTGTTTACGGACCATTCGGCGTTGAAATTTTTGTTCTCGAAGTTAGATGCAAAACCAAGACTGATTCAGTGGATCTTGTTGTTGCTAGAGTTTGATGTAGAGATCCAAGACAAAAAGGGGTCGAGAAAATGTGGCGGCAGATCATTTGAGCCGTTTGGAAAACCCGAGTCTTGGAGAGTTGAATGAAGAGGAGATTAGAGATCCCTTTCCGGATGAGCGACTCGCATTTGTTGGAAGGATAGATGGTGAACGGGGTCCTTGGTACGCCGATATAGCAAATTACTTAGCGGGAGGAGTTATCAATAGGGAGCCGAGTTATCAACAAAGGAAGAAGCTATATTCGGATGCGAAATACTATTTTTGGGAGGAACCGTATTTGTTTAGGATGTGTGCCGATGGAATGGTTCGGAGGTGTGTTCATGGGGGCGAAACAAGGAAGATTCTTGACGAGTGTCATCATGGCCCAACGGGAGGACACTATGGTCCATCGGTGACGGGAAAGAAAGTGTTTGATGTGGGGTTTTATTGGCCTACTATTTTCAAGGAAGCACATACTCTAGTTAGGACGTGTGATTCTTGCCAAAGGCAAGGAACGGTTACAAGAACAGATGAAATGCCGCAGCAAAGCATCCAAGTATGCGAGGTTTTTGACATATGGGGCATCGATTTTATGGAACCCTTCAAACCATCTAATCGGAATGTCTACATCTTGGTGGCGGTGGCCTATGTATCCAAATGGGTCGAGGCAAAAGCTCTACCCACTAACAATGCTAATGTGGTTATTGACTTTTTGAGAAATCTATTTTGTAGGTTTGGCATGCCGAAGGCGTTGATTAGTGATAGAGGGAGTCACTTCGCGAATTCCCAAATGGAGAAAGTGATGAAACGATACGGGGTACAACATCGATTTTCGACTTCCTACCACCCCCAAACAAGTGGGCAAGTCGAAAACACGAATCGGGCCATTAAGCGTATATTGGAGAAGATGGTGCACAATAACCCGTCACTTTGGTCAAAGAAGTTGGATGAAGCGTTGTGGGCGTTTTGAACCGCTTACAAAACACCGATTAGTACTACTCCGTTCAAGTTGCTATATGGGAAGACATGTCATTTGCCTATGGAGATCGAACATAAGGCATATTGGGCACTAAGGGAGTGTAGCACCGACTTAGTAGCAAGTGGAGAAACCCGGTTTTTGCAGCTACACGAGCTAGATGAGTTACGATGCAATGCTTACGAGAATTCATCTCTTTACAAGGCGAGGACGAAAATGGTCCATGATTTGAAGATCCGTCGCAAAGAGTTCAAAGCGGGGGATAAGGTGCTTTTGTTCCAATCCAAGTATAAGTTTAAAGCACCAAAATTGAAATCTAAGTGGACGGGTCCATATGTAGTGAGACGGGTTTTCTCGACGGGTTACTTAGAATTGGAAACGGAGGATGGAGGGTCTTTCATTGTGAACGGTCAAAGGGTGAAACTTTTCCTCGAGGAGGACGAGGAGAATGGTATGACATTGGAGGATGGGTTCTACCCATTCTAGTTTGAAGGCAAAACGAGGAGTCAAGCTAGTGACTCGAGCAAAAAAAGAGCATCTTCGGGATAAACCCCAGTTTGTTGTATCTTTTACCTTTTTCTTTCGTTTTTTTATTGTTCTTATTGGTTTTAGTAATTTTTAGCAACTTAGGAGTAGACTAAAAAAAAAAAAAAAAAAAACCAAGAAGTAACTTACTGAAGTTAGATTGCGCCGCAATCTGAGGGGTTTGCGGCGCATTCTCATGTTAGTCCTGCTTATGTACCACATTCACCAAAACAACACAAACACATTCTAGTTTAAAATTCCCAGCGGCGACTTCGGTAAAAAAAAAAACAACACACACCGGCAAATTTTTCTTTTTCCTCCACAACTCATCAAGCAAATCTTTCAATTAACATCACGGGGAAGTCAGTATGTGTTTCTAACATCTTTTACTTCGTAATTTTTGCAATTTTAATTAGGGTTCTTAGTTGTTAAATTGATTTGGGGCAAACATAGGAATAGGCTTAATTAGGTTTCCATTTGTCAATTAGCTTAGTATTAAGGTTAATTAGTTTCAATTTAGTGTATTTAGTTATTTCGATTAAGTAAATTTGGTTTGCAAATTTTCATGAGACATCACTGATGTAAACCACTGGAATGCACCGCCACTTTGCCCAATGCAGCGCATTCCGGCTTCCGTGGGCTAAAAAAAATAAAAAAATATATGTATATATTTTTTTTATTTCGTTTTGTTTGATTCTAACCTTTTTGCTGTACATTGTTATTCTTGTTTTGTATGTGTAGGGGAAACGTAGAGCAGTTGCGGACGTGGAAGAGGAGGAAGTTTATAAAACACGTAGGATTTTCAAGCCAAATGTTCAATCTGAAATGATGAAGCCCGAGACATACCGGTGGTTGAAGTGGCCCGGATGTAACTCCAATCGGAAAATCCAACTCAACAACCAATTGGCGCTCCTCCAAGACAAAGCAATTGTTCCACCTCGATTTTTGGATTGGGATCTAATTTCTCGGTTGGGAATTTCTAATTAGCTAGAGACATACTTCCTTACTAGATACATAAGAGACGGGGAGCCATGGGATATACCAATTTGGAAAAGGGCTTTTGATGTTCGTTAGCCCGTTTATCGAGAATGGTGTTTGGAATTTTACTCGAGTTTGGAGGTGGATGACCTGCCATCAGAGGGGGTTGAAGTGTTTCATGCCCGCATAGTTAAGTTCCGACTGGGAGGCAAGGAACATAGGATTTCGGTCGCTTACTTTGGGTTCTTGACAGGGTTGCTTACCCCTGCGGAGTTAGAAAGCACTAATATGGCACGGTATGAAGGGCGGGGAAGCTGGAATTGTGAAGAAGTGTATGCGAACCGTGAAAATGTATGGAATGAATTGTCGGGAAAAGTGAATTACAAGACCACCAGCAAAGCCAAAGCTTTAAGTTCTCCGATGCTCCGGTTGTTACAAAAGGCGATCAGTTATTCGTTCAACCAAAGATCCACCCACCATGACAAAGTGTACAGGGAAGACCTATGGATGTTACACTACTTTGCGAAACAGGATCCTACACGGTTTGTCTATTTACCATGGGCACTTTTGAAGTATATGGCGGAAAAGGGTTCGGGTAGGAAAGCAAATGGGCCAATGCTTTGCGGTCATTTCATCACCCGCATCGCTAGGAATTTGGATCTTATCACGAATGCAAACTTAAGGGGGTGTACCCGGGAAATTGGTTGGAAAATTATCACCAAGGGAGATTTGAAGAAGGGTCACGTGATTAACACCCAGGGGGTTTTTTCACAGCCAGGAGATTTTGGAAGTGACGAAGAAGATGGAGACGATGAGGAAGAAGGAGAAGAGGAGGATGCACGGGAAGCACATGTCTGGTATATTGAGGGTTCATTGTTGGTACAAGAAATGCAATGAATGGATGTTCTATTATGTTTTGTTTACGTATTACTATATTAGCCTGTATAGATATAGTTTAGTGGGCTTCTCACGGACTTGCATGTCTGTGAGGCCCAATAGAGCCCAAGCCCAAACTGGCTGAACATGTTACTCTATAAATAGAGGTGTTCCGATCAGTTTAGGGTTGTTGGTTTTAGAGAGAATTCGGATTAATGATTTTGGATTGTAACAGCGTTTGTTAATCAAAGTATTAAGAATTCGGTAATTGTGTTCTTGCGTTTATTGCTTTCGATTATAACCTGTGTGTTTATTGATTACGAGATTCCGCCTCGTAGTTAGTATAGTTTAATCCTGTAGATCGGACCACTGGGACCTACAATTGGTATCTGAGCAAACGCTTTGTTTGCTCTCTATCGAGATTTGGTTCAGGGTTAAATTCAGGTTTTTAATCGATTCTGGTAATTAGGGCTCTTAGTATATCTTCGGCGGCTGTCTATGAGAATTAGGGTTCTTGTTACATCTTCGGCGGCGGTATTCTACAGATTAGGGTTTTCTGTTTGTTTGTGAAGACATCTTCGTGGATTTAATTCATGGAGCATCTTCGTGGATTTTATTCGTGGAGCTTCTTCGTGGAGTATCTTCGTGGATTTAATTTGTGGAGATTCTTCATGACCATCATCTTCGTGAACATCATCTTCGTGAACACCATCTTCGTGAACACCATCTTCGTGAACACCATCTTCGTGAACATCATTTTCGTGAACACCATCTTCGTGAACACCATCTTCGTGAACACCATCTTCGTGACCCATCTTAGCCGAACAACATCTTCGCCGAACAACATCTTCGTGACACACATCCATCTTCGCCGAACAACATCTTCGTGACCCACACCCATCTTCGCCGAACAACATCTTCGTGACCCATCTTCGCCGAACAACTTCTTCGTGACCCATCTTCGCCGAACAACTTCTTCGTGACCCATCTTCGCCGAACAACTTCTTCGTGACCCATCTTCGCTGAACACCATATCTGTAATGGATTCTAAACAATCCGTTAATGTACCTCCCAAGTTACTTAACTCATCACAATATTTCGAATGGGCTGAACTATTTGAACAATTATGTCGTTACAATGATGTACAAATGTGGGTATGCATTCAAGAAGTATATGAACATCCGCGTCATACAGTAGACAATTTAACTACCAAAATTCCCGTCAATAAAATGTCACCTGAATATCGATGAGAATATGATTCTGAAAACAGAGCAATAGCAAGTTTAAAGATGGCTTTGCCAGCAGAAATGCAACATCTTTACAAGAATCTGGATAACAAAACTTCCCATGATCTATGGAAAGCTATTGAAAAACAATATGCCGGAACTCCTGCTCAGGGAAAGAGTCGAGCGAATCTCCTTAAACGACAATTCAATACTTTCAGATCAGGATTCAATGAACCTTTTGAAGATACTGTTACCAGATACTTTAATCTTCTTGCAGAACTCACCAGATATAAAATAGATGTATCAAGTGAAAAAGTTGAGCGATTTCTGGACGCTTTGCCTAAGCGTTGGGAGATTTACGTAAACCTTATAAAAGATGAAATTGATAAAAACACAGACGAAGTCTTAACTTTGGAAACACTGCTAGAACGATTCAGAGGTTATGAGTTGACAGGTTTCACAACAAACATGATTACAGATCAAACACCCTATGGGCAAACCTCAGAATCAAACTCCTTTGAAAACGCAACTGCTTTCTTTTCGGATAAGGATCAGCCGACTTCTGACACACATTCTGGCACCCGACCTACCACTGCAACACCAAATGTTCCTGCCACACATCAGAAAATGCCAATGAGTGTTAAATCTGCAGAGGAAAGTCTCGAAATATTATCTTGATTTTTGACTGCTTATGGCAATCAAGTACAAGGAAAAATTGCCGATCCAGGGCTATGGGATGAGGATTTTAGTCAAGTTGATCAGGATGACCTTGAAGAAATGGATTTACAATGGCAAACCGCTATGATTACTAACAGAATAAAGAAATTCATGGCAAGAACAGGACGAAGCTTAAGAACAGGAAAGGCAGGTTTCGATAAATCAAAGGTACGGTGTTACAACTGTCAAGGACCCGGTCATTTCGCAAGAGAATGTCAACAGCCTAAAGTTGAACGTAATTCAAATCAAGACAAAAGCGGTCCTTCACAGGTCTCTCAACCATAGCGTAGCTTAGCTTCACAGGCAATGATCGTCCAACACGATGATCACACATACGATTGGACAATCTGTACCAATCAAGCAGTCATGGCTTCCATTGAAGAGATTCACAGTGAAACAAGTGACTCAGGTTCTGATAATGACACAAGTTCAAGTTCTGATAACGACACAAGGTCAAATGAAGACAATCTGGAAGTTGAAGACACTAAGGACGAGAAAACACTATGCAATTGTACGGTGGATGTGCCCAACGACAATTTTATTGCAAAAATGGCTGGTCTTCAAACCGAGAAGTCTAAGGTACTTCTTGACCTTGAATCCGTAAAGGAACTATGTAAATCTTTTACTGTCTTAACTCTTGAACATGAAAAATTGATCACGTCAATATCCAGTTTGGAAACACAGAAAACCAAGATTGAAAAGGAAGTGTCAATACAAATTTTCTTAAAAGATGACTACGCAAGAAAATTTAATCAAAATGAAAAAACAAGAGTGCAACTTTTAGCAGATGTAGGCCTTTTAACACAAAAAGTCGCCATGTTGTATGCAAGTCTTGAAAATGAAAAGAAAAGTTTTGCCATAAAAGTTCAAGAGTTAAATGATTGTCAAATAAAATTAACTGAACAGGAAAGAAAGATGGAACAGTTCCGCACCTCTTCTAGCACTTTGAACTCCATCATAAGTCGTCAACGCACTTCTGGTACAACCACAGGTTTAGGTTATAACGAAACTCCACCTCCTTACAACAATGACTTTAGTTTCTTTAGAACCCAACCTCCAATGAATGACGAATGTGAATCATCCAATAGCAAAAGCCAGGACTCTGCACCATTTCAAGAAAAGCAACCCGCAAAGATTCCATGTCAAGATTCATCAAATGATATATCTTCGAACTCTGAACCATCTCCACAGAACAAAATGGAATCGTTAAACTGCTTCAAATGTCGTGAAAGGGGGCACGTGGCCTCGGTATGTACAAACAAACGAAAGGAACCTCAAGTTAAAGTCACACACCCACCGAAATCTAAGTTCACTCCCACAAAACCCGTTCACATTCTTCGAAATCCACAACATGAGCGTTCTGATACATATTCACGAACTTCTGGGTATACTAAACATCAACGGCCTCAACAACCATTCGTTCTATCCTTTCGTCAACATAATTATGACCAACGTTTTCAAAGTCCTCCACGATACAATCAAAACAATTATCACCACTCTCCTCCACGAACTCACTATGAGCCACGTCATCATCACTCCAATACCAACCGTTATAATTCCTCCCAAATGAGTCATAGAGTCTCATACAACTCTAACAGTCATTTCTCCTCACGACACACATCTCACGTTTCTCATCAAAAGAAGGGAGCTTACAAAAGGGTCACTTATGTGACTGAAAATGGTCAATCCAGGCCCGTTATGGCCTGGGTTCCCCATGAGAACTAATGATTTAAATTTACTGTGCAGGACCTGAGTCACCGACTCGTCAACAACTGGTACGTTGACAGTGGCTGTTCCAGGCACATGACAGGAGAAAGAGCGCTGCTCAATAACTTCGAATCAGGAAGGAAAGGTCGCGTAAATTTTGCAGGAGATAAAGGTGGAGAAATAACTGGAATTGGATCAGTTACAAATGGTAAAATAACACTGAAGGATGTGTTCTACGTTAAGCAGCTAGAGCACAATCTGCTGAGTGTCTCTCAAATCTGCGACAACGATAATCCCGTGTACTTTACCAAGAAGGAAGTTTTGATCCTCAAATCAGAGATTGATATCCCAGAGGATCTGATATTGATGCGTGCCCCAAGAACGAAAAACACATACATTATGGATATGAACAACACTGAACTCACCGTCGACTCAACATGTCTATTGTCAAAGTCAACTAGTGAAGAGGCCATGATTTGGCACAGAAAGATGGCACACTTACATTTTCGGAAAATGAATGAGATCACAAAGAAAGGGCTAGTCAATGGCGTTCCACTCAAACGTTTTGAGTATGAAGATAAATGCATTCCATGCAAACTCGGAAAGCAACACAAACAACATCACAAGACTAAGGCCATCAACACCATCGAGACACCATTCGAGCTTATGCACACTGATCTTTTCGGTCCCATTGCCCAAAGAAGCTTCGGAGGAAAATATTACACTCTAGTGATCACCGACGATTACACCCGCTACTCTTGGGTTTACTTTCTAGTTACTAAGAGTGAAACTGCTGGCACGCTAATTAACTTCTTTGATATGATCAAAAACGTATACAAAGAAAATGTCAAGCATCTACGCAGCGATAACGGGACAGAATCCAAAAATTCCACGATGACCTTCTACTGTCTGACAAATGGGATAGTTCAACAACACAACACGCCATATGAACCACAACAAAATGGAGTCGTTGAACGGAAAAACAGAACCTTGATAGAGGTTGCACGCACTATGCTAGCTGATTCACTTCTCCCTGTCACATTTTGGGGGGAGGCAGTGAATACAGCTTGTTACGTCCTCAATCGAGTGTTAACGGTGAAACGGTTTGATAAAACAAGTTATGAACTGCTTAATAGTCGTAAGCCAAATCTTGCTGGTCTGGAACCCTTTGGGGCTCCCTGTACTGTTTTAAAAACGAATTACACTACCAAGTTCGCACCCAAAGCTGTCCAGGGATACTTTCTTGGATATGTGGACGGTTGCGCTAACAAAAGAGTTTACTTAAAACCTTCCCGAACTGTGGAAATCGTTTTTAACTTGGAAATAACTAGCTACACGTTTGAAAAACAAAATGGTCCAGATATAGCTTTCGACTATGATGCATTATTTAAATCTTTTAACCTTTCTCCTAGTGTGACTCATACAGGACCAGAGAACCCGAGTTTCTCTTCTGATGATGAAGTTTCAGTATTTCCTCGTACCCATGTTATTCAAGAAATCGTTACTGAACCTGCTGTCACCGATGGTCAAGCAGATGATCAAGACGTAGTGGCAGAACCACTCGTCGACGAAGAACCAACCGATGATCAAGAAAATGTGGCAGAACCACATACTGCAACCGCTCAAGACGATGCGGCAGAACCGCACGGTGTGTCTCGAATTCACAAGGCTCACTCCTTCGACAACATTATCGGCGATCTCAATGCCCCTGTTCAAACTCGATCGCAGCTAGAGGATCTACAAGGCATGTATGCCTTTGTGACAACCTCCGAGGATTTCAACAACTGTCGTTATCTTTGCTTCGTTTCCCAAGACGTCCCTGCCAACATTCATATGGCCCTTAAGCATGCTAACTGGGTCCACGCCTGTCAAGAAGAACTAGCTCAGTTTGAGAAACTAGGAGTCTGGGTACTTGTGATCCTGCCCGATGACGCCTATGTTATAGGCACTAAATAGGTTTTCTGATGCAAACGAGATGACCGTGGAATTATTACTCGAAACAAAGCTCGATTAGTGGTACAAGGTTTTTATCAAGAAGAAGGATTAGATTTTCAGGATGTCTTTGCTCCCGTCGCTCGCCTCGAGGTTGTTCGTCTCTTCTTAGCCTATGCCTCTCACATGGGACTTACCGTTTACCAACTTGATGTAAAAAGTGCTTTCTTATATGGTAAAATCGATGACACCGTCTATGTTCAGCAACCCCCTGGCTTCGAAGACCCACAACACCCTGATAAAGTTTACAAGCTCAACAAAGCTTTATACGGTCTTCATCAAGCCCCTCGTCTGTGGTATGGAACATTGTCAACTTTTCTCTTAGAATCCGGTTTCAAGAGAGGTCGTATCGGTAGCACCCTGTTCATCAAGGATTCACCCAAGGCTAAACTATTAGTTCAAGTCTACGTGGATGATATTATCTTCGGTTCCACTGATAATCAGATGTGTAAGGACTTTGAAAAGCTAATGAAAGACAAATTCGAGATAAGTGCCATGGGTGAACTCAAGCTATTTCTAGGATTACAGGTCGAACAACTACCCAACGGGATGTTTGTTCATCAATCAAACTATGTCACTGAAATGCTAAAGAAGTTCAACATGACCGATGCCAAGTCCATTGCTACTCCCATTCCCTAGCAGCACAATCTGGAACCAAACGCACAAAACGATCCTGACGTGGATCCCACTGTTTATCGCGGCATTATAGGCATTAATGTATCTTACTGCATCTCGTCCTGATATAATGTTTGATGTCTGTTTATGTGCCAGGTTTCAAGCTTGTCCAAAGATGTCTCATCATTCTGCTGTAAAGAGGATTCTTCGCTACCTTAAAGGCCGACCGCGGCTGGGTCTCTGGTATCCCAAAGGAAGCGACCTCTTTCTCGAAGCATTCACCGACTCAGATGTGGGTGGATGTAATATCGATCGAAAGTCAACCTCCGGTGGTTGTCAATTTTTGGGAGGACGCCTCGTGTCATGGCAATGCAAGAAACAGACAACTGTTTCCGTCTCATCCTGTGAAGCCGAATATATAGCTGCGGGTAGCTGTGTCTCACAGGTTCTTTGGATTCAACAACAGATGCTGGATTACGGTTTATTCTATACCTCTACTCCTATTAATATAGATAATGAGGCTGCCGTTTATGTTATTAAAAATCCTGTTAAACATAGTAAAACCCGTCATATAGATTTCAAACACCACTTTATCAGAGACTATTATGAAAAGAAACTCATAGATTGACCAACGTTTTCTTAAAAAAAAAAAAAAAAAAAAAAAAAAAAAAAAAAAAAAAAAAAATTAGATTAACGCGTGTCTTTATTGTCCTTTTCTTTTCGCACAAAAAAAAAAAAAATTCGAAATGAAGAAAACTTTTGCTTCTGACTTGAAGTCTTTCATCGGTCAGATTCATAATCTCCATATACGTTACATTTAAATTCCAGTGTCTTGTGGCCCTTCGTTTCATTATTGAATTCAGTTGTATGGTTTGCCGTCTTAGAGCTCTACAGTTTCTAACCATTAAACGACTTGAGTTTGTCGATTGCAATAAAGGTTGAGAATGGATTCCTGCTACAAGTCATGTGATACACTAACAGATGGGAGACACTTTTATCAAATTTCAAAATTTTATTGGTGTGTTAATAAGTATTTGAATTCACATAAGCTGCCTTTGGAACTTGAGTCAGTACACACACGGGGTGCCTTGATCACCTAGCCACCTAAGGTCTTAATAGATCTGGGATCGGTTGGTAGAAAGCTCGTTAAAGGGTTCCATAGAAAGTCGCAGAATTCAAATCTCTTGAAAAGGCTTCATAGAAGCTCAGTCATAGACTTGCACAATTAAACCAATGGGTTAAACTGTTTTCATAAATTTGATACAAGTTATCTTAATGTTAGACTCACATGTTGACCTTGTCAAGGTTGGTAACCACTCCATACCACTTTGTAACATGGAAGGATTCACAAATACCTTGCGCACCTCACACTTTTGTCGAATGTTTATTAACTTATGAGTGCTTTAAGCCTAAATCTAAGATAGTTTACTTGTAGTAAAACATAACTTTTTGGTGTGAGACTGAATGGTTAAATTGGACAAACACACAAACATGGGTTTAAATTTAAAGTATTCGGTAACTTTGAATCCATATAAACGTTCCAAGAAGCAATCTGATCGAATTTTAAATGTATACTACCTCTGTTAACTTCGTTAACGATTGCAATTATTTCTTAAAATTCCTAAGTATTTTTATTTTATTTCTGTAATTTTCTTTATCTTTGAAAACGTTGGTTAAACAATTTCATTAAGTCCATCAGGCCCAAATTTCAGGCCCAAAGTTCGGGCCCAACCTTACCAGGCCCATAGGCCCACTCTCGGCCTATAAATACTCCAAAGTGAAATAACTTTTTCACTTTTCACTTTTCAACTTTTACACTTTCTCGGAGCTAGGAATTCTTACTTTTCACTCACGAAGATCTTCATACGGTTGACTATTCCCTTATGTAAGTTCTTCTTTTGTTCTTTGATCTTCATACTTGTTCGTCTAGATCTGCCATATATTGCTTAATATGTTCGAGTTATCTGTGTTAATCTTCAAAAACTGGGTCTTTAAGTTCATACTAATTAATAAACTTGTTCGTGTTCTTGATGTGTTCGTCTCTAATTGCACTATTTTGCTCTAATGATGTTCTTCGTTGTTGTTAGTGCTTAATAAATCTATATGAACATCTTCGCCCTCCTTAGTGCCCAGAAATCCATATGCCTTAGGATTTTTTTTCCCTAATAAGTTGGACGAACATGTGTGTTCGTCCTCAAACAGACGAACACACATGTTCGCCCTAATCAGACGAACACACATGTTCGTCCCTCTTAAGTCTAACACACGAAGACTCATGTTCGTCCCTCTTAAGTCTAACACACGAAGACACATGTTCGTCCCTCTTAAGTCTAGTACACGAAGACACATGTTCGTCCCTCTTAAGACAAAACACACGAAAACACATGTTCGTCCCTCTTAAGACAAACACACGAACACACATGTTTGTCCCATTCAGACGAAAACACATGGACGAACACCCATGTTCGTCCCCTTCTTCGTCAACCTCGACGTTCATATGTGCTCGTCATCTAGGACTCACTTGCTAAGCCCTAAGACGAACACCCATGTCACTGTCTTCGACGAACACGTTGCCACTTGTCCTTGACGAACACCTTCTTCGTCACAATATTGTTCGCCACTTCTCTTGACGAAAACATGTGTTCGTTTTACATGAATTTTTGCTTAAACTGTTACACGAATATGCATGCTCGCCAACTCTCATGTTAGGCATACATACATGTTCGTGCCTATCATATCTAACACGTTCATGTTTACAGATTTCACAGATGGAGAGACAATTTGATAAACGACATAATCAAGCAGTCAGTTTCGCTCTAGACGATCCTTCGGCAGTTCCTTTTCGGGAGACAATTATATTTTTACAACATTCACGGATGGCCTTCATTCTCAGTGAAGATCCCCCCATTAATATCCCGTTGGTTCAGCAGTTCCTCACCAACCTTACCCATGTAGATCTTCTCCATCCGGTCACTGCAAAGCCCCAGGACGTATTACGCACCGTCGTTAACAATCAGGAAATTATATTCAGCAGTACTACCCTACGGGAAATCTTTCACCTTGGCCGCAGCTCCTCTGAAAGTGCACCTTCATCCTTTGGCAACCGATTTCTTCGCCGAAAGTTGCCACTACTGGGTTACGCCGGGCCATTTCCTACTGTTTCTTTTCCAAAGGGCAAATTCCTCGGCCCATGGCGGTATCTGGTCCACGTGTTTGTATCAGTGTTCAAGTTTTCCAAGACATCTCATGACAATATTGACAATCTTCTGCTATCGATGATGCTAAGTCTGGTCCTCAACAAACCTTATCCCGTGGCTGAGTATGTATTTCAAATGTTTCAAAACGATCTGAAAGTGACCACGCCTGGCACACTCATGTTGTACCAGCGCTTCATCATGATCATTTTACGATCCTTCATTCCTGCCCTCCCCATTCAGAATCTCACGACGCAGGTTAATCAGATCGGTTCTGCAAAACTGTTTCATACATGCCTAAAGATTCATCCTCGACCTGCGCACGAGGCTCAGCCCACGGATCAACCTCTTTTCGGGGCTATAGTTGATCTGAATTTTTTTGATACAGATGTTGATGAGGATGCTCATGTTCTGTCTAGCGAGCCCCGTACTGCTTCTACATGTCCTCCAGTGCCCAACAAGCCAAAGTCTCGGCCGAAGCGCAAGGCCAAGATTCCTGTCGCTGTGGATTCCACCTTCAGCGATACTACGTACATGGATGTTGACAACTATCATGAGAGTCCTCCGCTCTCTGTCATTCACGAGCAGCCACCTCTTACTCCACCTGGGAGTCATCAGTCTATTGCCACCGAGGTTCTCGTCCCCTCTCGTGCTCCTAATACTGAAGCAGTCGCTACTCCTACTCAGGTTAATGATGCGGCTACCGAGGAGCTTAACTTGGATACCAACGAAGCTACTTCTTCGTTCCATCCATCCAACCGTGGGAAACGCCCATTCACTGGCAGGGATGAGTCTGGTTCCTCTACCGCACCTGAGCGCCCGCGCAAGAAACGGGCCGCAGAGACTGCACCCCCCACACTTAATCTTATTGACTTACATTCACTTGTTTTGCAGCTTTCTTCACAGGTTGCCACTCTCTTGCAGTCTGACGCTGAAAAATCACTTCGCATTTCCTCTCTTTAAGCCCAAGTTCAGTTGCTCTAGAAGCGCTCATGTGCTCAGGGGGAGGAAACGTGCAAAACATCTACTGCCAGACAGCAACGAAGAGATGATCCCGATGATGATCAAGATGCTGCACACCAAAGAGAGCAGATCACCTCTACTTTTCGAGCATTGGTTATCTATCAGACTGCTGATCAGGGGGAGCAACCACAGCAGCAAAAGCAAGGTGGAGATAATCAACAACAGGAGCTTGGGGAAAGCACTGATGATACATGGTTATTTGAAGATGACGGAGAATATGTTTTTCAATCACCAGCGAGCACAGAGAAAGCAAACATCGAAGAAGAAGGAGAAAGCGTTATGAAACCAAGCCTTGAAGAACGACAAGGGTGGTTTCGAAAGCTCGATCCAAAGAAGCAGACACCGCTAATCAGAAAGTTTTTCATCAGAGAACGTCAGCCGCATCTGGGCATAATCAGCTGGCTATTTGATTCTGAATTGCAGGTCTTCGTGATTAAGAGATTTGACGGAGTTCGGTACTTAAGCAGAAAACGGGAGAATTTCAATTCATTCCAGAAGTCCGAACTTATCTGTTTGTCAAAGCTTGATCTGATAAACAGAGGGAAGGACGAGTATGCAAACTGGGTTGAAAGAGTTATCAAAGACGAAGCAAGAAGCGGGGTATTCAAAGAATTTACACCAGCAATCGGAAAGATCATGATTTCTAGAAAGAAGATCGATCCTGAAACAGGCAGATCTGCAAGAAGAATGCGATATCCTCCTATCGCTTGCATGACGAAGATTCCGATGAAAAATTTCGGTCGGGATATTCTTGGAGAATTGCATATTTGGGCGGTAGATGCTGCAACCGGCGAGGCGGTGATGTTCAAGAAAGATGATGAAGTCAAGGAAGGCATGACTGAGATTTTGAGAGTTATTGATGCTACTCAACTGGCTAATCTGACGGAAAACGACCTGAAGATGTTGAAGAAGGATCACATAATTTCTCTAGCAGGCTGGGAAGACATTGGTAGAGATTACCAAAGAATAGTTGACGGTTGTTTGAATTTGCAGGTTAATGCTGATAATGAAATGTTGATCAAAGAATAGAAGCATCAGTCAAGGGGGAGTTTTTTGGTGCAAGAAATGCAATGACTGGATGTTCTATTATGTTTTGTTTACGTATTACTATATTAGCCTGTATAGATATAGTTTAGTGGGCTGCTCACGGACTTGCATGTCCGTGAGGCCCAATAGAGCCCAAGCCCAAACTGGCTGAACATGTTACTCTATAAATAGAGGTGTTCAGATCAGTTTAGGGTTGTTGGTTTTAGAGAGAATTCGGATTAATGCTTTTGGATTGTAACAGCGTTTGTTAATCAAAGTATTAAGAATATGGTAATTGTGTTCTTGCGTTTATTGCTTTCGATTATAACCTGTGTGTTTATTGATTACGAGATTCCGCCTCGTAGTTAGTATAGTTTAATCCTGTAGATCGGACCACTGGGACCTACATTCATCATCACACCCACCACCACCACCCACTGCCCCATTCGACTACCAACTCATGATGGATGAAGTTTTTCGTATTGGGAGGCAGGTAGATGATTCGAGGAGGGATATGGATCGGACGAGACGGGAAATTAATCGGGTGGGGGAGTATACCTGTTATCACATGGAGCGATACCAGCTCACATGGGAATATCTGACACAGAGCCAATACCATCAGAATGTCCCGAGTTCCTCTAGTGGCTGGACCGATTACAACCCACCGTCCTTGTACCTGCCTCTACCTCCAGAAGATCAAGAAAACTTAGAGCATCAATTTGTGGCCCAAATGCGCCGCATTTGGAGCAGATTTGTCACACCCCGCTATAGCGGAAACACGGAATGTGAGAGCTGGAACATCATTACACGGTTATAAGCAAATTAAATGATTCAAGTCATTGCATTTAAAAGAAATAGTGCATGATTCGAAAACAACCAAGCAGTTCAATATTTTAATTCAAGTACAAAATACAGAGTTTCAAAATAAATTTCCAAAACAAAAGGGTCTTTCCCAAGGTTCGCCTCACGTGACCATACCGACCCTTCCTTGCCATGCATCTCGACACTTACACTAGGTTCCTGAAACATAAGATAAAGTGTCAACTACATAACGTAGTGAGTGAGTTACAGTTTTTGAGTTTCTTGATAAAAGTTTCCAAAAATAGAAATATATATATATATATATATATATATATATATATATATATATATATATATATATATATATATATATATATATATATATATATATATATATATATATATATATTTACGTCATAAGTAAAAAGGAACGAAGCGACGCTAGATCATATATATACATTAAAGAGTTTCGAACACAAGTAAGTAAAAATAGAACTCGTATAATAAAAGTTGAAGGGGAATCCATCGCTAAAATAAAGTATGCGTAGGTAATATGTGCTTAACTAAATTAGTAACTCGTAACAATCACTTGGCATAATATAAGGTAAGTCTACACTAAACTGATTGTCTGGTCAGATCTAGCCCCAAATGTTTCATTGAGTTTCCACCTGAATCTAGTAGTATGTGCTTGGGTCGCTAACCCTGAGCAAGGAGTGACCTCTCCTAAGTATCGATACCCATAATACTAATGGCTATTGCTAATTGTGACAACCGTATAAATTTCAATTGATTCTCAGTTACTTAATCGGTTCGAATCTCTAGTTACTCCCTTATCGTGTTCATATTGTTCGGGTTCATAATTGTCGTGTCTTTTACTGTCGGAACCAAAAGTCGGAATCAATTTATAAATCCTAACACCAAATAAACAATACAAGAACTTGACTAAGTTCATAACGGAAACTACTAAGATTCTAGTCCTTAACTAATTATAACGGAAAACTTAAAACGTCAAAAGGCTGGAATTTCAATCCAGTCGGCGGCTGGATATGGCCAGCCGGCGGCTAAATGGTCGCTGGCAGTGGCTTAATGACTCATTTTTGCATGTCTTTTGAATGGCCAACTAATTAATACGGGATTGGACCAAATACTGGTCATTTGTAGTCCCAATACCAGTATTGAACACCCCCCTTTAACACTTCCTTTTCTTTTTACTTTCATTTTCAAATTTACAAAACACACACACACCTCTATTTCACCACTAAAACAGTCCTTTAACACCAAAAATCGACCATCTAATCCATCAAAATCGTTCCAAGAGTAAAGGGTAGCAAAAGGAAAGGTTTAAATCGGGTTTTGAAGAAGTTTTTGAAGCCAAATCTCATCCAACCGATCCAAATCATTTTCCTTAGGTAGAACTCCTTTATTTTACTCTTTTTACTTAAATCTTTGCTTGCATGTAAGATCCATGACCTGAAAATATGTTTTTATAAAGATCTAAAACGTTTTCTTGCTTAAAAACGAGTTTTTATAATAGATCTACACTTTTAACATATAAATCTAAAAGAAACAGTGATTTTACTCTAAAAATACATATATTTGATAAATATCAGTTTGCATGTCGAATCTAACCGTTAAACAAGCTGAAAATCGAAAAAATAACGAAATATTGAAACTGGCCGAAGGCTTTTGGCCGGCGGCTGAAGGTTCTCAGTCGACGGCTAAAGTCGAGCCGGCGGCTGAGTGTCTCCAGCCGCCGCCTGAATGCTGCTGTTCATCATATTTTTCGTTTTAAAATCTCTAAACGTAAAAATAAGCTAAACCAAGTTATCACAGAACATATATATCTTGAAAAGCTACTGTTTTGACATATAAACTGTTTGGAAAAGCTTTTGGAATTGAGACATGTGGATTATCATTCATATTGGTTATATTGCGTATTTTAAAGCGGGAAAGTGATTTGAAAATGGACTAAATTTTTATAGCGCGGAAGCGCTGTCCAAATTTCACCGTAAAACATACCCTAAATTCAGTAACTTAATATTCTCGAGACTTATACACTTTGACTTCGAACTTGGACACTTTTTGGACATAATTGGACTTATCGGACTTTAAAACGTACACGAACACACTTATTCATATAAATTCTCCGTAATAACCTTTTGGGACAGAATCTAAGTATAAGAAAGTTGGGATTTAAAATGTTAAATTGAAACTTAACATAACTCAAATTATACTAATAAAACTTATACAATATTCCGGTGTTTTAGGTCATTTGTGATTCCCGACGCGTTCCGCTTCGTTCGTGCTAGTTCATATCTTTTGTCTTCGCAAACCGTGAGTTACAACCCCACTTTGTTTTACTTTTGTACTTTTAAACGTTATTTGGGGGAAACATAAGATTATATGCTTTGTAACTTTGAAACTATTTGCGAATTGTTGAAACGTTTGGAAACTTGGTACTTTTGAAACTTTCTTAAACTCTTTGGAAACTTGTGTGAAACTTGGTACTTTTGAAACCTTATTGAAACCTTGGAAACTTGAAACATTTTAAAACTTATGAAACTGGTAAACTTTGGAAACTTGTACTAAACTTGAAACTCTTTGGAAACTTTGAAACCTTAGGAAACTTGGAAACTTGTGAAACTATTATGCGCATATGTGTTGATGCCTTAGCCGGGTAACTAAATTTAGGATACTTGTTAGCGACCAATCCTTGATGAAAATATAAACTCGTAAGTGGTTACTGCTATTTTTGGAAACTATGTTCATGTAGGTGCATTTTGTTAGTTACTAGATTCATATGTAATTAACGTTTATTCTAATATCAGTCTTTGTATTGTTTGAATATCAATATTGATTGTTTGATTAATTATATGCTTGAACGTTTACGTTATTATGAATTAATCAAATATATGTTTTGTGATGTTTAAATAATATTCAGTTTACATTCGCACGGATGAGGATGCATCCGTGCGTATAAAGGTTATGTTCGCACGAATGAGTTAATTAAACAAAGTGTTTATTAAAATGTTACATCCGTACGGACGAGATCATATTCGTACGGATAGGAAGTAATGGCTTGTTCATTCGTACGGATGAGATCAGATCCGTACGGATGAATATCTGGGCCTATATATACCCAACGTGTTTCTGCATTGCGGGTAAGTTTTGCTAGGGTTTTCTTGTGCGTTGAACTGCTGTTGCCGGATTTCTTATTGTTCCAAATCATTAATCAAGTATAATCAATCATCCGAATAGTCTTCCTTAGTCCGATCTTATCAATAATCATTGGTTTGATTCCGTTTCCGAAGGTTAAATATTCGTTAGATAATCGATAGCTTATTTCCGCTAGGTTATTGATATAACGTTGAGTTCTTAAGATCACACACCCCCAACAAGTGGTATCAGAGCGTTGGTTGTAGAAATCAACGTTCTTCTAGCGTTTTCTTTATGATTTTTCGTTTGGATTGAAACTTAAGTTTTGGAATTTTACGTTCAAAAAGTGTTTTTGTTGTTTTAAAACGTTTCTGGGTTGATTTGTTTAAGTTCTGGGCAGATAGGAAGCGTTTTGGTTTAGAAAATCGAGTTGTATATCGAGTTTTAGCAAAACCCTAAAGTTTCAGCTGCGCATACGGATCAAGTTCTTGAAAAGTTCTCATCCGCACGAATAGGCATTCATCCGTGCGGATCTAGGATTCATTCGTGCGAATCTAAGTTTTTACTTCAAAAGTTTAACGTTTAGTTCATCCGTACGAATAGGCATTCATCCGTGCGTGTCAGTTTGTTCATCCGTGCGAATAACTCATTCGTATAGAGTTTAGGTTATCTGTCTCATTCGTACGAATCACTCTCATTCGTACGTATCAAGTAGTTCATCCGTACGAGTCAAAGCACTTCATCCGCACGAATCAGTTTAAATTAAAATTTTCACACTTTAAAATGGAATACGCTATGGCAAGTACTAATTCTAAAATGTCGGAAATGTTAATCAATGATGCTGAAACTGGAAGTATAAACAAAGTCCCAAAACTAATTTCAATGGACGACTACCCACACTGGAAACCTCGGTTCGAAATTCATATCAACGGAATGGACTCAAAAATGTGGGATATGATTAAAAATGGATATACTGAACCAATTGGTGAAGATGGAGACCTCATTCCCATTCACAGATATACCGAGGAACAAAGGAAGAGTTATGATATTGAGAAAAAGGCTTATTCTCATTTATGTCAGGCAATTCCTAGATCTATGTTTCATCAGTACAAGACATACAAGTTATCGAAACAACTGTGGGATGCTTTTGAATTAGACTGTGAGGGAAACAACAAGTTGAAGTCGATGAAGGGAAGAGCACTGAAAAAGGAGTTTGACAATTTTACTTGCTTATATGGAGAATCACTGTTCGACCTTATCAGACGTTTTCAACATCTGATTAGTGAGATGCACGGATATTCAGTGGTTACAACTGGTCCAGAAAGAGTAGAATGTTTTGCTGATGCTTTACCAGAAAGCTGGAATGGGTATATTGAGATGTTAAAGGAAAGTGGCTATCTTGCTCGCACAACTTTAAATGATCTATTTACCAAGCTGAGAGAAAAGGAGCAGGATGACAAGTTTCGTGCTCAGAGAAAGGGACACACTCAAGATCCTTCGTTATATTACGCTGATCCCACTCCAGCCACTCCTACTCATGCCCCACTGAAGACAGCTTTTTCTGCTAACACCTCGAGTAATTCAGGAAATTATGGGTGTTCAAACTCAAGCTCAAGTCAAGGCACTCCGGTTCAAAAGTCACAAGGTCAAGCTACTTCAGAATCAGTTTCTACAAGTTTGAAGATCGAGCACTTTCATAAAGGAAATGTTGATGGTGTAAACGAAGATATGGCTATATTGACTACCTTAGTTGCTTCCTATGATAACTTGTTGCAGGGTAAAATTGGAAATATAAACTTAACTGGTGAAGATTATGAGCAGATTGATCGTGATGAGATGGAAAGAATCGACATTATGTGGGGTTTCACTAATCTTGTTAGGAGGGCAAAAGAGTATGTGAAAAGGACTGGTAACACAATCGGAGCTAACAAGGAAACTAAATATGGTTTCGATATGTCTGCCATTACTTGTCACAACTGTGGAGATAAAGGTCACTTTGCTCGTCAATGTGAAAAGCCAAAACGACCAAGGAATGTTCAGAATCCTTTCAGAGATCAGCAAAATAGGAGTGTGAACAGAAATGCTCCTGAGGTGAACAAGAATACTGCTATGGTGACAACTGGCACGAATATCTATACTGGTACAGAGAATTCAGATGTTAAGGCTCTAGTTTTTCAATCTGACGAAGGTTTGGACTGGCAATTTCAAATTGATAACAATCAGTCCGATGCTGAAGTCAACATTGTGAAAATATTGGATCTCAACGAAGAAAGTGACGGGGAAGAGTCTATTACATCTGAAGAATCATCTGAGGAATCTTCAGCAGAATCAGAAGCACCAGAGACAAAAAGGGAGTTTGCAATGATGGCAGGTACTGCAGAGTCTTCAAAGGTACAATCTGAAACTAAAATCACTTCTTGTTCTAGGTGTTTTGTTTTAGACGAACGAGTGAATGAGCTTAGAAAAGAAAATAACAATCTTGTTGAGGAACTACGTAAAAATAAGATTGTTAAAGGAAATGAAAAACTGTTTTCAGAAAAGAACAAACTTTTGGCAAAACAAGTCAGTGATTTGGAAATAGCGTTGTTAAACAAACAGGACTCCATTAACAAATATTTAAAAGATATTGATGCCCTTAAACGTGAAAATGCTTCTATAAAAATCAGTTTTGAAACTTTAAATCAACAGGTTAGAAGTTATTCCACCGCATCATACCTTTTAGATCATATTTTGAAAGAAAAACGTCCTGAGAATGGGGAAGGGAAACCAAGGGTTGACTACAAAACGTGTCCACCTCCAATCTTTAACAAATTGATTAAGGCCCCAAAGGAGGAAGGGGACACTGAATTCATTCTTCAACAACCAGACCCAGTGGCCCAAACACCTATTGTCAATCACAAAGATACTTCAAATGTTAAAAGTGCTGAAAACGAAAAATTAAAAGAAAAGGTATTGGTTGAAGGAAATCCACGGGATTGGGTTTCTGACTCAGAAGGGGAGGATATTGGTTCGGGTTTGGGTGGTCAGTTAAAGAATAAAAATTTGAACAAACCCAAACAAATTAAAATCTTGAAAAGACCTGAGGTTAAGGGACCAAAATTTGTAAAAGCTGGGGAATCATCAGTGGAGGTTGAAAAACTGGAAACTGAAAAAGTAAAATTCATACCACCTCACTTGAGAACCACAACCACCAACCCCCAGAAGCCATCAAACGTTAAACAAAATAATGGCTTCATGTGTCCAAATGCCATGTTCTCCAAACCCCTTACCCATCACCGGAGAATGACGCGAAGTTCTCAAAACATCAATGAATGGAGAACTTGTTTTGATTGTGGAGAGAAAGGCCATGTTAATTATAATTGTCCAAATTTGAAACAAAGGCCTAGGAACAGTTTTGACCAAAACAAAACGTCTTCTGGAAATCGTTTTTCTAGTCCAAATCAAAATCGATTTTCAAACACTCGGTCATCATTTCCTAAACAAAACAGTGAGTTGCTTCCTGCTGGTAAATCCAAACAGCAACCTCCTGTTAAACAAATTGAAAACAGGTCACCATCACCAATTCATAAATCAACTGGTTATGTCAAAAGTTCTACTCATAAATCAAAGTCATGGAAACCTAAGGTTGATACTAAGGGTACTGGACCTTCAAATGTACCTGATGGTGCCACGGGAAAATGGGTGGACTTACAGATTTTAGGTGGTGATGGTAAAACCACAGCCATTAAGGCTTGGGTTTGCATCGCGAACTAATCTTTTCAATTTGATGTGCAGGTCGTCTATGATCCTATCAAGAATACCTGGATTGTTGATAGTGGGGCGTCTAGGCACATGACAGGAAATATGTCATTACTCTCAAATGTCAGATCTATTAAAGGAGGATATGTTTCTTTTGCTGGTGATAAGGGAGGTTTTATCTCAGCCCAGGGATTGGTTGCAAACAACAGGATTAGCTTTGATAAAGTGAATTTTGTTCAGGCATTGGTCAACAACTTGTTGTCTGTGTCTCAAGTTTGTGACAAGGAATTTAAAGTGATTTTTGATGACCATCAATGTTACATTATGAAGAAAGAATTCCAGATTCCAGAGCACTTGGTTATTATAACTTCACCAAGAGTTGGAGATTTGTACGTGCTCGATATGTCGAAGACTACTGTAAATTCGACTGAACATCAAGCTTTTGTCTCGAAAGCTACTGAACGTGAATCGATATTGTGGCACAAACGCATGGGACACCTCAGTTTAAGAAAGATGAATCATCTAATGCATAAGGATTTGGTTATGGGAGTAAGTGTGAAGAGTTTTCAGTTACCGGAAGTCTGTATCTCATGCAAAAAGGGAAAGCAATCCAAAAAGTCTCACAAAGCGAAGAAGTTCCACACCATAGATGCTCCACTTGAACTTTTACATATGGATCTTTTCGGCCCAATCAAATATTCGAGCGTGGCAGGGGACAAATATTGTTTAGTGGTGACTGATGATTACTCGCGATTCTCTTGGGTCATGTTTTTACGGGAGAAATATGAAACATTCGAGAATATCAAGCTGTTAGTTACAACGTTAGAAACACTGTATAAGCTGAAAGTTCGAAGATTTAGAACGGATAACGGTACAGAATTTAAAAATCAGAGGATGGAAGATTTCTGCAAGGAACGAGGAATTCAACAGCAATTCAGTGCAGCCTATACTCCTCAAATGAACGGGGTTGCTGAAAGGAAGAACAGAACGTTGATTGAAGCAGCTAGAACTATGTTGGCTGATTCGTCGCTGCCAGTACGATTTTGGAATGAAGCAGTAGCTAATGCTTGTTACACTTTAAACCGAGTGCTAGTAGTAAAGCGTCATGGGAAAACATGTTATGAGTTGTTGCAGAAAAGAAAGCCAAATTTGCAGTACTTGGAACCGTTTGGAGCTCCGTGTACTATGCTCAAGCGTAAATCAGAAGGAAAGTTCGATGAAAAGGCAGTAGAAGGGATATTTCTGGGATACAGTACTCTTAACAAGAGAGTTTGGAATCCAACCACTAAGTCGATTGAAGAATGGTATGAGGTGGACGTTCAGAAGTATTATAAACCTATTCCTTCCAAAGGTTATCCGTGGATGTTTGACTATGATTCGTTATTTGAATCATTTAATCTTCCAGAGTTTTCAGATGAAGATGTTGCAAGATATTATTCTCACAAAGAAGATTTGGAAGATCATGTTCCTCAAGATACAGTAACTCAAACAGCTGTTACTCCTCCCAGTGCACAAGATAATCCTGCAGATTTCCACGCAGATGATGATGATTAAGATTCTGATGGCTCAGTTAAAGTTAATGAGCAAATTGAAACTGAAGAGGAAGTTGAAATTCCTGATGTTAATAACTTGGGTCCTAATGTTGCAATTCCTGATATTCCGGCCACTCGAACTGAACGTACCCACCCTGCCTCGACAATAATCGGTGACCACACAGCAGGAGTTCGAACCAGAAGACAAATTCAAAGCGATGTTTACATTGACCTGTTTAAATCTGGGGATGTCACCTACTGTGCCCATGCATGTTTTATTTCCCAGATTGAACCGGCAAATATTGAAGAAGCTCTTTTGGATGATAATTGGATAAATTCGATGCAAGAGGAACTTTTACAATTTAAGAAGCTGGGTGTCTGGAGGCTTGTTCAGAAACCAAAAGGTGTTAAGTCTCTTGGTTGTCGTTGGGTCCATCGCTGCAAAAGGGATGATCAGGGTATAGTTGTTCGAAACAAGTCAAGGCTAGTGGTTCAGGGTTTTCGACAAATACCTGAACTGGATTATAATGAAGTGTTTGCTCCGGTTGCGAGATTGGAGGCGATTCGGATTTTTGTAGCCTTCGCATCGTATAAAAGATTCACCGTTTACCAGATGGATGTAAAGAGTGCTTTTCTTTACGGGAATATTCGAGAAACAGTGTACGTTAATCAACCACCAGGCTTTGTAGACCCATTACATCCGGATAAAGTGTATATTCTCGATAAAGCACTTTATGGTCTGCATCAAGCACCGCGCGCCTGGTATGATACACTTGCAAATCATCTGATAGAAAATGGTTTCCGTCGCGGTGTCATAGATTGTACGCTGTTTATTAAGGAAAGAGGGGACGATATTCTGTTGGTGCAAGTGTATGTGGACGATATCATCTTTGGATCTACAAATCAAGATTTGTGTACTGAATTTGAAAAGGTGATGACAAGCAAGTTCGAAATGAGTTCTATGGGTCCGATTAAGTTCTTTTTGGGGCTACAAGTAGATCAAACAGCAGAGGGAATCTTTATACATCAGACTAAATATGTCAACGACATTTTGAAACGGTTTGAAATGTTGGAAACGAAGTCTGCTTCCACTCCCTTATCGGTGAATCACGGGATATCACCAGAAACTACGGGGGAGCAAATTGATCAGTCTCTCTATCGCTCCATGATCGGTTCTCTTATGTACCTCACCGCTTCTCGTCCAGATATTATGTTTCCTGTGTGCTTGTGTTCTCGATACCAAGCAGCACCAACTGTTGTTCATCTTCAAGCAGTGAAGCGGATTATGCAATATCTGAAGGGTACTCCAGATTTAGGTCTTTGGTATCCTCATGATGACAATTTTGAGTTGTCTGCTTTCAGTGATTCAGACTATGGCGGGTGCAAGAAGGATGCTAAGTCAACTTCAGGAGGATGTCAGTCCCTCGGAACGCGTCTAGTAACGTGGCAGTGCAAGAAACAGACCGTTGTAGCATTGTCAACATGTGAGGCCGAATACGTTGCTGCGGCTAGCTGCTGTTCTCAGGTTATCTGGATTCAGCAACAACTGCGTGATTACGGTTTGTCTATCACTACTACTCCTATTAATGTTGATAATTCTGCTGCCATAGTTGTAACTAAGAATCCCGTACACCATCCTAAAACCAAACACATAGGCGTAAAATATCATTTCATTCGTGATTGCTTTGATAAACATTTAATTGATGTCATTTATATCGAAACGATGTTTCAAAAAGCATATATTTTTACAAAGGCATTTGACAAGTCTAGGTTTGGATTTTTACTACTGGAAAATGGTGTAGTCAAAAAGAGCGATGTAATTGAAGAACCTAAGTCCGAAAAGTAACGGGATTATTTTTGTATACTACGTTAAGGTTTTAATTTTTTATTTTCTTCTTTTTAGTTTTATAAAATTTCTAAAAATACAAAAAGATTTTTATTTTTAGAATTTTAAGGAGAGATAATACATTGTCTGTCCAAAGAACAGATTGCAGAATTATTTGAAATGAATCCCGATGAAGTTATTTCTGAAGAATCTGCATCTGCTTCTGACACAAATCCTCCCGATTCTGACAATGATGATGATGAGATAGTGTTCGAGCAAAATGTTGATTCAGCAGAGCCTATCTATCAATCGAACGATTTCCAAGATCTTCCTGATGACGATGCAATTTTTGACGTAAATGATGAAGATCTTAATCAGAAGTTAGGGAAACATCCGGCGGCCAGTCAAGCTACACCAAATCTAGAAGAATTGAATGTTAAGAAAGCTGAATGGCGTCAGGCAGTGAAAGGATGTATACGCCCGTCTCGACAAGTTGTTCAACCTGATTATACAAAGTTTTACTCTTTGAAGGGTGCGAAGACTGAAGGTCAAATAATCAGTTGGGCATACTTGGATGATTTGAATGTCTATGCAATCAAGCGAGAACGTGGCATAGATTACTTTAAACTCGCTCCCGATTTGAAGACGTTGCCTTATTTTGATATGATGCATTTGGCTCGTCTTAAGTTGTTGTACAATGAGTCAGATGATAAAGCAACTTGGTTGGAAAAACAGCTTAGGTTTGAGTTCAGAACATCATGGAAGTACCTAAGGCCACAGTTTCCGAAGATTACCTATTCCAAAGATCGGAAAAATTCAAGAATGGGTAAATCTTTGAAGCATGTCACGTATAAAGCGCCAAAGGTGATGGAGAAGATTCCGCTACGCGAAATGAAGACCAATTTTCATCGGAGATTCAAATGGTGGTATTATGATGATCGAACCACATAAGTTGTGATTGTGTTGGAGCGGAAAGGTGTTTGGGAAACACTGCGAATTTTTGATCCGATGTGGATTAGAAATTTGACAGATGATGATATTTATGCTTTGTATCTGTGTCCTATATTCTGTGAAGTCAAAGATATGGATCAGGCCTCACGTTTCAACAAGGTTGTACATGTATGTTTCATTTACAAGATCCACGCTTAAGAGTACAGATCGAAGACATGTTTTGGGCAGCAGTACAAATTTTTGAAGACTGAAGACGTAGAATCTAGTTCCCAGGGGGAGTTTGTAGGTGCATTTTATTAGTTACTAGATTCATATGTAATTAACGTTTATTCTAATATCAGTCTTTGTATTGTTTGAATATTAATATTGATTGTTTGATTAATTATATGCTTGAACGTTTACGTTATTATGAATTAATCAAATATATGTTTTGTGATGTTTAAATAATATTCAGTTTACATTCGCACGGATGAGGATGCATCCGTGCGTATGAAGGTTATGTTCGCACGAATGAGTTAATTAAACAAAGTGTTTATTAAAATGGTACATCCGTACGGACGAGATCATATTCGTACGGATAGGAAGTAATGGCTTGTTCATTCGTACGGATGAGGTCACATCCGTACGGATGAATATCTGGGCCTATATATACCCAACATGTTTCTGCATTGCGGGTAAGTTTTGCTAGGGTTTTCTTGTGCGTTGCACTGCTGCTTCCGGATTTCTTATTGTTCCAAATCGTTAATCAAGTATAATCAATCATCCGAATAGTCTTCCTTAGGTCCGATCTTATCAATAATCATTGGTTTGATTCCGTTTCCGAAGGTTAAATATTCGCTAGATAATCAATAGCTTATTTCCGCTAGGTTATTGATATAACGTTGAGTTCTTAAGATCACACACCTCTAACAGTGACAACCGTCAAAACTTCAGGTTAATTCCGTTATCTTTAGACTCGAAATAATATGTCATTGTTTCTTAGTTATACTTAGACCGTGCACGTGTGTGTCTCGGAGTCGGAACCGGATCAATAATTAAATCCTAATACCAAGAAAACATATCATGAAATTTCCCAAGTTCATTGCAAAAAAATCGTAAACTCCAAACGAACGCAAACGCTTAACTATAACGAAAACGAAAAACAAAAAGGCTGAAAATCAGCCCGGTGCGACGCCCTAGTGTAACACCCCGGCTAAAGCGGAATACACCTGAGGCATTACAATTGTTCTTAACTCGTGTTCCTCTATTAGGTTATAATAGACACATTTAATGGTTTAAATGAATGCATTAAAGATGAATAAATGTTTTACAGAAAAGTAACCGAAAACGACAAAATGCTTAAATTATTCATTAATGTCATTAACTAGGTCCAAGCTCTTATGTTTTCTTCAAGCAAACCTATCCATTTCCTGTATCATGTAAAAAGTAAACGTCAATACAAAAGTATTGGTGAATAAACAAGTTTAAGACACGAGTATAAAGTATTAAAAAGATTACGTAATAAATAGTATAAAAGTAATATAAATGAATATGTAAAATGTAGTATAAAAGAATGTATAATAAAAGAATAAACAAGTATAGTATGTGTAATATGTGTATAATGGCATAACACGCGTTTGTATCAAGTCTGATGTATATCATATGTGATCAAAGTCACATAGGGTCCGGTCGAGGGCCTCGACATTCACAGTAACACGTCGGAATGTCTAATAACGGCCAATAGATCTATCACGTTTCCCGTTTAGTATATACATATAATGAATGATTGATTGATTGAATGTTTGATTTATCGTGTGTGCATCCCATAATGATTGTGTCACTTGATTCATTCCAATGTTTGCCATAATACGAAAATATAGTATCAAATATGAATATAAGTACATATAAACATAAATGACTTTACGAATAATAAGAATGACTTTTATGAATGAATACCAATATGAATGAATTACGATGAATATAATACAAAAAGTATACATATAAACATGATTATAAGTGAGTATATAAACATGAATATAAGTTTTAATATGAATATAAGTATGAATCTCAATATGAATATAAGTCTGAATATACACATAAATATAAATATGAATATAAACATAAATATGAATATGAATCACCATATTACTATAAGTATGAATATAGACATAAAATATAAATGTGAACATAAGTATGAATTAAACATAAAAGTATGAATATAAGTATGAATATGAATGTCATGATACAGCCCAAAGATTTATATAATAAAAAGGGCATCGAGTTTACTCACATGATTAAATACGGAGGTAGATACGGATACTAGATTATGAATACGGAATACGTTGAAAGGAACACCAAACTTTCCTTTACAAATCTAGAAATAAGAATAAATATGAATAAGAATATATCACGAATTTGGAGTTTTCTAGATTAGAGTTTGAATAAACAAGATTAATAAGATGATGATGGTAAGCTTGAGTAACATAAAAGATAAACATGATTATGATGAAAAACAATAGAATTGGGAACCTTTACAATCGATTATGGGAGGCTTGAAGTCTTGATTATGGAGCTTTGTGTGGGTTTGATTTTTGACAAAAAGATACCAATTTATAGAGTTTGATATGTGATAAAGAAAGGTCAAAATGTAACTCCCCTAATAATTAACTCTAAATTTAATTATTGTAGGTTACAAAAAGAAATGGTTAAAGAGGTGTTTAAAGCCATAAATAAGAAATGTGTAACTCATTTGACCAAACTTGAAGGCTAAGAACAAGGCTAAGAACAAGGAAACATACATACATACATAGTTCCTTGCATGCATGTATTAATTAAACTACTTGTCTTTAACACATTACTAGAATTACTTGCATTTATATAAGTCCATGTGTATTAAACACATTTTAGTGTACATTAATGTACACATGCAAGATAACACATTAATAATGTTACAAGGTTTAAATAGAATTAAGATAACCCAAATATACATAACTCAAATCGAACTTTTATAAATCGTCAAATGTATACAATTACAAAGTCCGAATTAAAGTTACAAGTCAAGTATCGGGTCGGATTCGGGCACGGTGTTACAGTCTCCACAACTTTAAAGATTTTCGTCCTCGAAAATTATGGTTGACTAGTACCCGGTTGATTTATGAATAAGTGCGGATATTTGGATTTCATGTGATCTTCTTGTTCCCATGTAAACTCTGGTCCACGTTTAGATTCCCAACGTACTTTCACTATTGGAATTGAACTTCTCCTTAGTTTCTTGATTTCACGGTCTAAGATTTCAACAGGTCGCTCTACAAAGTGCATAGTCGAATCGATTTGGATTTCATCCAATGGTACATGTAGATTTTCATCAGCTAGACATTTTCGCAAATTAGATACATGAAAGACTGGATGAACATTCTCTAGTTCGGTCGGTAACTCAAGTCTATACGCAACCTTACCCACACGCTCGATAATTCTGAAGGGTCCAACGTATCTCGGGGCAAGCTTCCCTTTCTTGCTGAATCGTACCACGCCTTTCCAAGGTGAAACCTTGAGAAGAACGCGATCATCAACGACAAATTCAAGAGGCTTTCTACGCTTATCGGCGTAACTTTTCTGGCGACTACGAGCGGTGGTGAGGTTTTCGCGTATTTTTACGATTTTATCCGTTGTCTCTTGTATCAATTCAGTTATTTGCGTTTCCCCAATGTCTTGCCAACATACCGGCGATCTACATTTACGACCATATAAAGCTTCATAAGGGGCCATGTTTGCACTCGTATGATGACTGTTGTTGTAGGAGAATTCAATAAGTCCGAGGTGTGAGTCCCAACTACCACCGAAATCGATGACACAGGTTCTCAACAAATCCTCTAGTGTTTGAATAGTACGCTCCGATTGACCATCAGTTTGAGGATGGTAAGCGGTGCTGAGATTCAAGCGAGTTCCAAGTGCGGATTGAAGAGATCTCCAAAATCGAGATATGAATCGACCATCACGGTCAGAAATGATGTCAAGCGGTACTCCATGAAGTCTTACGATTTCTTGAATGTAGATTTGAGCTAAGCGTTCGACACGATAAGTTTCACAAATAGGAATGAAGTGAGCGACTTTAGTCAAACGATCAATGATTACCCAAATACTGTCGTAACCTTTTGATGAACGTGGAAGTTTGGTTATAAAGTCCATCGCAATGCCTTCCCATTTCCACAACGGGATTTCGGGTTGAGTTAACAAACCTGAGGGCTTTTGATGTTCTGCTTTAACCTTCAAACAAGTTAGACATTTTTGAACGAATAAGAATATATCCTTTTTCATGCCTGACCACCAATAGGAATGCTTCAAATTATGATACATTTTATCGGCACCAGGATGAATCGAGTATCGAGTATTATGAGCTTCTTTCATCACAAGATTACGAAGATCATCGATTGAAGGTATCCAAAGACGATCGTTGAAATAATGAAGACCGTTTGGTTTGATGATTAATTGCTTTTCAATGCCACAACCCAATTCACTAGCCAAGTTTCCACCATTGATTATCTTCTGTTGCGCAATACCGATTAACGAATGAAGATCCGAAAGAACACCAATACTGTAGACTTTTGAATAAGGTTTACGACTCAAGGCGTCGGCAACAACGTTAGCCTTGCCAGGATGATATTTAATCTCACAGTCGTAATCATTAAGCAGTTCAATCCATCTACGTTGCCTCATGTTTAGATCTTTTTGATTGAATAGATGCTGAAGACTATGGTGATCCGTGTAAACAATACACTTCGTACCAAAGAGATAATGTCTCCACAACTTTAGAGCGAAGATAACCGCTCCAAGTTCGAGATCATGAACGGTATAATTGACTTCGTGCTTCTTCAATTGTCTCGATGCATAAGCTATGACTTTTCCTCGTTGCATTAACACACAACCAAGACCATTTCCCGATGCATCACAATATACCACGAAATCTTCGGTTCCATCAGGAAGACTAAGAACATGAGCCTTACAAAGTTTGTCTTTAAGAATGTGAAATGCTGATTCTTGATCATCTTCCCAAACAAACTTCTCAGTTTTATGAGTAAGCTTCGTCAAAGGAATAGCGATCTTTGAGAAGTTTTCGATGAAACGACGATAATAGCCTGCCAACCCAAGAAAAGATCGAATCTCAGAAGGATTAGTTGGAATAGGCCAGTTACGAACGGCCTCGATCTTAGTGGGATCAACGTGTATTCCCTTTGCATCAACTACATGACCCAAAAATTTAACTTCCTTGAGCCAAAATTCGCACTTCGAGAATTTAGCATAAAGCTTTTCTTTCTTGAGGAGTTCTAGAGCAAGTCGCAAATGAGTTTCATGCTCGGCTTTGGATTTTGAATAAATGAGAATATCATCGATAAAGACTATGACGAATTTGTCGAGGTATGGTTTACAAACGCGATTCATTAGATCCATGAAAACAGCAGGTGCGTTTGTGAGTCCAAATGGCATAACCATAAACTCGAAATGACCATAGCGAGTTCGGAAGGCAGTTTTAGGAATGTCTTCTTCGGCTACTCTAAGTTGATGATAGCCCGAACGAAGGTCTATCTTAGAGAAACAAGTAGCACCTTGCAATTGATCAAACAAGTCGTCGATTCGAGGTAAAGGATAACGATTCTTGACGGTAAGTTTGTTAAGTTCACGGTAATCGATGCACATCCGAAACGAACCATCTTTCTTCTTTACAAATAAAATAGGAGCACCCCAAGGAGAAGAACTAGGGCGAATAAAACCCTTGTCGGTTAGTTCTTGCAATTGGCTTGAAAGCTCTTGCATTTCCGAAGGAGCGAGACGATAAGGAGCTTTGGCAATAGGAGTTGCATTAGGAGTGAGATCAATACGGAATTCCACTTGTCGTACAGGAGGTAATCCAGATACGTCTTCGGGAAAGACTTCGGGGAAATCCCGAATGATGGGAATATCTTCAAGTTTGAGCGCTTCTTTCCTTGTATCAATGATGTGAGCTAGAAACGCAGGATAACATGGAAGATCCTTCTTATGCTTACGCAAGTAGCTATAAGCTTGCGTACACGACATGAGTTTAAGTCCCTTTGATTTTGTTTCACCACAAACCGTAAGAATACTACCATCAGCACACGGAATACGAATAGATTTATCAAAGCAAATGATCTCGGCATGATGTTGGGATAACCAATCCATCCCTACGATAACGTCAAAACTACCCAAATTCATAGGCACTAAATCTATAGCGAAATCACGATTCCCTAGACTTAAGGTACAATCATTCAAAATAGAACTTAGTTTAAGAACCTTGCCATTGGCTACTTCGACACTAAGGGGATCATGCAACTTATTTCTTTTCAAAGCAAGCAAAGGTTCAAATTGGGTAGAGATAAAGCTACGATCGGCACCCGAATCAAATAAAATGGAAGCATAAATACCATTGATGAGAAACGTACCATTAACAACTTCGTTGTTGGCTTGAGCTTGTTGAGCATTAATGACAAAAGCTCGTCCACGACCAGCGGGTTGTTGTTGAATTGGTTGAACAAGTGGTGGCTGATTTTGCTGAGCGGGTGGAGGGTTTCCTTGACGATAAGGGCAATCACGAATAAAATGATTAGGATCGCCGCAACCAAAACACCCAAATCTCGGCATATGAGCTTGGATAGGAACAGGAGGAGGAGCAAAGGTATTGATTGTCATGGGCACAGCTACATTTTGCCCAACCCTACAATACTGAGCAAAGTGACCAAACTTGTTGCACTTGGTGCACACTCTACAAGGTTTGCCTGCAGGATGATGATAGTTGCAACGGTTGCAAAGAGGGAAATTTCCGGTATAGGGTTTAGTATTTCCAGGAGCTTGATGAGTAGGGGCAGTGATTAAAGTTTGTTTGGTGGGTTCAACAACAGCGAAGGCTTTAGATTTATCCCCCTTCTTCTTCTTTCTAGATGACTTATCAGATTTCTTCGGTTCACTATCCTCCTTTCTCTTACCTTTACTAGAACGAACCAAAGTACCATCCTTAACATGATCATCATTAATAGTAGCGGCTAGACGCACAGCTTCCTCTACCGTTGTCGGTCTACTACTACGAACACTGTCTCGAATAGTTGCTGGAAGACCACTTACATACTTATCGATTGCCATGGATATGGGAGTCACAAGACGAGGTACCAATAAGCTTAGTTCATGGAAACGCGTAGTGTACTCCGCGTTGTTTCCTCCAATTTGTTTCAAATTCCAGAATTCCTCATCCAACTTCTTAAGTTCGCTTTGCGGACAAAATTCTTCGGTCATAATCTGTCTGAATAAGGTCCAATCCATTTCATGAGCTACCTCCATGCCACGAGTCATTTTCTCTTGGTTCCACCAAGTAAGAGCACGACCACTAAAGACACTAGCAGCGTATTTCACATGGAGATGAACAGGGGTTTCAGCTATTGAGAAAATGCTTTCAATCTTTTCAAACCATTGCAGCAAAGCAGTTGCACCATCGTTACCTACAAACTTAGGAGGATTGCAAGTAGTGAAGTTCTTAAGCGATGCTCCACCATGATTGCCAATGGGAGCTTGTGCAGGAGTTTGAGTAGCTTGAAACTGTTGGATGGCTAGCGGAATCGCATTAGCCATTTGGCGAGAAACCATGGCTGCGAGACGGCGTTGGTTGTTGCGTTGACGGTTGACAGCGTTGTTCAACATGCTGAAAATAAGAATGAAAAATGATTAGACTTTAATGAGTAACGATAATTGACTGGGCGTACGCTTAACAATGACCAACGAATGATTTAACGAATGATTAACAGGTAATTAACGAATGGGTAATGAATAATTAACGGATGATTAACGAATGATTAAAGAATGATTAACGAATGATTATTGATTCACGTATGATTAACGTATCCGTATCACTCACGTATAATGTTTAAAGAAATCATAAAATAATGAATATATAAATACGTATAAATACGAATAAAATTGATTTTTGAGGGTTACGGTTAAATCCGTAGAAATTCTCGACATATCAAGAATACCAACTCCAAAGAATCATATCGTGACCTAGGAGAGGATGACTCTCGTCCAAATTTCCCAGTTTGGTATACGTAATTGTAACGAGATACCGCTCTAGACAGAAATTGAACTACCGATCTTCCAAACCTTACAGCCTTATAACATGAACTTTTAGAATTTTAATTCAAGACGAGAAGGGTAAAACATTTCATTATTAAAGATTTGGTTTAAGTGTCGCGCTTTGGCCTAGGAGAGGAGTGTTCGTCGAGAGTTTACGAACCAGTATCGTTAACGCTCTCTCGATTAGTCACATCCAAACCTTACAGTTACTACGCAAACAAGTACTAAATCTTTAATAAGGTTTAGAAATATATATATATATATATATAGTATTTATAATTTTTTTTTTGAAAATGACGAATGAAGAATCTCTCAAAAGAATTTAGTAAGAGGAACACAAAAATTAGTTAAAAACAATTTTTATGATGCATGAACACACGAGGACGTGTGTGGGGTAGCTTATAGACTAGGTCGTTTTCTAACCACCTAATTCCCTATAAACACGAGCTCTGATACCAACTGTAACACCCCGGCTAAAGCGGAATACACCTGAGGCATTACAATTGTTCTTAACTCGTGTTCCTCTATTAGGTTATAATAGACACATTTAATGGTTTAAATGAATGCATTAAAGATGAATAAATGTTTTACAGAAAAGTAACCGAAAACGACAAAATGCTTAAATTATTCATTAATGTCATTAACTAGGTCCAAGCTCTTATGTTTTCTTCAAGCAAACCTATCCATTTCCTGTATCATGTAAAAAGTAAACGTCAATACAAAAGTATTGGTGAATAAACAAGTTTAAGACACGAGTATAAAGTATTAAAAAGATTACGTAATAAATAGTATAAAAGTAATATAAATGAATATGTAAAATGTAGTATAAAAGAATGTATAATAAAAGAATAAACAAGTATAGTATGTGTAATATGTGTATAATGGCATAACACGCGTTTGTATCAAGTCTGATGTATATCATATGTGATCAAAGTCACATAGGGTCCGGTCGAGGGCCTCGACATTCACAGTAACACGTCGGAATGTCTAATAACGGCCAATAGATCTATCACGTTTCCCGTTTAGTATATACATATAATGAATGATTGATTGATTGAATGTTTGATTTATCGTGTGTGCATCCCATAATGATTGTGTCACTTGATTCATTCCAATGTTTGCCATAATACGAAAATATAGTATCAAATATGAATATAAGTACATATAAACATAAATGACTTTACGAATAATAAGAATGACTTTTATGAATGAATACCAATATGAATGAATTACGATGAATATAATACAAAAAGTATACATATAAACATGATTATAAGTGAGTATATAAACATGAATATAAGTTTTAATATGAATATAAGTATGAATCTCAATATGAATATAAGTCTGAATATACACATAAATATAAATATGAATATAAACATAAATATGAATATGAATCACCATATTACTATAAGTATGAATATAGACATAAAATATAAATGTGAACATAAGTATGAATTAAACATAAAAGTATGAATATAAGTATGAATATGAATGTCATGATACAGCCCAAAGATTTATATAATAAAAAGGGCATCGAGTTTACTCACATGATTAAATACGGAGGTAGATACGGATACTAGATTATGAATACGGAATACGTTGAAAGGAACACCAAACTTTCCTTTACAAATCTAGAAATAAGAATAAATATGAATAAGAATATATCATGAATTTGGAGTTTTCTAGATTAGAGTTTTAATAAACAAGATTAATAAGATGATGATGGTAAGCTTGAGTAACATAAAAGATAAACATGATTATGATGAAAAACAATAGAATTGGGAACCTTTACAATCGATTATGGGAGGCTTGAAGTCTTGATTATGGAGCTTTGTGTGGGTTTGATTTTTGACAAAAAGATACCAATTTATAGAGTTTGATATGTGATAAAGAAAGGTCAAAATGTAACTCCCCTAATAATTAACTCTAAATTTAATTATTGTAGGTTACAAAAAGAAATGGTTAAAGAGGTGTTTAAAGCCATAAATAAAAAATGTGTAACTCATTTGACCAAACTTGAAGGCTAAGAACAAGGCTAAGAACAAGGAAACATACATACATACATACATACATAGTTCCTTGCATGCATGTATTAATTAAACTACTTGTCTTTAACACATTACTAGAATTACTTGCATTTATATAAGTCCATGTGTATTAAACACATTTTAGTGTACATTAATGTACACATGCAAGATAACACATTAATAATGTTACAAGGTTTAAATAGAATTAAGATAACCCAAATATACATAACTCAAATCGAACTTTTATAAATCGTCAAATGTATACAATTACAAAGTCCGAATTAAAGTTACAAGTCAAGTATCGGGTCGGATTCGGGCACGGTGTTACACCTAGGGACTAGGGGCGACGCACAATAGTGTTGGACAGATTTTTTTTAATTGCTTGATGACTCACAATTGCATGTAACCACAATCCAACACCTGTCCAAACGTGTTTTGACCCCCTTTTTGGTACAGACCTGGACCACCTACCCTCTTCTTTACATCATTAATCCACCACTTTCTCCCATTATCACCAGACACACACACGTACACTTGTAACTTTTGAATACACACACTACTTCCGTTTCTCTCATCTCACTCAACTTTTCCCAGCCAATTTGCCGTAAAAATCCATCCAAAACATCATAACAAATCGCCACTTTCATCAAGATTATCAAGAGCATTCATCCACCTTAGGTACATACATCGTTTTCTACCGTTTTGGAGCCGAAATCACCATCAAGTCACTAGAAATCATCATCCATCCACTTTTCTTTGGGTAAAATGACTTATCTTCACTGTTTCTACATAAATCTTCTGTTTCATGTCTGATCCATCACCTAAAAATAAGTTTTTATTAAGTTTTTATGGTTATTAACATAAGAACACAAGTTTTAATAAGTTTATACATAGATCTTAATACATATGGTTGTTAAACTAATAAAAACTGTTATTGGAAAGTATTTTTGATATTTATCACCTGCATGTTTAAATCTACCATCAAAAAGTTAAAATTTACAACATAAACGATTTTTTCTAAAAATCAGCCGCCAGGTGCGTCGCCCATGTGTCTTAGTGCGACGCAGTGGGGGTGCTGGCAGATTACAAAATGTCGTTTAAGTCGTTATAATTTGTTACCTTGAACTTGTTATTTTCCGAATATGTATTAAAGTGGTATTTTAATAAATTATAACTTATGTTTAAGTAACTTATTTAACATATAATCATCATATTATGTTATTATGAGTTAAGGTATAAATATTGTCATATAATGTTTGGTTTTCAAGCGGGAAAGTGTGTAAATTCCGAGTACATTCCGCACACGTCATATCTTCGCAACCGGTGAGGTACATCCCCTCTTTTTAATACTTTTGTACAATCTTTTGGGGGAAACATGAGAATCAACTGTTTTAATTACTTATATGCGTATGTTTTTCACTTGATACATTTACGAACTTAATGATTGATTGTATGTCTTTTTAACGCCATGGTTCCGGCACCTCTATTGACACTTGATAGGAATATAGCCATACCGTAAGTGCCTACTATCAGTTTTTAAAATTAGTGTCCGGTTTTCTTTACACACTATTAGCTTGTTTAAGCCGTTTAGTATATGGGTATCGATACTTAGGGAAGGACCGTCCCTTACTTAGGTGGCATCCTAAGTACATATTACTAGTTCATTACCTCCTCGTATATAGTGCGGGGAAAGGGGCCAGAGCCATGGTCGGATAATCGTTTTAGTGTGAACACTTACCGATATATTATGTCAAGAGGTCGATGTTCTTTATACAATCATATTACTTTATACGCATATCTTTACAAGTACATATATCCTTAAGCATGGGTCCGCTTTATTTCATTTTAGAAATACGTCAGATATGTACTTAGTTGAAAAATCTTTACAAGTATATATATATATATCATTAAGCATAGGCCCGCTTTATTTCTGTTGAGAAATACTTCAGATATATACTTAGTCGAAAACCATTTTTAGTCGAGGACTAGAAAACTGTATCTCACTCACTACTTTTGTAGTTGACACTTTTTCTCATGTTTTCAGGAAACGCAATGTAAGGACACGAAGTGCATCTATTCGGTATCGGGTTAGAAAAGTCACGACATCAAGAATCGGGAAGACCTTATTTAATACTTCGGGAATGTTTTATGAAGTCTTTACATATGTTATTTTGGTGGTAATGTAATGCTAAAAATACTTGGTTATCTTTCAAACTTTGTAAACACTTTATTTTAATGACTTGAAAATTGTTCGTATGAATTATATCTTGTGTAGTGATTTCCGCCCTTCACATCTCATGTTACCTCTTTAGCGGGGTGTGACACTAACAATATTGCGGTGGTAATTGAATTTTTGAAAAGTTTGTTTTGTAGGTTTGGGATGCCAAAGGCGTTGATAAGCGATCGGGGAAGCCATTTCGAAAATTCCCAATTGGAGAAAGTATTAAAGAGATACGGGGTGCAACATCGGTTTTAGACTTCTTATCACCCACAAAAAAGTAGGCAACTCAAAAACACGAATCGGGAAATCAAGCGAATTCTCGAGAAAGCAATGCATAACAACCCCGCCTTATGGTCAAGGAAACTAGAAGATGCATTATGGGCTTTCCGGACCGCCTTCAAGACACCAATCGGTACGACACCTTTTCGACTATTATATGGTAAAACTTGTCATTTGCCTATGGATATCAAACATAAAGCGTATTGGGCATTGAGGGAGTGCAATACCGATCTATTGGCAAGTGGAGAAGCTTGGTTTTTGCAGTTACACAAATTGGATGAGCTAAGGTGGAATGCGTATGAAAACTCAAGTCTTTACAAAGCGAGAACTAAGGCGATTCATGACTTGAAAATACGTAGGAAATAATTCAAGGAAGGGGACAAAGTGTTATTATTTCAGTCCAAGTATAAGTTTAAGGCACCGAAGCTGAAATCCAAATGGACGGGTCCATATATAGTAAGACGGGTCTTTTCGGCGGGTTATGTTTAACTCGAAACGTATGATGGAGGATCGTTTATTGTAAATGGACAACATGTCAAGTTATAGTTTGAGGAAGACGGGGAGAACTCAATGATGATGGAGGACAGGTTATACCCGAACTAAACACGAAGGACTGAACGAGGAGTCAAGCTAATGAATCTGCTCAAAACGAGCGCTTTTGGGAGGCAACCGGGTTTGTCGTATCTTTTCCTTCATCTTTTATTTTTTCGTAATTTTATGTAGTTTTTGAGTTATTTAGGAGTAATTGAAGTTCTCGAAAAAAAAAAAAAAAAAAAAAAGGGTAAATATTTTTTGGGTTTGAGCCTTCACTGCGCCGCACCATGGCCCGACTGCGACGCAATGAAGGGTAAAACGAGTTAAAAACCTGTTAAACCATTTTTCTTCTCACAAGTATAAAAAAACACAAAAACACACACACACACACACACACACACACAAATAGGCGATTCCCAGCAAGATTTATCAAGAATTCAATCGATTTGCATCATGAGAAGATCAGTAAGTTTTTCCAAATAACAATCTAGTAATCTTTATCTTTAATTAGGTTTTATACCTCATATTGAATTGGGGGAAAAGCTAGGGTTTGATTGTTAAGGCCTAATTAGTTGAATTGAGTTAGGGAAATAATCAATTGTGTTGTGTATATATGATTTATCATATTTTATTTAGAATTTAACCGGTTAAATATGAAATTCACGGTTTGGGACAGATTCTGGGCGCCGCTGCGCCGCACTCACCTCTCAGTGCGATCAGTGGGCAGTCAGTAACAACAAAAAGAAAAAAAAATTGTTTTTGTTTTAACAATTTTTTGGTTGTGTTGTATGTTGAATATTTTTGCAGGGAAAACGTCAAGCCATTGAAGAATCCTCTGATCCAACTAGTGATGTGTCTCAAGTTAGGAGGGGACCAAAGCCTCCTACAACGTCACCGGAATCGTTGTTAATGAGACCCGAAACACACCCATGGCTAAAATGGTCCAGTTGTTCGGCTAACCGAAAAATAGAGCTTAACAACAATTTGGCGTACATCCAAGACAAAGCTATTAGCTCCCCAAACTTCATGGATTGGAATTTGTGTACGAGTCTTGGGATCGATGGGGAATTGGACAATTTTTTCTTGACGAGGAGTGTTATGGAAAGGGTGCCTTTTGAGATACGGGTTTGGAGGAGAGCATTCGATGTAAGGGAGGACTCTTATCGGAAATGGTGCCTAGAATTCTATTTGAGGTTAGAGATGGATGGCGTAACGAGGCTCGATAATCTAGTGTATTGCTCCCCGGTTATTAAATTTCGATTAGGGGGAAAGGAACACCAGGTGACGATATCTCAAATTGGGTACTTGGCAGGGTTTTTTACCCGTGAGGAGGATGAAAGCGGAGACCAGGTGGCGGGGTGCGGTTTAGCGGGGAGTTGGACTTCTACCGAAGTAAAGGATAAGAAGCATGAGGTGTGGTTGGCATTGTAGGGGAAACCAAAACTTTGTTCGACAAGTAAGGCTGTCGATATCAAGTCATCAATCCTCCGGTTGATACACAAGATGATATCTTACTCTTTCCTACACCGTGCTACTCATCGGGATAAGGTTTACATCGAGGATTTGTGGTTATTGAGTTGGTTTGCAAAAAGGAACTCGTAGCAGTTTGTGAATGCACCATGGGAATTGGTGAGTTATATGATGGAGAAAGGGGCGGGTAGGCAATCAAATGGGCCAATGCTGTGAGGACACTTCATCACACGTATACGCAAGAACCTTGGCTTGGTTACATCCGCAAGTGTTAGGCAATGCAGTACCAGTGTTGGGTTGAAGTTAATAAATAAGCAAAACTTGAAGAAAACCGGACTAATAACACAATCAGGATCTTTTTTTAACAAGGAAGAAGGGGCATCACAACAACCACCACCACCCGCCCCGCGACGTAACGAATCAAGCATGATGGAGGAAATTTTCCGTATTCGTCGGGAAATTGATGGTACTAGAAGAGATGTGCACGGAATTGGGGATTTTATCCAATATCACATGGACCGGTACCAACCATCATGGGAAGCAATGGCACAACAATACCATATAAATGCGTCGGGTTCTTCCAGTTGATGGTCGCCTTATAACCCACCGATGATGTATCCACCAAACCCGCCAGAGGAGGAATACCGAGAAGACGAAGGAGATGAATAAGAGGAATACGAGTAATATAAAAGGCTTGCTGAAGTTCCACTGCGCCGCACCCACCTCTCAGTGCGACACAGTGGCCGGGCTGTGTTTGTTTGTTTGGTTTTTGGTTTCATGTTAAAAATTTGTTTGAACTAGTTACTTTCGTGTCGTGTCGTGGATTTGGAACTCTTTTTTTTTATTATTGTTTGTGTGGTTTTTATTTTTTCTAATTAACATGTTTGATGTTTGTTTACTTGTGATGTACATTAGTGAAAAAGTCTGGCAGTAAGTTCAGCAAGTGTGAAGTCAAATCGAAAATTAAGCAACATCAATACGACTACGCACGGTTTTACCTTTCTTTTCTCTATTTATTTTTGTATTTTTAGTTGAGTAATTTCCCGTAGTTTTTGTTTTCGTTTTAATGGAACACATTAGGGACACTGTGTTAGTTAAGTATGGGGAGAACCTCGGGAAATTAGTTAGTTTGATCTCCTCTTGTATCCATTACGTGTATAATTTTTGTCCTATTTGAGTCTTTTAAAAAAAACCCCGCTTAAAACATATTGAGGGAAGATGATAGGGGCTTGTACATTTAAAAGCATTCCGGTACTTTAACGTGAAATTGTGTAGGAACATCCCTTGTTAGTAAAATACTTGTAAGTAAGAGTTTCAGTTTTCTAGCTTTAGTTCCTTGTATTTCCCCGAAAAATCTAAAATCCGGATAACCGCTAGATATCCTTAGTACCGAGCCCTTGTAGTTACTTGCACCCTTTAGGGGGTAGTTGGAGAAACCTATAATCACTTAATCCCAAGAAGAGTTAGAGGCAAAGAAAAAAGGCCATAGGTCTTTCCCGTCAAGAAATTAAACTCAACCTCACTATAACGAAGAATCAAATCCTGTTACCAAATCCGTTCACTTAAAAGAAAATATAAATTATAAATCTTTATTATTTGAAGTGAACAAGAGTGAGAGGAAAGAAAAATGCGTAGACTAACCAAAAGTTTGTTAGTGCAATATATGTGACAGTTGTTCTAGATTAATTAAGTCTTTAGTTATAATTTATTTGAGATTGTGATGGCCCAATAACATTGTATTGTTAGTGGGCTATTTAGTCTGTTATGGGTGTTAATGGAGATTGTATTGTCCAAACCCATTAGTGGCCCAAGCCTATGAACATGTCTCTATATAAAAAGACATTGAGTTTAGGTTTAGGGTTAATCAATTAGACAGAGACAGAGGGAGAGAATTCTGTGAAAGGCTATTATTGTAATTGAGTGATTCAATTAATAAAGTAGTCAGAATTCGGTAGTTGTGCTTCTTGTGTTCTTTGCATATTTGATTATTACTTGTGTAGATTCAATTGATTCTGAGTTTCCGCCTTGTAATCAATTGGTTTAATCTTGTAGATCTGACCACTGGGACCTACAATTGGTATCAGAGCAAACGCATTGTTTGCTCTCTATCGAGATTTGGTTCAGGATTATTTCACGGTTTTAATCGATTTGCAATTTAGGGTTCTTATATTTTGTTGGCGGCGGAAAATTAGGGTTTATTAATTTAGGGGTTGTGACCAATGTTGTGAAAATCGCGCCTGAGGCGCGCCTAGGCGCTAAATCGCATGAGGCGCCAATGCTAGGGATTTTTTTAGGTCGAGTCGCATGACATGCATGAATCGCAAAAAAAATGCAGCGCTCCGGGCTTTTGCGCAAAAAAATCGCAAAAAATCGCAAAACGATGGGGAATTTGGAGAATTCGACTGAAATCTCTTACATTAGTTTCATTAAGTTTCTTTATGAAAAATTATCATGAAAATGTGGCATTATGCCTTGAATATTGACACGCTTGCTTTATATTTTGGGTTTAAATTCAAGCTTTATTACATATGTATTAGTTATTCAGTATCTCAATATTATTATGTGCTATTTAAATTGCATAATTTTGACACATATGTTATAGAAAAACATAATATATATAGTGCGCCTCGTGTTTATGAATCCCACGATTTGATATGCGCCTCGACTCAAGGCTCATTGACCTCCTTTGCGCCTTAGTGCGCCTTGAGCCTTTCAGAATATTGGTTGTGACGGCTACATTTGGGAAAGATATTATTTTTGTGAATAAAAAGAGGATAGGTGGCGGCTGAAATCAAAACACACAGATATACACACAGAAATTGGGATTTTTTTTCTTGGCTGACACACAAAATCGATTTGGGGGCGAAGATAACAAATTCGATAAACACAGCTACAATTCATTCAATCGAGGTTTGGGGGAAACTATTCACAAAACAAATTCGGCAATCCTTCTTCGTGAACTTTTAAATAAATACTCGGCAGTTAATTATCAAAATCTTGTTTGCTGATGTTCGTCAATCGGTCATCATATCCGTGAAAGTATAAATCAGTATTGTTCGCTGCAGTTAATTATCAAAGTCTGTTAACAGGTGTGCGTGGATTTATATTTGGTGTTCGTGAATCGTTCGGCAAACATTAGTGTATAAAATTGAAATCGGTTAAGATTTAGTTCGGATGGTTCATGTTCGTTTGGGATTCTGTGATGTTCGTTCGGCTGGGATTTTTTGTAAATGTTCGTTTGGCAATCAACTGATGTTCGTGGATGTAATTCAAACACCAAGTTCGTGGAAACTAAAAAGTTGGTGTTTTTATTGCTCGTTCGTGAAACACTGAGTAATTAATTTTGTCAAGTTCATTTTTTCGGGACTACAAGTTCGTTTCCAAGTTCGTTTGAAATCACAAGTTCGTTTCGGTTGAAATCACAAGTTCGTAATTTGTATTGATTGATGTTCGTGATCGTTGTTCTTGATTGATGTTCGTAGCACTTGTTCGTGACCAGAAATCATCTTCGTAAGAAAATGTTCGTGAAAATTTGTTTCATTTTCTTTTCAAGTTCGTGACCGGTTTCACAAGTTCGTGGTTTTTGATTTTGGAAAAAGCAAGTTCGTGACAGATTTACAATCATGTTCGTGGTTTTGATTACAAGTTCGTGGTGTGGATTCAAAACAAGTTCGTCACAGATTGTTTGATTCTTGTTTCGGGAACAGTAGATTGATTGATTACAACTTTGACTTTTATTTTATTCAATCTGAATTGGGCTTTAATATAGTTTTTGGGCCTGAGCTTTAAATTGGACTGAATTGGGCTTTAAATTCACTTGGACTCGTTTATTGGACTTAAATTTAATTGGTCCGTTTATTGGACCTATTATTTGGACCTATTATTTGGACTTAATTAATTTAACAAAAAGTAAAGAAATGGATTCTTTAAAATTCGATAGTCCAACTGCTAAACTAAGAAAAAGTAGAGGAAACATACTTAAAAGGCAATTTGATACGTTCAGAGCTGAAATTAACGAAAACTTTGAAGATACTGTCAACAGATACTATCATCTACTTACAGAACTTTCCAGGCACGGTATAGGAGTTTCAGAGGAGACAATAGAGAGATTCTTGGATGCCTTGCCTAAGCGTTGGGAGGTCTATGTAAACTTAGTAAAGAGTGAACTCAATAGACATGTTCGTCCACCGTTAACTCTGGGAAAGGTCATTTAAAGATTCAGAGAATATGAGTTAACACGTTTAACTGCAAACGCAATAACAGATCAAACGCCTTTTAGGAAAACTTCGGAGTCCAGTTGCTCAGGAAATGAGACTGCTTTTCTTTCTGACAAAGAACAAAATGATGATCGCACCTATGACTGGAAAATATGCACTGATGAAAAGGATCAAGTACTCATGGCATCTATTGAGGAAGTTCGCAGTAAAGCCACTAATATTGCAGGTGATTCTAGTACTTCAAGTGAAATTAGCTCGAATGAAGAGGATATTCAAAATGTTGAAGATACTGAAAATGAATCAAAGGTTTGCAACTGTACGTTGGACCTATCTAACGTAAACTTCATTGCATAGATGGCCGACCTCAAAACCGAGAAGTCAAAGGTACTTCTTGGTCTTCAATCCGTAAAAGAATTATGCAAATCTTTTACAATCTTAACTCTTCAAAACGAGAATTTGACTAAATTATTATCAACCTTGGAAACCCAACAAACACAACTCGAGCTTAAATTGACAACCCAAATACACTTAAAAAATGATCTTTCAAAGAAACTTCATCAGAATGAAAAGGACAGAACGGATCTTGTCAATTGTTGGCGTTCAAACTAGTCTTGTCAATTTCGGGTTTGACCCAAAACCGAACCGGTACACGTTAAAATTCGACTTTTTCAAAAAAAAAATTCGCACACATCATACTTAAACGTTGTATTCTACTAAAAAAGCTTGAAACATATTTTCAAAGCTTAATATTCTGAGAATTATTAATGAAAAAAGAAAAAAAAAGTACTATTTTTTACTACTATTCCTTATTAGAATGTAACTAATAAGTTTGAAAAAAAAAACCGTAACTTGCAAAAACACTTTAAAATTCGATTTTTTTATTAATTTCTTGGCACACATCAAACATAAACATTGTATTCTACTAAAACAACTTGAAACAAATTTTCAAAGTTTCATATTTCGACAATTATTAAACAAAGCGGAAAAAGTACTAATAAGTAATAACATTGGAAAGTCATCTTCGTCTTCGTCTTCGTCCAATCTTCATATTTCTTCATTCTCATTCTTGGTCTACTTGAATAAATTCATCTTGAACGGGAACTTCTTCTTCGGAGCTATATGCTCGGTTAGCTTCATCCAAAGCGATTTCTTCATCGGAAAGTGATATTGCAACTCCTTCTTCCACCTCGATATCGAGTACTTCCCCTTCATAATCTAGTTCACCTTCAAGATTTTGGTGGTCTTGTGTACGTTGGGCGGCGTCTAAGTAATCCTTCAAGCAAATGCACATCTCCAATGCCGTCGGTGTGAGTCTTATTGTTCGTAAAGATAATACCCTGCCACTAAGAGAAAAAGCGGATTCCGAAGCTACCAAAGAAGCTTGGGAGGTTTGTAGATCTTTGGCCATGGCGGATAGAACGGGATATTGAGCTTCCCGTGCTCTCCACCAAGCCAAAACCTTAAAGTTGGTGAATTCTTCAACCCCGATAGTGGCTAAAAAATCCGTTCTCGTATACCTCCCATATTCGGTATTAGTTTGGTCACCCCCTTCCCCCTAGCACGTTTAATGTTTTCTCGTCTTAATTGGTTATACATGTCAATTTCCGGGTCCGCGCTTGTATAGTTTTCATAGGTCGAGGCCATAGAAGAACTTGATTCACCCACACTTAATGTTCTAAACTTTTTAAAATAATCACCAAATAACCCTTTAAAAGAATTGTCAAATTCTTTTATGGCGTTATCGGCATATAATGGGTCGTTCAAACCACAATTCAATTTTTCAAAGATTGTTCTTATATTGTATTCCACCCCAATTTTGTTCAAACACGGGTTTAGTGCGGCGGAAACGGTAATTAAAGGTGATAATATAGAAAATATTTTCTCATTTTTTCTTTCATCCGGGCTACCATTAACTTATACAAATTACCTTTAAACTCATAATCGTCTAACTTTGTAGCCATAAAAGATAGTTGTTTAAGGACTAAATGACTCGTGGGATAATAAACACCCGCTAACAAAGTTGTTGCGGTTTTAAAAACTTTTAGCAATTCACTTATTTTAGGAATAATTTGCCAATTATCACTCGGAAATTCTTCAATACCCCGATGCGCTACCACTAAGTCGTTATGAAATAAACTTAAACTACCTTGTTGCCGTAAAACACAAATAAGCATATTGTAGGTCGAATTCCATCTTGAAGGAACATCCCAATTAGGTGCCAAAAATATGGAATCTGTATCCTTACAAAGTTTCATATATGCCTTGTATCTACTTTTGCGGTTTGAAAATATATCGTGCAATATTTTTCTATAAGCATTTATGGCGTCTTTTACTTCGAACCGGTTCCCCAAACCGGTTTCCATCGAACCGGTCTCAACCCGTTTTAGAAATAGAAAAGCCAAACCGGTTCCAAACTGCCGGTTTCGGTCAAAACCGAACCGGTTTTGGTCAAACCCGGTTGGGCCCGGTTTCGGTTTCGGTTTTTTTTTCCGGTTTCGGTTTCTTTCGACACGACTAGTTCAAACTCACAAAATTGACACTCTATATGAATGCCTTGAACAACCTAAGAGGAGTTTTGCAGAAAAGGTCCAAGAATTAAACAACTGTGAAATCAGACTAACTGAGCAGGAAAGGAAGCTTGAACAATTTTGAACTTCATCCATCAATCTCACTTCCATTTTGAGTCGTCAAAGGCGAAGTAGAGATCGTACTGGTTTGGGATATCATGAAACACCTCCACCTTTTCATCACAATTATAGTTTTCTTAAAACTAAATGTGACGTGAACGAAAACAGTTTTGACTCTTCCTGTGTATCTTCCTCTACAAGGGACGATCAGACTGAGTCAAGTGCTTCAACTGAGTCAAGTGTTTCGGAGACAAAAATGAGTACGTTAGCTGAAAACTCAATACCCAAACAGCCTATGGATGATTTGAAGTGTTTTAAATGCCGAGAAAATGGTCACGTAGCTTCAGTATGTCCAAAGAAAAAGCAAGCTAAACCTATGGCTAGATCACATTCACCTGTTCGGCAATCAATGGCTCGATCACATTCACCTGTTCGGAAACAGGTGCAACAAAAATGGATTAAGAAACTGGAACGCCCGAGTGTTTCAAATGATCGTTCATTTCAACCGTGTCCATTTCGACCGTCTTTTAGAACTTCAACTCCATATTGCCCGAGTCAGAAAGTAAATTCCTTTTATCGGCAATCAAGATCTTTTCGTCCACCGAGGAACCACCTGCATTCTAATGTTAACGCTACTGTTACTAAAGATGATGGTTTCTTCAAAGAGCTTGTCTATGTGAATGAAAGAGGACAATCAAGACGTGTTATGGCATGGGTTCCCCACCATAACTGATCATTGCTAGTTTAGCTGATATTTTTGTAACTTTGTATTTCTTTTTATGAAAAATAGAATCGACATGAAAAACTCAAAAATTTCATGTCGATATCTCAAAAAAAAATTAACGTTTGTTTGCAGGTTACAAAGCGCTTCAGGTTACGACTCTACTCTTGACACTGTTGTTTGAGACGTTGTTCAGCGTCAGACAGCTCAGGGGGAGTTTTGTTGTCATTTATGGAAGCTCGGAGTATACAAGTAAAAGTAATGAACTTAGTTGAGTCAACTTGTGATGAAGACTCTGATAAACAATGAAGTTCACAACAACAAAGGGAGTTGCCTAACTCTTCACAAGCGTAAACGGAGAAGACTGAATTATTGCAACAATTCAGGGGGAGTTATTCAAGTTAACGATGAGTTAGAAAAACCTGCAAGGAGTAAAAGACTATAAAGACTTTAAGCGTATAACATAATCTAGAAGCAACAGTCAAGGGGGAGTTTGTTAGTGCAATATATGTGACAACTGTTATAGATTAATTAAGTCTTTTAGTTTATTTGAGTTTGTGATGGCCCAATAACATTGTATTGTTAGTGGGCTATTTAGTCTGTTATGGGTGTTAATGGACATTGTATTGTCCAAGCCCATTAGTGACCCAAGCCTATGAACATGTCTCTCTATATAAAGAGACATTGAGTTTAGGTTTAGGGTTAATCAATTAGACAGAAACTGATGGAGAGAATATTAGTGAAATACTATTATTGTAATTGAGTGATTCAATTAATAAAGTAGTCAGAATTCGGTAATTGTGTTTCTTGTGTTCTCTACATATTCGATTATTACTTGGGTAGATTCAATTGATTACGAGTTTCCGCCTTGTGATCAATTGGTTTAATCATGTAGATCTGACCACTTGGAACTACAAAGTTCTCGAAGATAAAAGGTTTTGTGATATTTTAGGTATCCCACGAAAGCAAAGCGATATAGGGGTCGGCCCAATGGTAGGCTGGTTGCTCCGACTTAGGTTGGAGAGTTAGGAAAAAGGGGCGGTTATTTGGACATATCAAAACTAGGTGATAAAATGGGAATTGAGTTTAGGAAGTTGCGTTTTTTATTTACTTAAGTAATTTAGTAGCTTTTAATGTTCGTATTCGGTTTACGATCTTTGAATTTCACGCAAATCTTTAATTATGAACACCGGAATGTAGTTAAATGTATGAGCCCGTGATTTCTTAACTTTTCTTAAGTTGTATGTTTTGCAAAATTAACGTTAGTTTAAGTCGAATATGCTGTGACACCCGTCAAAAATTCAGGTTAACTCCGCATTCTTTATCCTCGAAATAATCCGCTATTGCTTTATTTATACTTATACCGTAAACGTGTGTGTCGCTGAAGCAAATCCGGAATCAATAATTGAATCCTAATACCACGAAAACATATAATGAACTTGCTTATGTTCATTGCAAAAAAAACTTAAACTCTAAACAACGCTAATGCTTAACGATAACGCAAATTTAAAACAAACTTTAGCTGGATCACCACTTCAGCCGGCGGCTGAATAATTTCAGCCGGTGGCTGAGGTCCAGCCGGCGCCTGAATAGTTTTAGCCGGCGGCTAAAAGGGTCAGACCCAGCTACCAACTTTGTTCCACTAACTTGTGAGTCACCAAAAACGTTTCCCCAAGACTTACACCTGTCCCACAGATGTCTCAAGCCCCATTAGACTAGGGAATAAGCCACTAGAAGCCCATGCAATACCTCTCTCATCTTGCTAAAGACACCAACTCTCTTGACCATTTTCTTTCCATACACATTTGCAAAACACACACACACTCCATTTCTCTCTCAACTCTCCCTTTTTCACAGCCAAGATTGCAGTAAAAACCCATCAAAAACACCCTCACAAATCGTCATCTTCATCAAGGGTAGCAGGAGCTTTCATCCACTTTGATTACCTACACCATTTCCACCATATTTGAAGCCAAAATCACCATCAAGTCACTCTAAATCATCATCCATCCACTTTCCCTTGGGTATAATCTCTTCTATTTATTGTTTCTACATAAATCTTTCATTGCATGTTATCACCCAAAAATAAGTTTTTAGAAGTTTTTATGGTGATTAACATAAGAAAAGAAGTTTTTATAAATTTATACATAAATCTTTATACATATTATTGTTAAGATAACAAATTTTTTATTTGAGAATATTTTTAAATACTTTTCATGTTTTACCAGTTGCAGGTTTAAATCCACCATAAATATGTAAGTTTTACAACATAAACATACGTAAATATCGCTAATATATCAAAACAGTGAATCTGGTTACGGCCTTTAAGCCGGCGGCTAAAATAATTTAGCCGACGGTTGAGGTCCAATCGGAGGCTGAATTTCAGCCGCAGGCTGAATCTCGCTGATGACACAAAATTCGTATTTTAACGTACTAACGGTAAAGATCGACGAATGTAAAATGTTTTTAGAGTTTAATAATATGTTTTAACAAAATGTTAGTAAAACAATATAAGGTTTGGAACATGAATGATAAGTTGTTGAGATTAGTAACTAACTTACCATGTCATTGATTACCATGTCATTGATATATTGTCACTTAACGTTTTGATTTGAGCGGGAAAGTGTTGTAAATTTTGGACATAAATTTTATGGCGCGGAAGCGCTGCCCAAATTTCGTTGACTAACGAGTATATAAATTAATAAATAATAATACTTACACGAAAAACTTGGTATATTCTAGGATTTCGTTGATTCCGGCTTACTCCGAGTACATTCCGCACACGTCTTATCTTCGCAAACGGTGAGTTACAACCCCTCTCTATTTAATACTTTTGTTCAATTTTTGGGGGAAACATGAGTCATAATAGTTTTATGAACTTATATGTGTATGTCTTTTTACTTGATACATTTATGAACTAAACGAATGATTGTATGTCTTTTAAACGCCATAGAACCGGCATCTTTATTGACTCTTGATAGGAATATAAAGCCATACCGTAGGTGCCTACTATCCGTTTTTAGATAGTTCCCACGTTTCATCACACACTATTAGCTTGTTTAAGCCGTTTAGTATATGGGTATCGATACTTAGGGAAGGACCGTCCCTTACTTAGGTGGAAGCCTAGGTACATATTACTAGTCATGTGTTGCTCCTCGTAGATAGTGCGAGGAAAGGGGCCTCACGGTCGGTTAATCGGTTTAGTGTGAACACTTACAACTATATTATGTCAAGAGTTCACTATTCATTATACAATAAATATTTCTTTATACGCATATCTTTGCACGTTTATATAGCTATATATACGGAGCCGAAAACCATATCTTTGCACGTATATATAGCTATATATCGGAGCCGAAAATCATATCTTTACAAGTATATATATATATATATATATATATATATATATATATATATATATATATATATATATATATATATATATATATATATATAGATATATTATCAACACTGTTCGCTTTATTTCTGTTGAGAAATACGTTGATATATACTTAGTCGAAACCATTTTTAGTCGAGGACTATATCTCACTCACTACTTTTGTAGTTGACATTTTTTCTCATGTTTTCAGGAAACGCAATATAAGGACTTGAAGTGCATCTTTTTGGTCTCGAGTCAGGTAAGTCACATAATCAAGAATCGGGAAGACCTTAATTATTTACTTCAGGAATGTCCTTTGAAATCTTTACATGTGCTATTTTGTTTGTAATGTACTATTAAAATACTTTGTTATCTTTCAAAGTTTGTAAACGCTTTTATGATTTCAATGACTTAAAAACCGTTCGTATTTATTATATCTCGTGTAATGATATCTTTGCTATTCACACCTCGTGTTTCCACTTTAGCAGGGTGTGACAGACATGGTATCAGAGCACAAGGTTATAGTGAATACAGTTTTTCAAAATTTTTGAAACAAAACCAAACTATAACCAAGGCTTTTCGAAAATCATTTCACGAGACTTTAAACTTTAGTAGGTTAATTTCGTAAATGCATGATTTGTTACTAACTACGCGTAAATTGATCAACTACGCCTAGTTTGAAATAAATTATGCAAGAGCGGAACGTAATTGCTATTGTTAACGGTTTTCAAGTCAAAAGTTCTCGTCCTACTGATTCCCGATTCTCGCGTGACTGACCCGAACATGCACTGTCATATTACATTTTTCTTTACCCATATTTACTCGTACCGTTTTATTGCAGTTACGACATGTCTCGATCGTCGCATTCACATTCGCATTCGCATTCGCAGTCTTACTCACGGGTCGTGTTCTCGAACGAATTCTCGGATGACTTCACCGCATCAGGAGCCCAACATCACGAGACGACCGATCCTTTGGAAGAGATCTCCATGGATTTTACCAGCAGCCACGGTACGTCCAGTCCGAGGACTGTTCTACCAGCCGCACCACCGGTTCCCGCCGCAGCGAGGACCACGCATCAGACTGACTGCTCGTAAGCAGGTCACACTTCCCGGTCGACTACTGGATCGCATGATGGGACAGACGAATCCCAACCCAGCCAGAGCTACTACTCCTCATATCCCACTACACCCCGAGGATCCGTACGCGATATCGACTATGCCGACCAAGGATCGCTACATGTGGGAGCGACTTCAGGGCTACCCGATGCAGCGCCCCGATGGAGCAGGATCATCTCGACCACCGATGATGGCACCAGATCGGAGGATTACCCCGACGGAGTATCATGCGCTCCGCAATGACCTTCAGGGACCTACAGAGGAGGCGGAGCAGCAGGCTCATCTTTTGTTCCAGGTCTCAGACTCCGTTCACCGCTTATCTGAGCAGTCTCTCCGAGTCATCTATTCGACTCAGTCTACCTCGAGGACTGTTCAGGGCCTCGTGAGCGTATGACTGGTGTTGGGTACCCTGTTGGCCGTCATCCTGTTGAAGATGTTCTTAGACATGCTTCGTTAGTCTTATTTCTATTATGTATTGTACCTTAGTCTAAGTTGTAATTTCCGTATCTGTACACAATTTAAGACTCGTATTGTATTTGTGTTTCGAACTTTCCTTATTGTAATGAACCATGTATCCGACTATTATTATGAAATGAAATTTCTATCATTATTATCCTTACTTGTCTATTATGCTTGGGTTGTTCTATCGTTCTTTGATCGTCATCGTGCTTGCATTATCTAATTCTTCCTATATATATTATTGTCGTTAGCCGTTGTTAAAATCCTTATCGTGTATTCTTATTCGTGTGTTCTAAACTATTTTCCTTTTCTGTTGTAGAATCATGCCTCCCAAAAGAAGCAACGCTAATCTGATAGCCGAGCAAGTTGCTACGCAGCTCAACGCAGCAATCCCGATCATGATCGCCCAGATCACTGTTGGGATCAACAACAACAACGACAACAACCAACAAAACGACCAACACCAGAACCTTAACCAAACCCAGCAACAGAAAAATAACCGAAACCAGAATGAGAACCGCCCCGGCTGCAGCTACAAGGGCTTCATGGCATGCAAGCCGAAGGAATTCCACGGCACCTTCGGTGCTGTCGGACTACTCTCGTGGATTGAGAGTATCGAATCGGTTCTCCACATCAGCCGTTGTGCTAAGGCTGAAAAGGTGGAGTACGCTTCCTGTTTACTCCATGGGCGAGCCCTCTCCTGGTGGAAGCTCGTTGTCCAAACCCGAGGTCAAGCCGAAGCATACGCCTTCACGTGGGAGGATTTCAAGAAACTGATCATGGAAGATGACTGCTCAAAGAGCGAGGTGAAGAAGCTCGAGGCAAAGCTGTGGAACCATCAGATGGTCGGCAACGACATCGACACCTACACTGCTCGATCCTACGAGCTTGCACGTTTGCTACCACGGATGGTAACCCCTGAGCAGAACCGGATCGATCTTTACACCTCCGGTCTCTCTCTTGAAATTCGCAAAATGGTGATATCTGCTGAACCGATGACGATACAGAGCGTTGTTGTTCTTGCGTATCGTCTCACAACACAACCTCCTTTCCTCTCCAGCACCAGTCAAGCGAGAGGAAAGTGATAAACGGAAAGCTGATCACCAACCGAAAATGAGTGATCGCAACAAGAAACCAAGAACCGCCCGCAATTATGCAGTAGCTGCTGCACCTCCAACCGGACCCCGACCTTACGCTAGGCCGCACCCCAAGTGTGGCAAATGCAACCTTCGCCACATTGGGAACTGCCCGGTGTGCTACAGATGTAACAAAATGGGGCACCGCCCCAAATATTCCCGAGAAGGAACTGACAATCAAGGAAAGAAGCCAGTGTGCTTCGAATGCGGAAGCGACAAACACTTATGAAATGATTGCCCCAAGTTACAAAATGATCAACCAAATCAGGTCGGGCAAGGCCGAGGACGTGCTTTCGTAATCACTACCGAAGAGGCAAGACAAGATCCCAATGCGGTAACAGGTACATTATCAGTGAACGACCATTACGCATCTATATTATTCGATTCAGGAGCAGAGAGAAGCTTCGTGTCCTTAGAATTTAGACCCCTTATTAATATAGGATCTAAAGTTCTTAAGGATAGCTTCACTGTAGAGTATGCTAATGGTAAAGAATTTGAAGCTAAGGACGTAATTCTAGGATGTTCAATGTGCTTAGCCAATAAGATTTTCCCCATAGACGTCATCCCCATAGAACTGAAAAGTTTCGACATCATCGTCGGAATGGACTGGTTAGCTTGATTCCGACCCGAAATTGTCTATTTCGACAAATTCATGCAGATACCCCTCGAGAACTGGGAAACCCTCATTGTACAGGGAAACAACCCTAGACAACAACTTCGTATGGTCTAAGTTATGAAGATGCGCAGATATCTCGAGAAGGACTGTGATGCCTTCTTAGCGCACATCGTTGAACGTAAACCGAAGGAGCAGTGTATGCAATACATCCCTGTAGTCAAAGATCACCCCAAAGTCTTTCCAGAGGATTTACCCGGACTACCCCCAACCCGACAAGTGGAATTCCGAATTGACCTCATTCCTGGCGCAGCGCCGGTTGCCAAGACACCGTACCGTCTAGCACCACCAGAAATGCAAGAACTCTCTGAACAGCTGCAGAAACTCTTAGATCATGGTCTAATTCGTCCCAGTACATCACCCTGGGGAGCCCCAATCCTCTTCGTTAAAAAGAAAGACGGATCTTTCAGGATGTGCATCGATTATAGAGAGCTCAATAAACTGACCGTCAAGAACCGATACCCTCTCCCTTTAATCCACGATCTATTCGATCAGTTGCAGGGCGCAACTTACTTTTCAAAGATCGATCTTCGTTCATGGTATCATCGGGTTCGAGTCAGTAAACCCGACATTCCCAAAACGGCCTTTCGAATTCGTTACGGGCATTACGAATTCCTCGTTATGCCATTCGGTCTGACCAACGCACCGGTAGTGTTCATGAATTTGATGAACAGGGTGTGTAGACTGTATCTGGACAAATTCGTGATCGTATTCACTGACGAAATCCTCATCTATTCCCGGAACAAACAAGATAACGAGAAACACTTGAAACTCATCTTGGAACTTCTTAGAGATCAAAAGTTGTACGCTAAATTTTCGAAATGTGAATTCTGGCTCAGAGAAGTACATTTCCTCGGTCATGTGATCAATCAGCAGGGAATTAACGTAGACCCAGCGAAAATCAAAGCGTTTGGAAATGGCAAGCCCTAGCAACGCCTACGGAATTCCGTCAATTCGTAGGACTGGCTGGCTACTATCGAAGGTTCATTGAGAATTTCTCAAAGATCGCTAAGCCCTTAACTGAACTTACCCAGAAAGACAAAGATTTCCTTTGGGGCAAGGAACAAGAGGAATCATTTCAGAAGCTTAAACACAAATTGTGCCACGCACCTATTTTGTCCCTACCGGAGGGTACATATAACTTTGTAGTTTATTGTGATGCATCTCACCAAGGTCTTGGTTGAGTTCTTCTACAAAAAAGACAAATTCATCGCATATGCAGCGAGACAACTCAAGGAACACGAGCAGAACTACACGACTCACGACTTAGAGCTGGTAGCAGTCGGGTAAACTTTAATAATATGGAGGCATTACTTATACGGCACTAAGTGCACCGTTTTCACTGACCATGAAAGCCTTCAACACATCCTCGATCAGAAAATGCTCAACATGAGACAACGGAGATGGATAAAACTGCTAAGTGACTACGATTGCGAGATCAAATACCATCCCAGTAAGGAAAACGTAGTAGCAGATGCCCTGAGTCGGAAGGAAAGGGTAAGGCCATCTCGGGTTAATGCATTGGGGGTACAAGTTCACACCAGTCTACGAACTCAAATCGCTAGAGCTCAGAACGAAGCTTTGAAACCCAAAAAACTTAAAGGTGAAACACTGCATAACCACGAGAAGGAATTTGAGGTTAGACCCGACGGAATCCACTATTTCAAGAACCGGGCGTGGATTCCGAGATCCGAAAGCCTCCGGAAACTTATTCTAGATGAGGGCCATCGTTCCCGATACTCTATCCATCCGGGATCCGACAAACTGTACAAAGATCTTCGGGAATATTATTGGTGGTTGGGCATGAAAAAGGAAATCGCCATGTACGTAGCTAAGTGCTTGACTTGGTCAAAGGTCAAGGCGGAATACCAGAAACCATCAGGCCTACTTCAACAGCCGGAGATTCCATTATGGAAGTCGGAACAGATCTCCATGGATTTCATAACCAAACTTCCCCGCACGGAAAAAGGAAATGACATGATTTGGGTCATTGTAGATCGGTTAACCAAATCCGCACACTTCCTTCCTGTCCGAGAGAACTACTCGATGGAAAAATTCGCTCAAGTCTATACCAACGAGATCGTCTCTCGTCATGGAACGTCTCTCTCCATCATATAAGACAGGGATAGTCGATTCACGACCCATTTTTGGAACGCACTTCAGAATTCTCTCGGGACTCGACTAGACCTCAGCACAGCCTACCATCCCCAAACTGGTGGTCAGAGTGAAAGAACCATCCAAACGCTCGAAGACATGCTAAGAGCGTGCGTAGTTGACTTCGGAGGAAGTTGGGACACTCACCTACCTTTGGTCGAGTTCTCCTACGATAATAACTAGCATGAAGTGCGCACCATTCGAGGCCCTGTACGGACGCAAGTGTCGGTCACCGCTTTGTTGGCTAGAAGCCGGAAATCGACAATTAACGAGGCTCGATATCGTTCAAGAGAGCATCGACAAAATCACGACCATACGAGAAAGGTTGAAGACATCGCGCAGCAGGCAGAAGAGCTACGCCGACAACCGAAGGAAACCCCTTGAATTCCAAGTCGACGATAAGGTACTTCTTAAAATATCGCCGTGGAAGGGAGTAATTCGCTTCAGTAAACGCTGTAAGCTATGCTCGAGGTACACCGGACCATTCGAGGTGATAGAACGGATCGGCCCGGTAGCATACCGACTAAACTCTCTCAAGAACTCATAATGTTTTCCACGTGTCACACTTGAAAAAGTGCTTGTCCAACGAGACCATTGTAATCCCACTGGACGAGGTCCAGATCGATAACAAACTCCATTTCATCGAAGAACCACTCTAGGTTGTGGACCGAGAGGTCAAACAACTCAAGCAGAGTCGAATTCCAATTGTCAAAGTTCGGTGGAATTCCCGACGAGGTCACGAATTCACATGGGAGTGTGAAGAGCAGATTCATCAAACGTATCCACACTTATTCAAATATTCTTCCACTCCCGACGAGGCGAATTAATTTCTGGACGAAATTCCTTTTAACCGGTGGAGAATGTGACACCCGTCAAAAATTCAAGTTAACTCCGTATTCTTTATCCTCGAAATAATCCGCAATTGCTTTTATTTATATGTATACCGTAAACGTGTGTGTCGCGGAATCAAAATTGGAATCAATAATTGAATCCTAATACCAAGAAAACATATAATGAACTTTCCAAAGTTCATTGCAACACAAACGTAAACTCTAAACAACGCAAATGCTTAACGATAACGCAAATTTAAAACAAACTTTAGCTGGATCAGCGCTTCAGTCGGCGGCTAAATAATTTCAGCCGGTGGCTGAGATCCAGCTGACGGCTAAAAGGGTCAGATCCAGCTACCAACTTTGTTCCACTAAGTTGTGAGTCACCAAAAACGTTTCCCCAAGACTTACACCTGTCCCACAGATGTCTCAAGCCCCATTAGACCAGGGAATAAGCCACTAGAAGCCCATGCAATACCTCTCTCATCTTGCTAAAGTCACCAACACTCTTGACCATTTTCTTTCCATAAACATTTGCAAACCACACACACACTCCATTTCTCTCTCAACTCTCCCTTTTTCACAGCCAAGATTGTAGTAAAAACCCATCAAAAACACCCTCACAAATCGTCATCTTCATCAAGGGTAGCAAGAACTTTCATCCACTTTGATTACCCATACCATTTCCACCATTTTTGAAGCCAAAATCACCATCAAGTCACTCCAAATCATCATCCATCCACTTTCCCTTGGGTATAATCTCTTGTATTTACTGTTTCTACATAAATCTTTCATTGCATGTTAGATCCATCACCTAAAAATAAGTTTTTAGAAGTTTTTATGATGATTAAAATAAGAAATCAAGTTTTTATAAATTTATACATAAATCTTGATATCGCTTGATTCTACGCGTATCTTTTCGCGATATTTGTTATGTTTTTGTGTCAAAACGTAATGGATAGCCTTGTATTACTTAATTTTGTGTAAAGTTTATGTTTTAGGTGTTTTAACATGTTTGGAGTGAAAAGGAGTCGATTTGGGACAAAAAGAAACGAAGAAAAACAAGTTCGGAAGCTACAAGGACTAGTTGCCTAGGAAACTAGAAAACTGCCTAGGCACTTAGACATGGCTAAAATTTCTGGAACCCACTGAGTCCCAGTTGCGGAGCAACTAATACGAGTTGCGGAGCAACTAAGGTTCTGATCACTAGTTGCGGAGCAACTACATTTATGTGTGGCGCAACTAAGGCAGGAATTTCTTACTCGAGCCTGTTGACCTCCAGTTGCGGAGAAACTACATATAGGTGCGGCGCATCTCAACCTCCAGCAGTTACAAACTCGGTTTTAATGGCTAATCAAGAAGGAAAATGAAAGGTTTTGTTACTAGCTATTAAGGGACGATTTTGGAGCTGATCTTAGGCATCTTTTTCATCATTTTAGGGCTCTATAATCAGCTGTAAACACCATCATAACATTACATAATCATTGGAGAGAAGGAATCAAAGTAATTTTTCAATCAATTTTAGAAGAAGAATTAGTCGTATTTTCATTTCCTTTACATCGTTTGGTACTTTGGAAGCAATTTGCTAGCACTATTTAACTTTGGTATTGAATTATTACTCTTTTAATTTCAATTTATTCATGTCTTATTATTATTATTCGTGTTTGATAAACATTATGCGTAGCTAATTTCGTTATACGTTTGCTTGGGTATGTGATCGTTTGTAGGATTAATCTTGAGTATGAATTGTATGATTGGGATGTGTAGAGGTTAATTGGGGATCCGTTTGGGTTTAAGATTTTAGAAATTATAAAATTACTTATGTTCTTATTGAGAAATCGGAAATTCGAAAGGAATTCGATTTTGACATAGTAAGAATGAATATATCGACCGGTCTTTAATTGATAGAAAATTAACGGTATTCGAAAGGAATCGTTAATAGTAATTGAAATAAATAAGATTAAACACAAACGCTAATTGATAAATGAAGAGAAATCGGTTTATTGATTAGTAAGTTATTCGAAAGGAAGCTTATAGGTTAATTCTCACACATCGACTTGAAACTTTATGCACGATTATTTTAGGTGTTAACTATATTCGAAAGGAATAGTTACATGGATAAATAATCGGAGAAACCCGGTATTCGAAAGGAACTTAGGATTTTATATTAGAAGTTTATCATTAATTCATGCTTAGGAAAGATTATATATTCGTGAACGGTCCAAGCAAGCGTATTTTATCTCTAATTGAATTACAAATCACTTTTATTCGTTTTTACTTTTAGTCTTCCTAAGACTAAAACCCAATTTGTTACGTGTTTCTTGTTACTTATAGCTATTATCTCAATTATAAATAGTCCCCGTGTTTGAACCCGGAATTTTCCCATACTTTACTACGATCGACAAGGGTACACTGCCCGGTGTCGTAGTCTAGTTAAATGCTTATTTTCGAAAAACTAGATTTCGCACATCAAGTTTTTGGCGCCGCTTTCGGGGACTTGAATTAGTTGAGATTTTAGTTTTGTTTGTTTTATTTGTGTTGAATAGATTTCACGGTTTTTGTTTGTTAGTTTTGTGATTTTCAGGTTATTGAATTGTGGATGTACACGAGGTCCCAAGGGAAGCAAGTGAACAGTCCGCTTTCTGACCCGGGAAGAATATTGAGGAAACGAGGATTTGGAGCAGTCGTTTTTAGTGATAAGGAATCTTCCGAAGAGGAAGTAGAGTTAGAAATTGAGGAGGAAAATTTTGAAGAGGAAATGGCGGGAAACGGAGAAGGTGGTGGAGGTATTATTAACCCACCCAACCCGTTTGATATGCCTATGATAAATCGTAACCGGGTATTACCACCGACGAACGGGTCAGCGATAGTTGCACCGGATTTGGGGAATGAATTTTCAGTTAAGGGTCATCACCTCAAGATGATTCAAGACAGCACTTTTGATGGGCATTTTAAGGCCGACCCGCATAGGCATGTGACGAATCTCATAGAAACATGCAAGATGTTTAGATATGGAGAGGGTCGTGAGGAAGGAGTAATGCTGAGTTTATTTCCGTCATCTTTAACGGGGGAGGCGAAAACATGGTTTAATGAATTAGAGGCGGGGTCAATTGAGAGTTGGGAAGAAATGAGGGAGAGTTTTGAGACCCGTTTCTTTCCACCCATTCTGCGTAGGAAACTTCTAAACCAAATTAGGACTTTTCAACAGTGGGATAATGAGACTATCACGGATGCTTGGGTTAGACTTAAGGAGTTGTTGAGAAATTGCCATGGACATGATTTGGATTGAGAGGAAGTCATAGACATCTTCTAAACCAAATTAGGACTTCTCAACACGACTTAGATTTAGCGGGTGGTGGCAGGTTCTTGTATAAATCACCCAACGAGGCTCATAGGATGATGGAAGACCAAGTACAAGCCAGTGTTGCTAGGGATCGAGTCAACAAAAATAGGAAATTTAGAGGCTCGGCAAACCAAGTTGAAGGGAGTAGTGGCGGAAATAACGAGATTGTTAACGAGATCAAGTCACTAGCGGATGAAATGAAGAGTAGATTGGGTCGATTGGAGAAGGATGTTCATTTAGTTAGGAACGGGTGTAAGAAGTGTGGAGGACCGCACTACACGGAGGATTGTGAGCCAAAGGTTGAAGACGTGAATTACGCGAATTATGATTATCAAAACCGTAATGATTATCAGAATCGTCAACAACCAATGGGAGGAAATTCCGGGTACGGTGATCGAAACCGGGATAACAGAAATGAGGGGCAAAATCAATCTAGGAGGAATGGGGAAGAAGATTTGAGTTTCCAAGAAATGATGAAGGCTTTTTTTTACTCACAAAAGGCAACAAATGACTTGGTATCCAACCAAATGAAAGGATTCAATGAGAAACTTGATCAAGTTCAACGGAATACCCAAGCTAGTTTTCAAGATTTGGAGACGAAGTTCGAAAGATTGAACGATCGATTTTCAAATCGACCAGCAGGTCAAATGCCAAGTTCTACCCGACCCAACCCGAGGCCATTCAATTCAAACAACCAAGGAGGTCAATCGAGTCAAGGGTCGAAGTACCAAATACCTAATCAAAGGAACGAGAATGTGAGTGCAATTTCAACACGATCGGGGTTTAAGTACGGGGGAGAGGAAGAAAGTGAGGCGAACGGGAATGAAACGGGTGAAACTGACCCAATGCGTATAAGTGAACCCATAGATAGTGATTCGGACGAGGAAGTAGAGCTCGAAATGGAGAAATGACCCGGGAAAGAGCCGATGGTTCCAAGTGAAGAGAAAGGGGCAAAAACGAAAATCAAAGGAGCTTACAAGCCAAACGTCCCTTATCCTCAACGCTTGAAGAAGGAAAAGATTAAAGAACAGTATGGTAAATTTCTTAATTTAATTAATTCTGTTCATGTTAACGTTCCCTTGGTTGTTTGATTGTAGGTATGCCGAATTTTAATATGTTCATCAAGGATCTCGTGAAGGAGAAAGGGAAGGCAATAGAGGATCAAGCAGCATATCTAAACGCGGAATGCTCGTCAATCGTAAAGATTGACAAGCTTCCACCTAAGTTAAACGATCCAGGGAGTTTCTTAAATACTTGCACTTTTGATATAACTTTTTATTGCAATGCCTTAGCTGACTTAGCTGCTAGTATAAATTTAATCCCCAACTCTTTATATAAAAAATTGGCTTTGGGGGTTTTAACGGCAACAAAAATGAGCATTAAACTAGCCGACCAAACTTTCAAATATCCGCTAGGCATTGTAGAGAACGTTTTAGTAGAAGTAGGTAGATTCCAATTTCCCATTGACTTTGTTGTGTTGGAAATGAAGGAGGATAACAAAGTACCTCTAATCTTGGGTAGACCGTTCTTGAACACCGCGGATGCTATCATCTGCGTGAAAAGTAGGGAAATTTCATTTGGTGTCGATGACGATAGGGAAACCTTCACTTATGAAAAATCTAAAAAACATTCATATTCGACCAATGAAACATGTTTTAGAATGGATGTTATTAATAATGATATTTCTAACCAAGATCTGCAGGAATTTCTCGAAGAAGAGTTAAATGATGAAGTGCACGAGGAAAAGAGTTTAAACGAGGAGTTAAAGGAACTTTATGGAAAGGATTTGAGGGTTGGAGAAAGTGCTTTAGATGGAGACATAACATTAGAGGAGTTTGAGAGAGTGTTCGACATCGAAAAGGACCCGAAAACAGCCAAGAAACAGACGACGAGCAGCAAAACGGAAGAAAAACCAAATTTCTGGGAAAACTGGGCCATATGCGGCGCACCATGGACCAGGTGCGGCGCATCTGGGACTCAGTAAGCCCATAAATTATTGCAACATTGCTAGATGCGGCGCAACGCATTCAGATGCGGGGCATTGAGGCCTTAGACCCCGAAAATGACCGAAATGATGATTTAGAGGCCAAGAATCAAGTGGGGATTGACCGAATGATTAAAATGAAGATGGGGCACCAAAATCAAAAAAAAAATACACCAATGGAAGAGGAAAGTTCAAATTTGGAAGTGGCGGAGCTTATTGGGTCGGAAATGGTGGCGGTTGACAACCCAACGAGTGTAAACATCACTCTGGAGGAGTTTGAGGAATTATTTGATTTGGGAAGGAAACCGGTTGTCATCAAAGTGGAGGAAAATGGTGAAGTCAAGGAGAAATTAATACCCGAGAAGGAAATTATCAAAGCAAGTGATAAGGAGCTTCATCTTGAGCTGAAAATCGGAACGGAGCAAAATTTTGAAGTTGAAAACGAAGAGTATTTTGACTTGCGGGATTTAATGGATGGAAAGCCGAGTGAACAACACAAGTGTGGGGGATTCATTGGAGACTTGAAGGAACGAAAAGAATGCTCGATAATGCGGAAAACAAAGAAATGGAACGACGAATGGGTGAAAACCCGTAACGAGCTAGATGTTTCTAACGATTACTTTTTGTTTGATGTTTATGCTTGTAGGTATATTGGAAACATGTTCAGAAGTTGGTATTGGAAGGAAATTGGGGGAAGCCTCGATTTCAAGTTTATTTGGTTTGTGTGAGCGGAGGAACGAGTCGAGCTATAGACTCAAGACAAAAACAAAGCGCTTACGGGAGGCAACCCGGGTTTTCATTTTCTTTCCTTTACTCTTGTCTTTTACTTTTATTTCGTTTAGTTTTTAGTTTTTATTTTTTAATTTCTAGTTTGGAAACGCATTCGGGACAATGCGTTAAATAAGTATTGGGGGGGGGGGGGGGGGACGTCGGGAAATTTGTTAGCTTTAATTTTCCCTCCTATATATCCATTACGTGTTCTTGTCCCATTTGAGTCTTTTATATAAAAAAAAATTAAAACTTAAAAAAAAAAAAAAAAATTTAAAAAAAACGCTTAAATGTAGTTAGGGAAAATGATAGGGGCTTTTGTATTTAACTTTATTCCGGTAATTTAACGTGAAATTGTTTAGGAACATCTTTAGTTAATAAAATATTTGTAAGTAAGAATTTAGGTTTCTAGTTTTAGTTCCTTAAATTTCCCTGAAAAATCTAAAATCCGGATAACCACTAGATAACCTTAGTACCGAACCCTTGTAGTCCTTCCACCCTTTCGGTGGTAGTTGGGGAATCCTCGTATCACATAATCCCATACGAGAGTTAGAGGCGAAGAAAAAGGCCACAGGCCTTTCCCGTCAACAAAATTGAACTCATCCTCACTATAACGAAGACTCAAATCCCGTTATAATCGTTCACTTCAAAGAAAATATATATAATAAATCTATAATATTTGAAGTGAACAAAAGTGAGAGGAAAGGAAAAAGATGTAGACTAACCAAACAATTCTCAAAAGAAACAAGAATCCAAAAGAAGAAAAAATGCTTAGGTGATATTTTAAGGTTTCCCCCGAAAGCAAGGCGGTATAGGGGTCGGCCCGAAAGGCTGATCGCTCCAACATCGGTTGGAGAGTGAGGGAAAAGGGGTAGTTATTCGGACATCTCAAAACTAGGGGATAAATTAGGAATTGACATTAGGAAATTGCGGTTTTTATTTGCTTAAGTAATTTAGTAGCTTTTGATGTTCGTAGTCGGTTTTACGATCTAGCAATTTCACGCATATCTTTATTTTGAGCACCGAAATGTTGTTAAATGTTAAAGCCCGTGATTCCTTAATTTTTCTTAAGTGTAATTTTAGTTTTAGTTTGAGTCTGATTTGCTTAGGGACAAGCAAATGCTTAAGTATGGCGGGTTTGATATCGCTCGATTCTACGCGTATTCTTTCGCGACATTTATTATGTTTTTTTGTCAAAACGTAATGGATAGCCTCGTATTATTTAATTTTGTGTAAAGTTTATGTTTTAGGTGTTTTAACATGTTTGGAGTGAAAAGGAGTCGATTTGGGACAAAAAGAAGCGAAGAAAAACAAGTTCGAAAGCTACAAGGACTAGTTGCCTAGGCAACTAGACAACTTCCTAGGCACTTAGACATGGCTGAAATTTCTGAAACCCACTGAGTCCCAGTTGCGGAGAAACTAATACGAGTTACGGAGCAACTAAGGTGCTGATCACTAGTTGCGGAGCAACTACATTTAAGTGCGGCGCAACTAAGACAAGAATTTCTTACTCGAGCCTGCTGACCTCCAGTTGCGGAGCAACTACATATAGGTGCGGCGCATCTCAACCTCCAGCAGTTACAAACTCGTTTTTAATGGCTAATCAAGAAGGAAAATGAATGGTTTAGTTACTAGCTATTAAGGGACGATTTTGGAGCTAATCTTAGGCATCTTTTTCATCATTTTAGGGCTCTATAATCAGCTCTAAACACCATCATATCATTACATAATCATTGGAGAGAAGGAATCAAAGTAATTTTTCGATCAATTTTAGAAGAAGCGTAAGTCGTATTTTCATTTCTTTTACATCGTTTGTTACTTTGGAAGCAATTTGCTAGCACTATTTAACTTTGGTATTGAATTATTACTCTTTTAATTTCAATTTAATCATGTCTTATTATTATTATTCGTGTTTGATAAACATTATGCGTAGCTAATTTCGTTATACGTTTGCTTGGGTATGTGATCGTTTGTAGGATTAATCTTGAGTATGAATTGTATGATTGTGATGTGTAGAGGTTAATTGGGGATCCGTTTGGGTTTAAGATTTTAGAAATTATAAAATTACTTATGTTCTTATTGAGAAATCGGGTATTCGAAAGGAATTCGATTTTGACATAGTAAGAATGAATATATCGACCGGTCTTTAGTTGATAGAAAATTAACGGTATTCGAAAGGAATCGTTAATAGTAATTGAAATAATTAAGATTAAACACAAACGATAATTGATAAATTAAGAGAAATCGGTTTATTCATTAGTAAGCTATTCGAAAGGAAGCTTATAGGTTAATTCTCACACATCGACTTGAAACTTTATGCACGATTATTTTAGGTTTTAACTATATTTGAAAGGAATAGTTACATGGATAAATAATCGGAGAAATTCGGTATTCGAAAGGAACTTAGGATTTTATATTAGAATTTTATCATTAATTTATGCTTAGGAAAGATTATATATTCGTGAACGGTCCAAGCAAGCGTATTTTATCTCTAATTGAATTACAAATCACTTTTAGTCGTTTTTACTTTAAGTCTTCTTAAGACTAAAACCCAATTTATTACGTGTTTCTTGTTACTTATAGCTATTATCTCAATTATAAATAGTCCCCGTGTTCGAACCCGGAATTTGCCCATACTTTACTACGATCGACAAGGGTACACTGCCCGGTGTCGTAGTCTAGTTAAAAGCTTATTTTCGGAAAACTAGATTTCGCACATCAAATCTTTATACATATTATTGTTAAGATAACAGAGTTTTTATTTGAAAATATTTATAAATACTTTTCATGTTGTACCATTTGCATGTTTAAATCCAACATAAAAATGTAAGTTTTACAACATAAACATACCTAAATATCGCTAATATGTCAAAACAGTGAATCTGGATACGGCCTTTCAGCCGGCGGCTGAAATAATTTAGCCAACGCCTGAGGTCCAGCCGGATCCTGAATAATTTCAGCCCCAGGTTGAATCTCGTTGATGACACAAAATTGGTATTTTAACGTATTAACGGTAAATATCGACGAATGTAAAATGTTTTTACAGTTGAATAATATGTTTTAACAGAATGTTAGTAAAACAATATAAGGTTTGGAACATGAATGATAAGTTGTTAAGCTTAGATAACTAAATTACCATGTCATTGATATATTGTCACTTAATGTTTTGATTTGAGCAGGAAAGTGTTGTAAATTTTGAACATAAATTTTATGGCGCGGAATCGCTGCCCAAATTTCGTTGACTAACGAGTATATAAATTAATAAATGATAATACATACACGAAAAACTTGGTATATTCTAGGATTTCGTTGATTCCGGCTTACTCCGAGTACATTCCGCACACGTCATATCTTCGCAAACCGTGAGTTACACCCCCTCTCTTTTTAATACTTTTGTACAATTTTTGGGGGAAACATGAGAAATAACCGTTTTATGAACTTATATGCTTATGTCTTTTTACTTAATACATTTATGAACTGAACAAATGATTGTATGTCTTTTAAACGCCATAGAACCGGCATCTTTATTGACTCTTGATAGGAATATAGCCATACCGTAAGTGCCTACTATCCGTTTTAAATTAGTGCCCACGTTTCATCACACACTATTAGCTTGTTTAATCCGTTTAGCATATGGGTATCGATACTTAGGGAAGGAGCGTCCGTTACTTAGATGGCAGCCTAGGTACATGTTAGTAGTCATGCGTTGCTCCTCGTAGATAGTGCGAGGAAAGGGGCCTCACGGTCGATTAATCGGTTTATATGTCAAGAGTTCACTATTCATTATACAATCAATATTTATTTATACGCATCTCTTTGCACGTATATATAGCTATATATACGGAGCCGAAAATTATATCTTTACAAGTATATATATATATATATATATATATATATATATATATATATATATATATATATATATATATATATATATATATATATATATATATATATATATATATATATATATATATATATATATCATCACCTAGACTAGCCATTGTTTCTTTGTAATGCGTTTGTGTAGCTCGCTGAGCCTTTTCTGAGCTCCATTGCTCCTTGCTTTGGAGTCTCTTCTAATCTAAGTTGCCTTTTCAAATATATATATATATATATATATATATATATATATATATATATATATATATATATATATATATATATATATATATATATATATATAGGGACTGATTAATGCGAGAACTCTTATTTCTGCGAGAACTGCGAGAACTCTTAAAAAAAGTGTCAATTAACATGTAATTATGTCTATTGACATGTAAAAACTATTGAATGTTAATAATCTAGTAAAAATATAAATGAAAAATTAAAAAAAGTTGTATGAAATCACGCGTATTTAGAAATGTTCACATGTGAACGTTTTTTTTCAAAAAATGAGTTCATATATGAACGAAAAAATTTTACGTTATTTTATATGATTTTTTTTTAGTTTTTTACGTTTACATTTACTTGATTATTAATCTCCAAAAGAGTTTGCATGTGAATGAACAAAGTGAAACGTGATTTAACACTATTTGTGAGAGTTCTCGCAGTTCTCGCAAAAAAAAGAGTTCTCGCATGAACCATTCACTATATATATATATATATATATATAGGGTGAGATTCAATAGGGATCTCCAATTTTTTAGAGATCTAGGGATCCACTTATTAGCCACTCATTTTTCCCTTAATATTTTTTTTTTCTTTTCATTTTTTAATTCGGTTTTTTTTTTGCTATGTTTTACTTAACTTTTTTTTTTTTCAAAATCGCATGTGATTTTTTTTGTAAAAAATTGAAATCACATGTGATTTTCAAAAACCAAAATTTATAAATTTTAAAATCACACGTGAATTTTTTTTTGTCGAAAATCACATGTGATTTTATAAGCAAAATAGTTTGTAGGTTAAAAGTCACATGTAATTTTGCTAAAAAATAATCATTAATTTTTAAAATCAAACGTGATTTTACCCAAAAAAGATTTGTAGATTGAAAATCACATGTGATTTTTAAAAGTAAGGTTGAAAATCAAATGTGATTTTCGGAAAAAAAAAAAAAGAAAAAAAAAAGTAAATAAAAAGGAAAAAGAAAAAAGAACAATATTTTTTTTTGAAAAAAAGTAAAAAAAAAGAACAAAGATATAAGGAAAAATGAGTGACTAGAAAGTGGATCTCTAGATCTCTAGAAAAATAGAGATCTCTTTTGAACCCCAATCTATCTATATATATATATATATATATATATATATATATATATATATATATATATATATATATATATATATATATATATATATATATATATATATATATATATATATATATATATATATATATAGATTGGGGTTCAAAAGAGATCTCTATTTTTCTAGAGATCTAGGGATCCACTTTCTAGTCACTCATTTTTCCTTATATCTTTGTTCTTTTTTTTAACTTTTTTTCAAAAAAAAAATTTTTTTCTTTTTTCTTTTTCCTTTTTATTTACTTTTTTTTTTCTTTTTTTTTTTTCCGAAAATCACATTTGATTTTCAACCTTACTTTTTTCTTTTCCTTTTTAAAAGTAAGGTTGAAAATCAAATGTGATTTTCGGAAAAAAAAAAAAAAAGAAAAAAAAAGTAAATAAAAAGGAAAAAGAAAAAAGAAAAATATTTTTTTTTGAAAAAAAGTAAAAAAAAAAGAACAAAGATATAAGGAAAAATGAGTGACTAGAAAGTGGATCCCTAGATCTCTAGAAAAATAGAGATCTCTTTTGAACCCCAATCTATATATATATATATATATATATATATATATATATATATATATATATATATATATATATATATATATATATATATATATATATGTATATGTATATATATTATCAAGCACTGTTCGCTTTATTTATGTTGAGAAATACGTTGATATATACTTAGTCGAAACCATTTTTAGTCGAGAACTAGAAAACTGTATCTCACTCACTACTTTTGTAGTTGACACTTTTTCTCATGTTTTCAGGAAACGCAATGTAAGGACTTGAAGTGGATCTTTTTGGTCTCGGGTCAGGCAAGTCACGTAATCAAGAATCGAGAAGACTTTAATTATTTACTTCAGGAATGTCTTTTGAAATCTTTACATGTGCTATTTTGTTTATAATGTACTGTTAGAATACTTGGTTATCTTTCAAACTTTGTAAACTCTTTTATGATTTCAATGACTTAAACACTGTTCATATTTATTATATCTCGTATAATGATATATTTTCTCTTCACACCTCGTGTTTCCGCTTTAGTGGGGTGTGACATATGCTTAGGGACAAGCTAATGCTTAAGTATGGGGGGTTTGATATCGCTCATTTATATGATATATTATCACGATATTTGTTATGTTTTTAGTCCAAAACATAATGGATAGGCCCTCTTTGTACTCATGTTTCGCTTAAAGTATGGGTTTAGGTATTTCAACGTAATTGGAGCAAAAACGAGTTGTTTTGGACTAAAGAACGCAAGGAAGGAATAAAGTAAAGTTGTTGGAAGCCGTTGAAGCTCGACTGTGTCACACTCACACTCCAGTGCGACACAGAGAGAGTGATGTTTACGAGTGAGATATCTGATGTGCCACTACGCTACACTCACACTCCAGTGCGACGCAGTGGGCAAATTTTTGGTTGTTACGAATTTGGCTAAATTTCCATTTATTTCTTCATTGGAAGGGTTTCTTGGCTTCATTACCAAGAGGGAGAACCAGTTTATCATCATCATCTTGCTAATCATTGGAGAGACTATTATCATCATAATTTTAGAGTTTGGAGAAGGAATTGTCGAAGCTAATTTCACCATTTGATTCACAAGTTTTACCATAAATACAATTGTAAGTAATTTTGGTTCGTATTAAACTCAGTCACCATTTTATTTCGATACAATTATGTCTTTTTCATCTATTATGTGTTTCGTTATTAATATGAGTTGCTAATTTTCTTATACGTTTGCTTGGATATGTGATCGTTTGTATAGTTAATTTTAAGTATGAAATTGTTTGATTGATGTGTGTTTGGTTAATTGGGGATCCGTTTGGGTTTAAGTTTTAACAAAATTATTGAATTGCTTATGTTCTTGTTTAAAACCGGATATTCGAAAGGAATTCGCGATTTTGCTAAATAAGAATGAATATGTCAACTCGTCTATAGTTGATAAAAGTTAACGGTATTCGAAAGGAATCGTTAATAGTAATTGAAATAAGTAAGTCTAAAAACAAACGCTAGTTAGTGAAATAAGAGAAATCGGTTTATTAACTAGTAAACTATTGGAAAAGAAGTTTATAAATTAATTCTTACACATCGGCTTGATACTTTTTTCACAATTATTTGTGGTGTTAACCATATTCGAAAGGAATGGTTGCACGGTTGGGTAATTGGAGAAATCCGGTATTCGAAAGGAACTTGGTTTTAAATTAGAAGTATATCAACATTTCATACTTAAGAAAGATCTTCGTGAAGGGTCCAAGCAAGCGTCTTTATCAAATCTTGAACCACAAATCAGTTTTCAATCGTTGTTATTTTTAGTTTAATTGTAAAAACCCCAAATTCGTTACTTGTTACTTTTCAATATAATAACTCAATTTAATATAGTCCATTTGTTCGAACCCAAATTTGCCAATACAATACTACGATCGATAAAGGTACACTGCCCGGTGTCGTAATCTAGAGTAAGCGTTTTTGGAAAACTAGATTTCGCACATCAGTGTCGTCCGTTGCTTGTCCGCGAAGTAAACGTGAAGTATTGGAAAAAGTCTCACAGCGCCATAGTGGGTGTGAGATGCGACGCAACATGATGCAGTTTTAGTTTTTTGGTTAGTCGTTTCCTGCTTGAGACGAGCCTTGAGCCGTTTTGGGTTAGCCCTGGAATGTTGTGGTTCGAACTTAGAGTCCCCAAAACCACTTTTAACCTAATCTTAACTACTTAACCCTATATCTTATTTATATATATATATATATATATATATATATATATATATATATATATATATATATATATATATATATAACCACTTAAACAAAAATCCTAACTCTTCGTTTTTTCATTTTCCCGTCACCACCATTCATCCTTGCTGCAGATTTCGTTTTCCCTAGTGGTTACCATTCGATCATCATCATTAATCTTCTGCCTCAGTCATTCTTCATCAAATATTTCATATAGCTAGTTGTTATATCGAGTGTTCATTGTTTACATCCTAGCCGAAATAAGCTTCTTCATCTTATAAGTTTGTGTGTTCTTTCTAGCAACCTGTTGGTGGAGTGTGTTAGATCATCACTGCTCATCAAACCAGACCCAAATCGATCTCACCTTTCTTGGATCCTCATTCATTTCGGATGTAAGTCGTTTGCATGAAGTGTTTTCCTTAGCCGATCACTTATATCATAATTACACGTTCATGTTGTCTAATTGCATTGCTGTCACATTGGGATTTTTGTGTTTGGAAAACTTGTTAATCGATCTTAGCAGCCCTCGTCTGTGCATCTCATTTATTTGGGGTCAGAGTCGAATCTGTGCTCATACGCCTCAAAAGTATTAAGGGTATAAACTCTAAGTTTGTCATTCATCTTTTGATTTCGTTGTGGTATTGTAATCGGGGTTGTCTGGGGTTTATGAATATGAATTGGAACCATTTTAAACCTGGAATATCATCACCCATGTTGAACCTAGAAGTTTTGTAAACTAATCGTCATTTAAAACCCTAATTAAAAAGAATATATATGTATTAATATTAAAATAATTGTTGAATTTGATTTTGACCTGTCTTGTTCGAGCTATAACTCTGAAATGATTTTGCATTGTAAACTGAGGTCCAAACCAATGTTAAGCTCTCGGACTCTACTTTGTGAAAATATAAGCCTCGTCGTCTAACTCTTCGTAGAACTCTCAAAAACTTCACTTTAGTGAACGTTGGTCGAATCTGAATTCCTGGAAATGTCATGTTTAGTGTTTATAACTTGAAATGGTGTAACGTCCTAGAAAACTTATTAATATCATGAAACTTATTATTATGGTTTTATATCAGGTCTTATATGTCACTATAAGGGTCTTGTTCATTCGTGTACTTATCAGAGTTCTCAAACTCGTTTTAAAACTCAATCTATGAAAATTGACATATTGGACAGATTATACAACGTGTTTTGTAACGGACTTAAATTGGTGGTAAATTACTCAAAATGATCAAGCTATAGATCTATCTTGTAGCCCTCGGAGTCTAGTTTTCAAAAATGTAAGTCTCGTATCCTAGTTCCTTGTCAAATTCTTTAAAACTGACTTTTAATGAACGTGGGTCATATCTAAAATTTAAACGATTATCTTAGGTTAAGACTTGAAGTTGTGTATCAACCGAGAAAATTATAATATAAGTTAAAATGAATTGTTTACACTTGTAATCAGGTTTAAATCATGTAAATGTGTCATACTTGTTTAGTGGTCCGTTGGTCATATCGTAAACGTTTATAAAACTTAAATCTATAAAGTTACTACCGTGGACAGATTATAGAACCTGTTTTACTCGTACCATATCTATGTGATAACTAACTCAAATGAAGCAAACCCGGATGCCTTGATTTAGCCCTTTGAGTCTACTTTCTGATTATATAAGATTCTTTCCTAACTCCTTTTCAAATTCGGGATATAACAATTTACGTAACAGGGGGTTCTTGCTGAGTTTTTTTAACGTTCTTATGTAAATCTACCTTGTGGTCCTATGTTAACGGGTTTTATGAATCGGAAAATTGAACACTTCAAAACAAACATTAAACCGGAGTAAATCTTGAAATTGAAAACGTACTCACATTTAATTACTTGCTATCTAGGAAGCTCATCGTTTAGTCGGGACTAGCTTCTGACCTACTACCTTAGACACACATTCACACTACACGAGTAGTGTCATTTACTTGATATTTCAAGGTGAGTTCATTGCCCCATCTTTACTGTTTTACATGTTTTAAAAAATCGGGGGAAATTAAGCTCAACCATCGTATTTACATAAACGGATTAAACTTACTATAAATAGACATTCTATTTATAGAAACTTTTCACTTTCGGAAACTTGCCATTTTTTGAAACTTACTATTTATGGAAACCTTCCACTTTCGGAAACTTACTACATTTCGAAATCATAAAATGTGTAACATAAACCTAATGCATTTTTCAAAACTTATATGAGATATTGGTTGTGAGAATTACTTACTAGTATACCTTTCCTATTGGTAAACTCTAGTCATATTACCTTTCCTACTGACGTATCAGTATACCTTTCCTACTGATATTACATACTCATTAGTATACATTTCCTACTAATGATGTGTGCTTACGGTAGTGTGGCTACTACGGATGATGCTAGTCAGTATACCTTTCCTACTGACATTACTTGATTACTAGTATACATTTCCTACTAGTGATATTTGCTTACGATGGATGGTTGAGGATGATTATTTCTTATTACTTACATGCATTAGTTACACCTTCTTTCACTAAATTGGTGTTGAGATATGTTTTATTTTCAGGTAATGAGCAGACATAGGACGAGAGTTCGGGCCTTAAAAGACTTTTAGATTGCATTGCACTAGTCTTCTATATTGTTTCGTTACTTTGGATTATTTCGGGCTTGCATGCCTATGTCCTTCCATTTAAAATTCTTCGTTATCATTTACATTATTTTTGGATTCCTTGCTTGTTGTGTTGATGTATACATGAAACAAGGATAACTTTCTTGTTGAATGGAAATGTCCTAACACATTCCGTTTAATTCTTGCATTTTGTATTTCTCTATTATATTGTTGTGTTGTGATGATTGCCGATCGGCCACACCGTGCGTTTACGCTGCAGGCGGGGTGTGACAGATTGGTATCCGAGCACATGGTTATAGAGAACTAGGTGGCTTGACCTAGACTATAACTAGGAGTCCTCATATAGATCTTTTAGGATCTTTCCTTGTTTCCTTACGTCTCGCTACTTTCACGCAACGATTATATCGCCTAAGGAGATGACGACCTACGACAACTTTATAACGCTGAAGGACTTTCTATCCTATTCACTTTTCATTTCTTTATATTCTCATCTCTTGCTTATAATCGAATCCGGGTTAAACTCTTATACTCGCACCTTAATAATCGGTAAATGTCGTCTTTATGATATCGCATCTGGGGAGCAAATGTGTATTTGAGACGACGTCCTTTCTTTATGCCCTCATCTAGTTGCCATACTAGAATCACTCTCTCACTTATTTATGATCCCGCTACTCCTTTGAAATTCTTGTATTATTTCATTTCGATTTATCGATCTTCTTACTTTCGGATTTCTATTCTACCGAGTGACGCTCTCGTGAAAGGACTTTCGTGCGGTTTTGAAGGTGTGATTTGAAGACTCACTTACCTCGTCTTCAAAGACGATTCTATTTTCCATTTATCTTGATCATAACATTCTTGAACTCTTTTCATTCATTCTCATAATATTACAAAATCAATGTTCAATCTATATAATGAGATTGTCTAATCCGAATTCTAAAGTTTCGTACCTATTATATCAGTTTCCTCATTGTTTCAAAACTAGAGGAGAAATATCATTTCTCGCCCTATTCATTTGTAAGGATTCTCTTACCGACACTTGGAGATAAACATTAAATTCAGTAGCTGATTTGTGTCTCGGTAGAAAACATCAATTTTCACCTATATTGTTCGTTTTCAAGTTTTGGTTTTTTCTACAAAGTGGTTCAGATCGTTGAAATCTAGCTACCTCGTGGGAAACCTTGCAATAGTTTTCACGATTTTATAATACATTTATACTAATCTGCTCAAATCAAATTGTTTCCAAAACGTTTTGTCGAGCACCACTCAAACTCTATTATTTAACCTTGAGTTGGTCGAAACTAACTCACTTGAAATCGTGTTCTCTCTAATTAAGTTTCTTCCCGTTCCTTATCATAATTACCTTTATTCGTGAAACTCACTCAAACCAAAACTAGTTCCTGATGATGCGAACGTATCGTTTTCACCCTACAGGTTCACTCGTGATGTACCCGTCTCCCCAACGTGATAAACCTGAACTCATAACATACCTGGTACGGCGATAGGACCCTCCTACCTTGTCTTGGTAACTACTATTGTATATATAGTCTTATGCTTACCGTCGAGGACTCTCTACACTGATATTCGCAATTGAGATTTCATCGTTTAGACTCATCAGCAAACTTGTTCCATATTTAGTCTTGTCATTGATTATGTCAAACTCAGTATCTCGTTCCGTGTGAACCCAAACTTGATAATCGACCTATTCGATTTCGATACGTGACGTATTAAAGAGCTTATGACGTAAACCATGATCATAACGTGCACATTGTACAGAGGTTGTTTCTAATGCAAACTCGATGCACTCACTTTGTTACTATCATGACCGATGTTACTTACGAGACTTTCTTCCAGTTTTGCAACGTACCGGTATGGACACATGGATTCCCTTTTCGCATAAACAGTACTCTTTGGAGCCTGGTGCACCCCTCGTAAAGTGATAAACTCTCCAGTTCTGAATTGTTACCTATTATTTGATAAGAAATACTCTCGAAACCATATGAGATTTCCCACATACTACTACCGCTGATACCGATTGAGTACCTTCATAGAAAGTCAGTGCTATCAGAATCCATCTGGTTTTGTGAACCATTTGATTTATGTATCAATCGAGTTATACAAACCGTAGAAACTCTTTTCTCTATTTTCTCAATCGAATCGGATGTTCTCTACGACGACGTCTTCGTCAACTCTAAATTATTCTCAAGTACTTTGAGAAATTGCTATCTTATTCACCGTCGGTTGTAGAAGAAGATTTTACTTTGATTATTACTTATCCGGTCTAAATTTGATTGTAATTTGCGACACGTTCTTTCGGTGTGACAGATAGTCCAGCACGAGAAGAATTAAATTTCCCAAACTTCATTATATCTGATTCGTATGCTTTAAGCATATCTCTCAATGGTTGTATCATCAACTTCCATGAGCTTTATACTGCAGATAGTTTTCCGAGTTAAACTCGTTAAACTCTATCTTTGAATTCTTTATCGTCGCCATTTTTCTCGAGTGACCTTAGATGCGACTCTAGATAGAAGGTTGTAACATCTGATGTCTATTACTTCCTCGCATATGATTCGCGAAGCTTGCTGGGATTATATTCTTATACGTAACCACGAGGGGAGTACTCTTTATGAGATGAAATTCAATAACTCGTACCCCGTTGATACCCATGCGACCTTCATCCTCTATTTAAATCTTCAATCGTTATTGTTTAGTGTGTTAGACTTTCGACATCTCGAAATTAATTGAAAGGGTATTCTTGTGCATTAAATTTTTGATTCATTTCATCATCCCAAGTTCGCTAGTTTAGCAACTTTTCATATCCATCTCGATGCAATTTGGAGATTACTAGATGTAAATAATACTTGAGGCGATATTTATTTTCGATGTTAGTCACTTTAATCCTTTTGATCTATGATACTATGTAGACGTCTCTAACATGTAAACTTTTCTGTTAGTACATATGACCCCAAACGTTGATACGGAACTTGTGGAATTGATTCCATTTACGCGCTACACAAAAATCATTCTAATGCAACTCATTTAGTACAAGATTCTCAAAGAATCTACTCTTATTACTTTTTGTTCGTTATGCGAACTTGAGATATATTCTGAAGCAAGTTTTATTCATCATTTTTTAGTATTCAATTTAACTTTTATCAGCTCCTTGGTGTTCCATGAGTCGTTCTGATGACTTCGCCTTCATAAATCTATGCTATATTGATCATGTTCTGTAATTCGGTGTTACACATTAAGTGGTGACCATTCACATTTAATAATAGGATTTCTTTTGTGTCTGATTAACATAAGAGGAAACTTATTGTTATACACGATCTGGCATACCTTTTCAACTTCCGTATTGGTACGCGAGACTTCCCGTCGCATTTCGTTTCCAACTCTCATTCGTGTTAAATATCATTTTACTTCACTCTTCTATCCATTATCTGGTGATTCTTTAATAACCAAAACCTTTTGATTCGTTAATCGTGACCCGTGACTTCTATTGTTGAATGTGTTTCAACAATTAAGTGTTACCTATCGAAAACTATAAATAATACTTAATGATAAGTTTTAAGTTATGTCTGGCCAACATAATGGAGAACTTATCGTTTATCAAGTATCTACAAGATTTCATACTCTCTGTAGAACTGAACTTTGTGCATTATTAAACGATTGATCTAAACCGCGTACACAAACTACCCATGACATGTTATGTTAACGGGAACATACATGTAAAATGTGTTTATAATTAGACGTAATTATAAATATATCGCAACGCGTATCTATTTTAGAAGTGGACATAAACTCAAACTATTCTAATCAGTGTCTGCGTTCATGACACATTTCATAAACGAATATAAGCCATGTCTTCTAACTCTTTGTAGAACTCTCGGAAACTTCATTTTAGTGAACGTTTGTCGAATCCGATTTCCTAAAAAATGTCATGTTTAGTGTTTATAACCTGAAATGGTGTAATTTGACAACCATCACTCTCTCCGTCCTTAGTTAGTCTAGTATGCCTGTAGATCATTATCGTAATTTACTGAAAAATTTAAAACTTACTTATTACTATTGTTGTGGGATTAAAATATGTATTCGTGTGTGTTATGGTGTTATACAATAGGTGCACAAGTAGTTAGTTTCCACTAACCGAGCTCCTAGATAACTTAACAAGATTTCCATCTTTCGTGAACTTGTCATTTTATTACGTAAGCGATGTTAAAGTAATTGAGTGTTCGTGTTGATGCTTGTACATGATATACTTAAATCACAGTTCCTAATGACGTTCATCTTATGATCTATGTTTTTGAGAAACCTTCGTTGCTCGTACGCGAAAATAAAAACTATGTTTTTTTTAACCCAGTGCGCCGCAGTCTCGGCCTAGGTCAGCCCCTTTTCTATTTCATTGTTAAGTGTGAACCGTTGTCTAAATCGTTTGGGACTCACTCCATAGTTCATGTAAACCTAGTCTAGACCACGTTGAACCGAACCATTAGTCTAAAACCTAGGTAGAGCCTAATCTAAACATTTCACACGCTCACTTGTTTCACCCTGACAAACCCGAATCTCATTTTTCTTTTCATCACAACCGTCACCTCCACTATGTAACATTGATCAAACTCTTAGTGATCAATATGTAAATATTGAAGACCTGGTTTCACAACAGACAACTGATATTATGTTTTAGGAGGAAATTCAAGAAAAAGTTGAACAAGAAAAATCTAAACATATAAAAGAAATGGAGGATTAGTTAGATATCCTTGATGAATGGCGAAGATCTGATGAAGAGGAAGTAGAAACAACTTAGCTACATGTAGAAGAAGAAGGTTCTGGATCAAGAATTAGATGTCAACCTAATGAAGAACTTATAGCAGAACAAATTAGGTTGGAGGAAAAGGGGTATTCCAGCTAGGATTATAGGTTGTAAATTTGATGATAATGAAATTGCTATAGTTATAAAAAGAGCTAATAATCGTTGTACTTATTTCAAGACAACTAAAGACTTAATGAAGATGGAGAAGGATGACTTATTCAGTTATTCAAGCTAAAAACGGTGAATCAGGGGAACTATGGTCATGGGTATGAATTGAAGCAGTTGATCAAGGAGAATGCAACAAACTGTTTCAAAGACTTTGAGAAGAAATTTAAAAAGAAGAGATCAACTATGTTACTTGATAGATCACCACTTCCTACTTTGAAGAAGAAAAAAGTTGATGAAAAGGTTAGGATTACTGGATGGAGAATGGATTTCACCACACATGAAATAGTCATTGAAAGAGAGGATGGATCAGAAGATAGGTTATATGAAGATGCATATCTAAGTAGATTAAGCAATGCATAACTACTTATATTGGAGAATTTTCCTTTCAAAGATCACGAGAAAGATGAAGAATGTGCTTATTTCCTTAATAAAAGAAAGCATAAGAATAATAAAAAAAAAAATAAGAAAAAATAAAATGTGAAGAAAGTATATCAATATGTCTCTCTTGAATATTTAGTTGCAAAACAAATTGCTCTTGAAATGTTTATCGAAGATCCAATTGCAGCTAAACACATTCAAGATGTTGAATATTATCTTAATGATCAAATTGAATTGGATCAATCTGATGGAGAGGGGGAGAAGGTGAAGAAACTTGCAGTTGAAGGAGAAGCTTCAAGGACTGTTGATCATTCAAGAGAATAACGTCAGGCTGAGAGGGTGGGATTAGATGAAATCAAGAAGGGAATTCCATCCAGAATTATGGGATGGAAATATGATATCGATGGAAAGGAAATAATAGTTAAAAGGGTTGAAAATTCATGTACTAACTATATAATAATTATGGGTTGGAAATATGATATCGATGGGAAGGAAATAATAGTTAAAAGGGTTGAAAATCGGTGTACTTACTATATAATTACTGATGAACTAATGAAGCTGAAAAGAGATGATCTACTTCAGTTATACAAATTGAAGATGTTTAACCATGGTACGTATCCCTATGACTATGAGTGTGAAAAGATGGTACAAAAAATGCATCTGGTAACTTCAAGGACATTGCGAAGAAATTCAAGAGAAGGAGGTCTACTCTGATGATGGACATAATTCCTCTCCAACCCACTAAAATAAGAAAGGTTGCAGAGAAACCAAGGATAATTGGTTGGACATTGGATGTGAATATAAATGAGATTGTATTGGAGAGAGAAGATGGGTATGAAGATATATTATATAAAGATGCGGACTTGAGAAGATTGAATAATGTTGAGTTGTTAACACTGGAACATTTTCCTTTCAAGGATCATGAAAAGATAACGAAGGTATGCACTTTATTAAAGTTCTCCAATACTGTCTTGACTGTATTAAACAGCAGCTGAGATAAAATGAAGTATCAGTTTGTGGATTTTGATGCAAGGAGAAGCGGTGTGCATATTGAGCTTTTGAAAACATTGAAGATTTTGTTAGCATCACCAGGGGGGATTGTTAGGATATAGTATTTGGATGAAGTGGAATGTTTTGGGAAGTAAAATATACATAAAGGAATTATTTGCGAAAATTTATCGATTTGGTTGATTAACTTCCCCGGTTAGGTGGAAATAAAATATTATTCATTTTCGAGAACCTCAGTCACAAGATGTCAAGATAAATCAAGATTCGAAACTTTCGAGAAGATTCAAAGAATAAGTGTTCATTCACGAAATGCCAAATATTTTGATCAGATGTCTTCAACGTTTCTTAACGGATATATTCATCAACGTTCAAAGGATTCAATGCGATTAAGGGAGAGATTGTTGTTTTGAAGAATCTGAAGTTTGATGAGCTTACCATGGAGTATTATTTTTAGTTGATTTGAAGATGTTCATAGCATCATCAAAGGGGGAGATTGTTGGATATCGAATAATTTGGATGAAGCTAGAAATCATCAAATGTGTGTTTTCGTCTAAGTTTTTAACTCGAAAGAACAAAATTCAACATCCAAGTTAAAACTTGTTTGGTCAGCCTAAAGTCAACATTGACGAATTTAAGTCTCATGATAAAAATTCCACTTCCGAGTTAAAGTGAACAACATCAGAGTTAAAATCAAGATGATGACAAAGATGGTCAGAAAGTGTTCATTGAAGTTTTTAGGTCTGAAGATGAAGCTTTTACTTCAGAGTTAAAGTGAAAACATCAAAGTTAAAAGTAAGAAGAATACTTAAGTGTTTATTTAGATGTTGAGATGTCTACACACAAAGACTGTATTTTCTAAGAACTACGAATAATGGGGAATTGCTAGGTATATAATAAGACTAACAATTTATTTGTATTTGTTATTAGGGGTTTAAAAGTAATAAGTAGAAAGTGTTTGTAGAGCCCCCAACTCCTATAAATATAAGTATGAGGTGTGAATAATGTAACCTTTAGGGCACGTTTGGCTCACAAAATGTTTTTGAGGGGATTGAAATTTGTCAAAGAAATTGGAATATGAAGGAATTATAATTGCATTAACTAAAATCTGTTTGTGTTTAGTTGACAGAATTGGAATGGAATTCGACATTTATTTTTTGAATTATAATAATAATAATAATAATAATAATAATAATAATAATAACAATAATAATAATAATAATCATAATAACAATAATAATAATAATAATAATAATAATAATAATTATTATTATTATTATTATTATTATTATTATTATTATTATTATTATTATTATTATTATTATTATTATTATTATTATTAGTAGTAGTAGTAGTAATAGTAGTAGTAGTATTATTATTATTGTTATTATTATTATTAGTAGTAGTAGCAGTAGTGGCAGCAGTAGTAATTGTAGTATTAGTATTTATTTACTATTGTTATCTTTGTTATTATTGTTATTTATATTATTATTAATAATAATTATTTCTTATTATAATTATTATTATTATTATTATTATTATTATTATTATTATAATTATTATTATTATTATTTATTATTATTATTATTATTATTATTATTATTATTATTATTATCATCTTATTTATTTTTATAACACTTATTATTATTATAAATATTATTATTATTATTATTATTATTATTATTATTAATGTTATTTTTTTATAAAATAGTAAATTTTATTGGAATTTTAAACATTTTATTCAAAAATTAAAGAAATGTTAAAATGTATTAAGGAGGGGAATTTGGAGGAATGTTTGAAATATACACCATTTTTTTACCAAAATATTGACCATCATTAAAATATTGATTAATTTATTACATCACTTAACAAAAGATAAACATTAACATCTTGTTATACTAAAAAGTGTGTTTAACAAACTTGAGCGGAAGCTCTTACAAAAACATTTAACTTATACACTACGGTCCCCCCTTTCCTTCTTCTTTAAGCTTGCCTTGCTTCAATATTCAAGATTACCTACAAAACATACAATTAACATAGTATATTAGCGTTAAACTAGTGAGTATATCTTTCCTATGTTAATTTAAATCTTACAATACTAATTAAAGTCTTATCTTTCTCTTTCCAGACCATTCAACGTCGTATCTTACTCTATTTGGCATGTCAAGTTAATACTACTTCTTTCCGACTAATGAAAGTTGACTTTACCACTTTCCCAACATGTAAATGTCATGCTTAATCCTTTTATAACTAACCAATAGTTTAGGGTACAACGCAACAACTGCCATGCACTAGCAACAACTGCACCAAAACACCTCAGTCTGAGTGCCCACTGCAGCGTAGTAGTGGTTTAGACCGGGTGTATTGGTTTCCTTTGTAAAATTCTGAACTTCCCGGTTGGAGCAAAACACGTCTAGCCCCTCTTTCCGTTAACAACTCAATCATTCATTAAATAAGTATCTTACCCGTCTCTCAAAGATTATAATGCACATAATAATAACATATAAAACATTATAAACAATATTGTGACACCCGTCTAAATTTCAGGTTAATCCCGTTATCTTTAGCCTGGAAATATACTGATATTGCTACTATTTATACATAAACTCTAAACATGTGTGTCTCATAATCGAAACCGAATCAATAAACGAACCCTAATACAAAGAAAACATATAATGAACTTGTCTAAGTTCATTGCAAAATAATCTTATACTCTAAACAAAGCAAGTGCTTAAAGATAACGCAAATGTTAAACAAAAAGCTAACGTCCAGCCTCCCGTTGCGCCGCAGTAACATCAATGCGTCGCAGTGGAGGTGCAGATACACATTTTTTTTTAATTTCTTGATTAGTCACCATACACGAGCTTAGAAGCTAACACATGTCCCACAGGTATCTCAAACACCTTGACTCCAGAAATTGAGTCATCTTAAACTTATCTTTAACCCCTTTGGTCATTTACAACATTACAACAAACACACACACACTCCTACTCTTGAACACACACATACAACACAAACTCTTAACAACACCTTGAAGAATTGGGGATAAAACTAGAGCAAGGAGTAAGGGAAAAGCATTTCTAGCTAGGAATATCAAGATCACCAACTATAGTCACTTTCGGTTTCATTCGGTTTTCTATTTCTAGCTTCAATAACAAATCCCATCACTTTTCTTGGGGTAAAAACACTCATCTTCATTCTTTCTAAATGTTTTATCACTTGCATGTCTAAATCTAACATAGAAATTTAAGTTTTACAACATAAACATACCTAAATATTGCTAAAATAATCATTTTCATAAGGTAAAAATTTTGGAGTTATCATAGTTTTGATATAGAGAAATCATGATTATGGACTAGAGTTTTTGGTGTTACTAGTTAGATATAAGTGTTGATAAAAATACTATGAAAATGATACAAAAAGTATGGTTTATGTGAAATTGTTAAAACTAGATGGCTATAATATGTTATAAACATGGAATGGCTTTGTAAATAAGATGGTGTTAATAGTTTTTGTTAAAGATTAATTTATTTTTAACATATAATCATAATGTTTTATAATGAGTTAAGTTATAAACATTGTCGCATAATGTTTTGATTCAACCGGGAAAGGGTTGTAAAATTTGGACATTATTTCTGTAGCGCGGAAGCGCTGCCCAATTTTCTTTGGCACAAATCGTAACATTTTAAAAACGAGCATTTCGTTGCCTAACGAGTATTAAAATTTAGTAATAATAATCAAGGGTGTCAATGGGAGATTTACATACATTTACATCTCTAAAACTTAAAACGGAAATAACATATGAGTTAAATACCTACACAACGTTTGGTATAATCTAGGGTTTCGGTGATTCCGGCATATTTCGAGAGTATTGAGTCGGTTTTCCACATCAGCCATTGTGCCGAGGTTGAGAAGGTTGAGTACGCTTCATGTGTACTCCATGGACGAGCTCTATCCTGGTGGAACCTCATTGTCCAAACACGAGGTCGAGCCGCAAGTTACGCCCTCTCGTTGGAGGACTTCAAGATGCTAATTCTGGAAGAATACTGCTTGAAGAGCGAATTGAAAAAGCTCGAGTCAGAGTTGTGGAATCACCAGATGATCGAAAACGACATCAATACCTACACCGCTCGATTCCACGAGTTTGCCCGTTTAGTTCCACGAATGGTGACCCCCGAGGAAAACCAGATTGATCGCTACATCTCTGGCCTTTCCCCCGAGATTCGTGGAATGGTAATCTCGGAAAAACCGACGACGATTCAGAGCGTCGTTGTTCTCGCTCATCGTCTGACCAATAACCTCTTTCTCTCTCCAGCACCAGTCAAACGAGAGGAAGGTGAGAAACAGAAAGATGATCACCAACCACGAAGGAACGACCACAACAAGAAGCCCAAAACCGCCCGCAACTTTGCAATAGTTGCTGCCCTCACAACCGGACCCCGAACTTACACTGGGTCGCACCCCAAGTGTGGCAAGTGCAACTTCCACCATGTCGGAAACTGCCCGGTGTGCGACAAATGTAACAAAGTGGGGCACTACTCCAAGTACTTCCGAGAGGAAACTGGTGATCAAGGAAAGAAGCCAGTTTGTTACAAATGCGGAAGCGACAAACACTTACGAAAGTCTTGCCCCAAGTTGCAAAATGCTCAACCCAATCAGGTCGGGCAAGGCCGAGGACGCGCTTTATCACAGCCGAAGAAGCACGACATGATCCAAATGTCGTGACAGGTACATTTTCCATGAACGACCATTACGCATCTTTATTGTTCGATTCAGGAGCAGAAATAAGCTTCATATCCTTAGAATTTAGACCCCTTATCAATCTAGGACCTAAAGTTCTTAAGGATAGGTTCACTGTGGAGTACGCTAACGGTCAAGAATACGAAGCTAAGGACGTAATTGTAGGTTGTTCAATGCGCCTAGCCAATAATATCTTCCCTATAGACCTTTATCCCCATAGAACTGAAAAGTTTCGATATCATCGTCGGAATGGACTGGTTAGCTCGATTCCGAGCTAAAATTGTTTGTTTCAACAAATTCATTCGGATACCCCTCGCGAACGGGGAAACCCTCATTTTACAGGGAGACAAACCTGGACAACAACTACGGATGGTTTATTTTATGAAAATGCGCAAATATCTCGAAAAGGAATACGATGTCTTCTTAGCGCACATCGTTGAACATAAGCCAAAGGGGAAACGTATTCAAGACATCCATGTAGTCAAAGATCACCCCAAAGTCTTTCCAGAGGATTTACCCGGACTACCTCCAACCCGACAAGTGTAATTCCGAATTGACCTGATTCCTGGAACAGCGCTGGTTTCCAAGACACCGTATCGTCTGACACCACCCGAAATGCAAGAAATCTCAGAACAGCTTCAGGACCTCTTAGAACATGGTCTAATTCGTCCTAGTACGTCAGCCTAGGGAGCCCCAATCCTCTTCGTTAAAAAGAAAGACAGATCTTTCACGATGTGCATCGATTATCGAGAGCTCAATAAACTGACCGTCAAGAACAGATACCCTCTCCCTCGAATCGACGATCTATTCGACCAGTTGCATGGTGCAACTTACTTTTCAAAGATCGATCTTATCATCAGGTTCGATTCAATGAAACCGAAATTCCCAAAACTGCCTTCCGAACTCGTTATGGGCATTATAAATTCCTCGTTATGCCATTCGGTCTGCCAACGCACCGGCAGTGTTCATGGATTTGATGAACAGGGTGTGTACACCATATCTGGACAAATTCGTAATCGTATTCATAGACGATATCCTAATCTATTCCCGGAACAAACAAGATCATGAACAACACTTGAAACTCATTCTGGAACTTCTTAGAGATCAGAAGTGGTACGCTAAGTTTTCGTTATTTGAATTCTGGCTCCGAGAAGTACATTTCCTCGGTCATGTGATCAATCAGGAGGGAAATCACGAAGATCCAGCCAAAATGGAAGCTATTGAGAAATGGAAAGCCCCAAAAACTCCTACGGAAATCCGACAATTTCTAGGACTGGCTGGCTACTATCGTAGGTTTATTAAGAATTTATCAAAGATCGCTAAACCCCTAAGTGAACTTACTTAGAAAGACAAAGATTTCATTTAGGTAAAGGAACAAGAGGAATCATTCTAGAAGCTCAAGCATAAGTTGTGCCACGCACCTATTCTGTCCTTACCCGAGGGAACAGATAACTTTGTAGTATACTGCGATGCATCCCACCAAGGTCTTGGTTGCGTCCTTATTCAAAAAGACAAAGTCATCGCATATGCATCGAGACAACTCAAGGTACACGAGCAGAACTACACGACTCACGACGTAGAACTGGGAGCAGTCGTGTTCGCTTTGAAAATCTGGAGGCATTATTTGTACGACACTAAGTGCACCGTTTTCAGTGACCATAAAAGCCTTCAACACATCCTCGATCAGAAAATGCTCAACATGAGACAACGAAGATGGATAGAACTTCTAAGTGACTACGATTGTGAGATTAAATACCATCCCGGTAAAGCGAACGTAGTAGTAGATGCCCTGAGTCGGAAGGAAAGGGTAAGGCCATCTCGGGTTAGAGCATTGGGGGTGCAAGTTCAAACCAGCCTACGAATTTAAATCGCTAGAGCTCAGAGCGAAGCGTTGAAATCCGAAAACATTAAAGGTGAAACACTGCATAACCACGAAAATAAATTTGAGGTTAAACCTGACGGAGTCCACTATTTCAAGACCCGAGCGTGGATTCCAAGATCCAAAAGCCTCCCGAAACTTGTCCTAGAGGAGGGCCATCGGTCCCGATATTCTATCCATCTGGGATCCGACAAGCTGTACAAACACCTTCGAGAGTATTACTAGTGGTCGGGCATGAAAAAGGAAATCGCCTTGTACGAGGCTAAGTTCTTGACTTGCTCGAAGGTCAAGGCGGAATACCAGAAACCATTGGGCTTACTTCAACAGTCGGAGATTCCATTGTGGAAGTGGGAACAGATCTCCATGGATTTCATAACCAATTTGCCCCGCACGGCAAAGGGAAATTACATGATCTGGGTCATTGTGGACCGGTTAACGAAATCTACACACTTCCTGCCAGTCCGAGAGAACTACTCGATGGAAAAATTCGCACAAGTCTATATCAACGAGATTGTCTCTCGTCATGGAACGCCTCTCTCCATCATATCAGACAAGGATAGTCGGTTCACGTTCCGTTTTTGGAACGCACTTCAGAAATCTCTCGGGACTCGACTAGACCTCAGCACAGCCTACCATCCCCAAACCGATGGTCAGAGTGAAAGAACGATCCAAACGCTTGAAGACATGCTAAGAGCATGCGTAGTTGACTTCGGAGGAAGTTGGGACACTCACCTGCCCTTGGTTGAGTTATCCTACAATAACAACTACCATGCTAGCATCAAGTGCGCCCCATTCGAGGCCTTGTACGGACGCAAGTGTCAGTTAGCGCTTTGTTGGCCAGAAGTCGGCGACCGACAATTGACAAGGCTCGATATTGGTCAAGATACCATCGAAAAGATCACGACCATTCGGGAAAAGCTGAAACCGTCGCGTAGCAGGCAGAAAAGCTACCCCGACAACAGAAGTAAATCCATTGAATTCCAGGTCGGTGATAAAGTACTTCTCAAAATATCACCGTGGAAGGGGGTAATTCGCTACGGGAAACGAGGCAAGCTAAGCCCGAGGTACACCGGACCATTCGAGGTTATAGAACGGATCGGCCCGGTAGCATATCGGCTTAAACTCCCTCAAGAACTTAGTAGCATTCACAATGTATTCCACGTCTCACACTTGAAGAAGTGATTGTCTGACGGGATCATTGTAATTCCACCAGACGAGGTCCAGATCGATCAAACTTCAATTCATCGAAGAACCGCTCGAGATTGCGGATCGAGAGGTTAAGCAACTCAATTCGGTGGAATTCCCGTCGAGGTCACCAATTCACGTGGGAGTGTGAAGACCAGATTCGTCAGAAGTATCCTCACTTATTCAAGGATTCTCCCACTCCCGGCGAAGCGAATTAATTTCCGGACGAAATTCTTTTAACAGGGGGAGAATGTGACAACCGTCTAAATTTCAGGTTAATCCCGTTACCTTTAGCCTCGAAATATACTGATATTGCTACTATTTACACTTAAATTCTAAACGTGTGTGTCTCGGAATCGAAACCGAATCAATAAACGAACCCTAATACCAGGAAAAAATATAATGAACTTGTCTAAGTTCATTGCAAAACAATCGTATACTCTAAACCACGCAAGTGCTTAACGATAACACAAATGTAAAACAAAAAGCCAACATCCAGCCTCCCGCTGCGTCGCAGTAACATCTACTGCGTCGGAGTGGAGGTGCAGATACACATTTTTTTTTATTTCTTGATTAATCACCATACACGAGCTTAGAAGCTAACACCTGTCCCACTGGTATCTCAAACACCTTGACTCTAGAAATTGAGTCATCTTAAACTTATCTTTAACCCCTTTGGTCATTTACAACATCACAACAAACACACATACACTCCTACTCTTGAACACACACATGCAACACAAACTCTTAACAACACCTTGAAGAATTTGGGATCAAACTAGAGCAAGGAGTAAGGGAAAATCATTTCTAGCTAGGAATATCAAGATCACCAACTAGAGTCACTTTCGGTTTCATTCGGTTTTCGGTATCTAGCTTCAACAACAAATCCCACCACTTTTCTTGGGGTAAAAACACTCATCTTCATTCTTTCTAAATGTTTTATCACTTGCATGTCTAAATCTAACATAGAAATATAAGTTTTACAACATAAACATACCTAAATATTGCTAAAATAATCATTTTCATAAGGTTAAATATTGGAGTTATCATAGTTTTGATATAGAGAAATCATGATTATGGACTAGAGTTTTTGGTGTTACTAGTTAGATATAAGTGTTGATAAAAATACTATGAAAATGATACAAAAAGTATGGTCTATGTGAAATTGTTAAAACTAGATGGTTATAATATGTTATAAACATGGAATGGCTTTGTAAATAAGATGGTGTTAATAGTTTTTGTTAAAGATTAATTTATTTTAACATATAATCATAATGTTTTATAATGAGTTAAGATATAAACATTGTCGCATAATGTTTTGATTCAAGCGGGAAAGTGTTGTAAAATTTGGACATTATTTCTATAGCGCGGAAGCGCTGGCCAATTTTCTTTACCCAAAATCGTAACATTTTAAAAACGAACATTTCGTTGCCTAACGAGTATTAAAATTTAGTAATAATAATCAAGGTTGTCAAAAGGAGATTTACATACATTTCCATCTCTAAAACTTAAAACGGAAATAACATATGAGTTAAATACTTACACAACGTTTGGTATAATCTAGGGTTTCGGTGATTCCAGCATATTTCGAGTACTTTCCGCGCACGTTTAGGACCTACGCAAACGAGTGAGTTACAATCCCTCTTTTTACTATTTTTGCACAAACTTTTGGGGGAAACATGAGGTCCAACTATTTTATTCACTTATATGTGTATGTTTCTCAATTGTCACATCTCGACATATTTATGAACTAATTGATTGATTGTATGTCTTTTAAACGCCACGTATCGGCACCTCTGTTGAATCTTGATAGGAATATAACCTTGCGTAAGTGCCTACTATCGAAACAGTGTGAACACTTACAGTTATATTATATCAAGAGGTTACCAATCATATTACAATAAATATTCTTTATACGCATATCTTTACAGTTATATTATGTCAAGAGGTTAACAACTAGTTTACAATTAATATTCTTTATACGCATATCTTTACAAGTATATATATCATTAAGCACGTGATCTCTTCATTTCTTTTGAGAAATACGTTAGATATATACTTAGTCGAAAATAGATTTTGGTAAAGGACTAGCAAAGTTGTAACTCACTGACGGGTCCTTGAATTCCTCACACACTCACTCAACGAATCGAATTGAAACAGGTCATGATGCGGAATCTCATGACCTGAGTTGAACAAATCAAAAAGAAGACTTTGAATTTGAAACCGAAATTGAACAAAGCTGAAATTGAAAGAACTGATAATGCAACAATGAACGTAAATGTTTAAGATTTCATTGATAGTGGTGATAGGCATTGGAACGGAGCTTGTTACAACGGCATTCAAGCTCAACGGAACCTCTTAGAGAGAGTTCTGGGTTCAAAGACAACACACTCTAACAACCTATCACACTATTTATAGACGAAATCTAACTAACAGACACTCTACGAATTAAATTATTACCACATTATCAACATATTAATTTCACTTCGGGGAGTTCACTTCAGTTCTGAATCAAAGTCTTCATCCTCCGAACTGATATCTTCAATGTTGACTTCTGTTGACTTAAATTATTCTTCAACTTATTTACAGTTCGGAGGAACTTCATTTAGTTCAGAGTGTCTGAACTAACTTGTTCCACGACCTGAAAATTTCACTTCGAATTATTCTTGATGATTTCAGTTCGGACCCTCCACGAACTGAAATCATCTTTATTCAAACACACCGAAGACTCCATAGCTTCATCCATTCCATTTATTGGCCTAACAATCCCCCCCTTGGATGATGCTATGAGTCTTCCAATCTTCATTACTTAACTTCTCCATGGTCAGCTTCCTCCAATTCAACCTTTTCTGAATCTTTCACAAATTCAGGGAGGAATAGCTGTAGAATCACCAGAAGATTTTGTTGGGTTATAACATAGTCAAAATAGTTTTAACTCATTAATACTGCTCCTAGCTACGGATAAAGAAACTTATGATATTGATACGGAAGTCATTAATATTGAAGAAGTTACTACGAAAGACAAGATTAATACGGCTGTTCAACAAACTACTACGGAAGCATTTCATTACTACGGATAGCTCAAGATAATACGGACTTGAAGTTACTACGGATAAACTCTTGCCATGCACGTTTAAGTCTAATAGATAGAGTTTCAATTGTATTTATAGTATCTTTCCTTTTTAGATAAAGATGTAGTTTCCTAGTTTATCTAGGATAGCCTCAAGGTCTATAAATATAGATCCTTGTAAGATAGAAAACACGTTGTATTGATACGTTTGGTTAATGCAATTGAGGCTTAACATTCGACAAACATATTGTTCTTATTGTTCGTATTTGTACATCATACTTCAATATTGTTTGTTTTTTTAACTTGTAAATATAAAAGTGTTCATCTCCGCTGCTGAACTTATTTGATAGATCACGATCTAACAAGGTTAAGGTTAACAAAGTATACAATCTTAATTGATCCTGACAAGTGGTATCAGAGCACAGGAGGTTCTTTAGATCCATTGATCAACAAGTTTGACAAGTCTCATACGGAAGAAGCAAGATAATCACCATGACTGATGTATCAATCAACAAAGTTCATGTACTCAATAGCAACGAATTCGATCTATGGAAGCTACGTATCAAGCAACACAACCTACTATCTGACTACATAGTTTGGGATGTTATTGTCAATGGTAACAAGCCAGCTACTAATCTTGCAACTGATGGACAACCTGGAGTTTTGGTCGTCAACCATTGACTGACCTGGAGAGAAGAGAAAAACAAACGGAGATTAAGGCGCTAGTATTCTTCTGATTGCCATCCCCAATGAGTATCAATCACAATTTGAAGAATATAAAGATGCTAAATCTTTATCGGAAGCATTGGAGAAAAGATTCAGCGGAACAAAGAATACCAAGAAAAACAAGAAGGCTCTTCTTAAGCAAGGGTACGAAACTTTCAATGCTTTGAAAGAGGAGAGAATGACTCAGATGTTTGATAGATACAAAAAGCTCACAGGAGAGATGATAAGTGTAGGATTACAATATGACAAAGATGACATCAACAGAAAATTCATAAGAGCTCTAGGTAAGGAATGGATTATCTATGCTGTATCTTACAGACAAGGAGATAAACTGGAGGAGATGGAACTAGACGATCTCTACAACGACCTAAGAGTATTTGAATCAGAGGTTGAAGCAAATAAACCAAGCAGCAGCAATCACAGTATTAATGATGTTAATGTTGCTCTTGTCACAACCTCTGGAGGAACAAAGCATGAAGGTGGAGAAGAGATATCCTTTGAAGCTTTCATCTCACAAAGCTCAAATCTTACTAGTGATGACGTAAAGCAGATACATCAAGATGACTGGAAAGAGATGGATTTGAAGTGGAAAGCTCCCATGTTAGCTTTACGTGCTAGGAGATTTGTGGATGGAACCGGACGAAGATTTAATAAAGGAACAATGAAAGAATTGCTTTTCATAAAAGCAAGGTGAAGTGCTACAAATGCAATGAACCAGGGCACTTTGAAAGGGAATGCCCAAATAAGTCAAAATCCAACAATTCACGAAACACACACGACAACAATCCAAGTGCACTTGTTTCTCAAGACATATTTGGATATGATTAGAATGACTTAGCGAAGAAACTAGTCAAAACAGAGCATTAATTTCATGTAATGATGTTGTTTCTACTGAAAACATTGCTACTGTTCACCATGCATGCATAGCAGTAGTAATGGATGCTGAAGATGCTGTTTCTACGGAGGATATAGTTAATACGGAGCTTGTTTATACTGACCTGGTTACTACGACAATCGACAATGATGTTCTTGGATATGACTGGAATAAAGATTGATATCGCTCATTTATATGACTATTTCATAGCGATATTGGTTACGATTTTAGTCCAAAACGTAATGGATAGACCCGTTTTATACTAATTTTTATGAAAAGTGTGTATTTAGATGTTTGTGGCGTTTTGGAATGAAACGAGATAGTTCTTGACTATTAACATGCAAGGAATTAAGCAAGCAAGAAGAGTGAGAAGTCTGGAGGCTGACCGCGCCGCGCCCAGTCCACCGCGCCGCGGTGGAGCTGCTGGCAGTTACACTTGTTAGTTTTTAATTGCTAATAAAGGGGAAAATGAAAGGACTAGTGATGGTGACTTAAAGAGAACGTGGGAAAGACAGAATTATCATCTTTTTCATCATATTTTGGGCATTATCATATCATTGGAAGCATTAGAACAATCTTTAATTTCGTATTGATCTTTTATCTATTTTTCATTACAATTTAATCATGTCTTTCACATATTTGATTAGTTTCGTTACAATTATGAGTAGCTAATTTCTTTAAACGTTTGCTTGGATTGGTGATCGTTTGTGTGTTAGATTTTGGGTGTGAAATTAGATTGATGTGTAGAGGTTAATCGGGGATCCGTTTGGGTTAATATCTTAATTATATTGTTATAATTGTTTATACTCTTGTTTGGTAATCTAAAAACGGATATTCGAAAGGAATCCGTAATTTTTACTAAAATAGGAACGAATTAATCGGTCGGTCTTTAGTTGATTATAAGTTAGTGATATTCGAAACGAATCATTAACAACAATTTAAACAAGTAGGTATTAACACCAACGCTAGCTACTAAATTAAGAGAAATCGGTTTAGGAGTTAGTAAGATATTCGAAAGGAAGCTTATAGATTAATTCTCACACATCGGCTTGAAACTTTATGCACAATTACTTGAGGTGTTAACGGTATTCGAAAGGAATCGTTGCATGGTTAGGTAATTGGAGAAATCCGGTATTCGAAAGGAACTTAGGATTTTACATTAGAAGTTTATCGACATTTTCACACCTAAGAAATAACATACATTCGTAAACGGTCCAAGCAAGCGTCTTTTTATCCATATTTGAAATCAAGAGTATTTTTACCGTTATTATAAGCAACTCTTCTTAAGACCAAACCCACTTGTTACTTGTTACGTGTTATTATAAAACTAAAACTTTCAATTATAAATAGTCCCTGTGTTCGAACCCGATATTTGCCAATACTATTTTGCAACTGACAGGGGTACACTGCCCGTGTAGCAATCTAGTAAAGGTTTATTTTCGGAAAACTAGATTTTTCACATCAAGTTTTTGGCGCCGCTGCCGGGGACTTGATTTAGTTGAGTTTTTAGTTTTTGTTTGATTACTTGTTTGAATATTTTTCACGGGTATTTGTTTGTTTTGTTGTGATTTTCAGGATTATTGATTGTGTATGTACACTAGATCCCAAGGGAAACAAGTGCACAACCCTCTTTCTGATCCGGAAAGACTTTTGAGGAAACGCGGTTTAGGAGCAGCAACATCAGTAGTTTATAGCGAAAACGATTCTTCCGAGGAGGAAGTTGAAGTTGTTTTTGAAGAAAAAATGGAAGACGGAGAAAATGGTGGAGGAATTATTGACCCACCCAATCCTTTTGACATACCGATGATCAATAGGAACCGGATAGTACCACAAACGAATGGGTCGGCTATTGTTGCACCGGATTTGGGGGCTGACTTTTCCGTAAAAGGTCATCACCTCAAAATGATTCAAGATAGCACTTTTGATGGGCATTTTAAGTCCGACCCGCACAAGCATGTGGCAAATTTTATTGAGGTATGCAAAATGTTCCGATATGGAGCGGGTTATGAGGAAGGTGTGATGCTGAGTTTATTTCCATCGTCTCTCACGGGAGAGGCGAAAACATGGTTTAACGAATTGGAACCGGGTACAATCGAAAGTTGGGAAGCAATGAGAGAGCTATTTGTGATGAGATTCTTTCCACCTCTTTTGCGTAGGAAGCTATTGAACTAAATCCGATCTTTTCAACAATGGGATAACGAGACCATTACGGATGCGTGGATTAGGCTTAAGGAATTGTTGAGGAATTGCCATGGACACGATTTGGATCGGGATGAAGTGATAGATATCTTCTACTATAGTTTGGATAGTCGTTCTCAACACGACTTGGATTTAGCGGGTGGTGGTAGTTTCTTGTATAAGTCACCAAATGAGGCTCACCGGATGATGGAAGATCAAGTCCAAGCTCGAATTGCTAGGGACCGGGTTACTAGAAATAGAAGAGTAAGAGGAACGGTGAATCAAGTAGAAGAGGGAGGTAGTAGTAGTAGTAACAAGGAAGTTGTTGACGAGATTAAGTCCTTGGGTGATGAGATGAAGAATAGAATGGGGCGTTTGGAGAAAGATGTCCACTTGGTGAAAAATGGTTGCGGGAAATGTGGAGGACCTCACTATACGGATGATTGTGAGCCGAAAACCGAAGAAGCAAACTATGCCAACTACGGGTACCAAAACCGAGGAAATAGTGGGTATGGAAATCATAATCGGGGCAATAGAAATGAGGCACGTTTTCAATCCAACCAATCGAAACCGAGAGAGGAGAATGACGAACCGAGCTTCACGGAAATGATGAAAGAGTTCGTTTACTCCCAAAAGGCAACAAACGATTTGTTAGCGAGTTCAATGAAGGGATTTACCGCGAAATGGGAGCAAAACCAAAGGAATACTCAAGCAAATATGCAGGACTTAGAACGGAAATTTGAAAGGCTAAGTGAGAAGTTTTCAAACCGACCAACGGGTCAAATGCCTAGTTCAACCCAACCAAACCCGAGGCAAAACCAAAATAATAATGGCGGATCATCAAGTCAAGGGTCTAAATATGTACACCCTAACAATCGGGATGAAAATGTGAATGCTATTGAGACTAGGTCGGGATTTAAGTATGGGGGCATGCAAGACGGAAAACAGAATGTGAACGGAAAAGGGAGCACAGCTGAGAAATTGTTGACCGCGCCGCGGCCAGCTAGCCGCGCCGCGGTGGAGCCCTAGACGAGAATTTTTGAGAAATCAAGTGATGACCGCGCCGCGCCCAGCTCACAGCGCCGCGGTGACAAGCCAGTGTCCGACGAAGAAGAAGAAGAAGAAGAGATTGAGATGGAGAGTCGACCTGGAAAGGAACCAATGGTTCCTAACAACGAAAAGGAGCTGGAAATCGAAGTAAAAGGAGCATACAAGCCACATATTCCATATCCGCAAAGGCTTAGAAAGGAGAAGAAAAGGGAGCAATATGGGAAATTTATTGAATTAATGAAAACCGTTAAGATTAATGTTCCTTTAGTTGATCTTATTGCAGGTATGCCTAACTATGCCAAATTCATAAGGGAGCTAGTGAGCGGGAAAGGAGACTACATCGAGAAAATCACCACGTTCCTCAATACCGAATGCTCGGCTATTGTGAAGAGGTCTATCCCACCAAAGCTTGAAGACCCAGGAAGTTTTTTGTTAACTTGCACATTTAATGATAATTTTACTTTTAGTGCATTAGCGGATTTAGGGGCAAGCATTAATTTAATGCCCAACTCTATTTACACTAAACTTTCTTCGGGTGCTTTAACACCAACGCGTATGAGCATAAGATTGGCTGATCGATCTTATCAATATCCATTGGGTATTGCCGAAAATATGCTTATACGGGTTGGAGAATTTTTATATCCCGTAGACTTTGTGATTCTTGAGATGGAGGAGGATGAAAAAGTTCCTCTCATCTTGGGAAGACCATTTCTAAACACCGCGGATGCTATCATCCGGGTTAGGGATACGGAAATTTCTTTTGGTTTGGGTGATGAAAGGGCAACATTTTCTATAAATCAAGCTATGAAACATTCTTATTCTACTGACGAGTCTTGTTTTAGAATTGATGTGATATATGATGCAGATTATGATCTAGATTGGGAAGGCATTTTGGAAGAGGAAGCGGAAATGGAGATGTTGAATGCCATTGGGAAAGAAGAGGAGGATGAAGAGAAAAGCTCAAATGAAGTGAAGGAGTTGGTGATTAACGAAGGGGCGAGGATCAAAACTTCAATTGAAGACCCCCCAAAGGACTTGGAGCTTAAACAATTACCCAACCATCTCGAGTATGCATTCTTAGAGGGTAATTCTAGTCTCCCAATTATCATCTCGTCTTCACTTTTGGAAGACGAGAAAGTTAAATTACTAACAGTCCTTAAAAGTCATAAAAAGGCTTTCGCTTGGCGCATTTCGGATATTCCGGGAATAAGTTCAGATTTTTGTAAACACAAAATCAACTTTTTGGATAATGTAAAACCCGTTGTCCAACGACAACGGAGACTTAACCCGAATATGCAAGATGTGGTCAAGAAGGAAATTGTTAAGCTTTTGGACGCAGGTATCATCTACCCGATAGCGGATAGCCCATGGGTTAGTCTGGTACATTGCGTACCCAAGAAAGGTGGGATGACCGTTGTTATGAATGAGAAGAACGAATTGGTTCCTACGAGAACGGTGACGGGTTGGAGAGTTTGCATTGACTATAGGCGGTTGAATGAAGCGACAAGGAAAGATCATTTTCCATTGCCATTCATGGACCAAATGATCGAGAGGTTGGCCGAGAATGAGTTCTATTGTTTTCTTGATGGTTTCTCGGGATATTTTCAAATCCCAATTGATCCCGAGGACCAAGAGAAAACAACTTTCACTTGCCCTTTCGGTACTTTTGCGTATAGGAGGATGCCATTCGGGCTGTGTAATGCACCGGGTACGTTTCAAAGGTGCATGATGGCGATTTTTCAGAATATGGTCGAGAATTCCATGGAAGTTTTTATGGACGATTTCTCGGTTTATGGTAGTTCATTTGATGGGTGTTTAGAGAGTTTGGATCGTATGCTTTCACGGTGTGAAGAAACTAATTTGGTACTAAATTGGGAAAAGTGCCATTTCATGGTAAAGGAAGGGATTGTGTTGGGGCACAAGATTTCTAAAGCGGGAATTGAGGTGGATAGAGCAAAAATAGAAGTGATATCTAAATTGCCACCACCGACGAATGAGAAATCAGTTAGAAGCTTCCTAGGACATGCGGGTTTCTATAGGCGATTCATTAAGGATTTTTCGAAGATCACTAGGCCTATGACTCGTTTGTTGGAGAAAGACACAAAATTTGAATTTTCGGAGGATTGTATGAAGGCGTTTGAGTTGTTGAAGGAACGGTTGACCAACACACCAATTTTAGTGTCACCGAATTGGGATTTTCCGTTTGAACTTATGTGTGATGCAAGTAACTTTGCGGTGGGGGCTGTTTTGGGACAAAGGGTTGACAAGCATTTTCGGCCCATTTATTTTGCAAGCAAAACTCTTAATGAAGCTCAGCAAAATTACACTACCACCGAGAAGGAGTTATTAGCAGTGGTATTTGCATTTGACAAGTTTCGGTCCTATTTGGTGCTTAGTAAAACGGTGGTATTCACGGACCATTCGGCGTTGAAGTTTTTGTTCTCAAAGTTAGATGCTAAGCCGAGATTGATTAGGTGGATATTGTTATTGCAAGAGTTTAATGTGGAGATCCAAGATAAGAGGGGTCGAGAGAATGTGGCGGCGGATCACTTGAGCCGTTTGGAAAATCCTAGTCTTGGGGCGTTAAATGAAGAAGATATTAGAGACACTTTTCCGGATGAACGGTTGGCATTTGTTGGAAGGGTAGAGGGTGAACGGGGTCCTTGGTATGCCGATATAGCTAACTACTTAGCGGGTGGAGTCATTTAGTAGAGAGCTTACTTATCAACAAAGGAAGAAGCTATTTTCGGATGCAAAATACTATTTTTGGGAGGAACCGTTCTTGTTTAGAATGTGTGCCGATGGTATGGTACGGAGGTGTGTCTATGGAGCCGAAACTAGGAGAATTCTTGATGAGTGTCACCATGGCCCAACGGGGGGGCATTATGGTCCATCAGTGACGGGGAAGAAGGTTTATGACGCGGGTTTTTATTGGCCTACTATTTTTAAGGAGGCGCATACCTTGGTTCGGACGTGTGATTCTTGCCAAAGGCAAGGAACGGTTACAAGACGAGATGAGATGCCACAACAAAGCATACAAGTATGCGAGGTGTTCGATATTTGGGGCATCGATTTCATGGGGCCGTTTAAACCATCGAATAGGAATGTTTACATCTTGGTGGCGGTGGATTACGTGTCCAAATGGGTCGAGGCAAAGGCTCTACCCACTAATAATGCTAACGTGGTTATTGACTTTTTGCGAAGTTTGTTTTGTAGGTTTGGCATGCCGAAAGCATTGATTAGTGATCGGGGAACTCATTTTGCCAATTCCCAAATGGAGAAGGTGCTGAAAAGATACGGGGTTCAACATAGGTTTTCGACTTCCTACCACCCCCAAACAAGTGGGCAAGTCGAAAATACTAATCGGGCGATTAAGCGTATTTTGGAGAAGACGGTTCACAACAACCCGTCATTGTGGTCAAAGAAGTTAGACGAAGCATTGTGGGCATTTAGGACCGCTTACAAGACACCAATTGGCACCACTCCATTCAAATTGCTATATGGGAAGACATGTCACTTGCCCATGGAGATAGAACACAAGGCGTATTGGGCGCTTAGGGAATGTAGCACTGATTTGATAGCAAGTGGTGAGACCCGATTTTTGCAACTCCATGAGTTAGATGAGTTGAGATGGAATGCTTATGAGAACTCCAATCTTTACAAGGCGAGAACGAAGATGGTTCATGACTTGAAAATCCGGCGTAAAGAGTTCAAAGAAGGAGATAAAGTGCTGTTGTTCCAATCAAAGTACAAGTTCAAAGCACCGAAGTTGAAATCAAAGTGGACGGGTCCTTATTTGGTGAAACGGGTCTTCTCGGGTGGCTATTTGGAATTAGAAACGGATGATGGCGGGTCATTTATCGGTAATGGTCAAAGAGTTAAAATCTACCTTGAGGAGGACGAGGAAAACGGGATAACGTTGGAGGATGGGTTTCACCCATTCTAAGTGGAAGGAATACCGAGGAGTCAAGCTAGTGACTCGAGCCAAAAACGAGCCATTTGCGGGAGAAACCCCGGTTTGTTGTGTCTTTTACTTTCATTTTCATTTTTCTTTTCGTTATTTGTTAGTTGTGTTAGTTTATTTTTAGTAGTATTAGTAAGGTTCATTTTACTTAGAGTTTAAAACGAAAAAAAAAAATTTGCTGTCTGGGCACTGACCGCGCCGTGGTCATCACCACCGCGCCGCGGTCATACAAATTTTGGGTCTTATACCCAGATTTTAACAGCGCAATCATAAAAAAATAAATAAATAGACAAAGGGCGACGGGAGTAGGAGCACACACACAACACCATAACATTTTCTTCTCAATTTTCATGAAGAATCACCCAACTAACAACATGAGGAGAACAGTAAGTGATTCCTAACAACAATCCATTCTATTCTCTTTTATGTAATTAGGGTTTATATCCTAAAATTGAATTGGGTGTTTTTAATTATTACACTTGATTGGTGAAATTGACTATGGGGAAATCATTGGTTTGTTTAGTCTAGGACTTCTTGGTTATTTGATTGGGGTTTACGGCTTAACACCAAAAACCAACGGAACGATTTCGGTTCAGCACCACCGCCGCGCCGCGCCCAACCCACAGCGCCGCGGCGGTGAGCCTGACCAGTTTTCTTTCGTGTTTTGTTAAAATGATTGTTATCTTATTAACGGTGTTTGCTTGTCTTTATGTAAACAATGATTTCAGGGTAAACGCAGAGCTGTAGTTGATGATGTCGAGGTGGAAACATCCGCACGAAGGGTTCCTACCGTTACAACGGAAGCTAGAATGATGAGACCAGAGCAACACCCATGGTTGAATTGGCCTGAAGCTACACCATATAAGGGAAGCCGATTGCGCAACCCCGTTTCTTGGATTGGGCTACTTGTGATGAGCTCGGGATCATGGAACAGTTGGAAGGATTGTTTTTGACAAAGTATGTAGAGGACTATGACGAGGATGTAGAAATACCAGTTTGGAAACGGGCGTTTGGATGTCGGGAGAATGTTTATCGTGAGTGGTGCTTGGAGTTTTACTCGAGCTTAAAACTCGACAAGCTACCAGCGTCACATTTGTTGCTTACCACTCCCGTTATTGGCTTTAGGTTGGGGGGGAGCCGCACATAAGGTGACTATCACTCAGTTTGGGGTTTTAACCGGTCTTTATACCCCGGAGGATGTGGAGAAGAAATATATCGTGAGATATCAGTTGGCAGGTGAAATGAATGCGGATAGGGTGAAGAGTACAATTGACAAAGTTTGGGAAGAGTTATCGGGGTGCAGTAAATACATTCACAGTGCCAGCCGAGCAAAGAGTATCAGGTCACCGGTCATGAAAGTGCTTCAAAAGATGATTTCTTACTCGTTTTTCCAGCGTGCGTCCCAACAAGACAAGGCTTACATTGAGGATTTGTGGTTGTTAGATTTGTTCTCGTGGTATGACTCGACGAAATACGTCAATGTACCTTGGGCACTAGTTAGTTACATGAATGAGAAGGGGGCGGGCCGACAACAGAACAGTTCTATCTTATGTGGCCATTTCATCACCAAGATTGCAAAGAGTTTGGGGTTTGCCACCACTCGTAATATTAACATGTGTAGCCCTCCGATCACCTGGCGATGGATTACCATACAAGATTTGAAAACGGTCGGAGCTGTGGGACGAGATGGAAAGTTTGTGGAAGAAAGGGGTTCCGAGGAGGAAGATATGGATGAGGAGGAACCCGAAGCCGAGGAAAGGGAAATAGGAGCGGGTGGTTCAACACCACCAACCCAACCCGCTTCTAGTTTTGATAATCAGCGTATGTATGATGAAATCTTCCGGATTGGGCAGCAGATGGATAGGACACATGGACTTTGTTATCAAATGGAGCGGGAGGTGGACAGGACGAGAAGAGAGGTCCACCGGATCGGGGAATACATGAACTACCATACGGAGCGGTACCAACCCACATTGGAGCACATGACCCGCCAATACCACCGAGAGGTCCCGGAACCAGCACCCCAGTGGTCCGAGTATGACCCGCCCATTTTGTTCCCGCTTATCCAGCCCGACGACGAAGGAGGGAACAACTGATGGTATTCGGGCGGTCAGTCCACCGCGTCGCGGTGGATGTTGCAGCTGTTGAAGTTTTAGTTGTTATTTGTTTAATTTGTACTTTGCTGAACTTATTTACTTTTTATGTCGTGTCGGTGGGAACTTGAACAATTTTATTTTTATTTGCTTAGGATTTTTAATGTGTGCTAATTAACTTGTGTTTTTGTGATGTGTACCAATCTCAAGTCTGGCATTAAGTTCGGCACGTGCGGAGTAGAGTTCGGAAATCATGCAACATCAAAGGAACTCGCACGGTTTTGTTTTCTTTCTTTATTTTCTTTTTGTATTTTTAGTTTTATTTTAATTTCCCTTAGTTTCGTTAGTTTTTCTTTTCGATGGAACACATTAGGGACAATGTGTTGTTTAAGTATGGGGGGTCGGGAAATTAGTTAGTTTTACCCCCTATATCCATTACGTTTATTTTGTCCCGTTTGAGTCATTTAAAGTCTAAAAAAAAAAAAATAAAAAAAAAAATTGAAAACGCTTAAATGTAGTTAGGGAAGATGATAGGGGCTTGTATATTTAACTTAATTCTGGTACTTTAAACGTGAAATTGTTTAGGAACATATTTAGTTAATAAAATACTTGTAAATAAGAATTTAGGTTTTCTAGTTTTAGTTCCTTAAGTTTCCCCGAAAAATCTAAAATCTAGATAATCACTATATATCCTTAGTACCGAGCCCTTGTAGTCCTTGCACCCTTTCGGGGGTAGTTGGGGAATCCTAGTATCATTTAAGCCCTTGGAGAATTAGAGGCGAAGAAAAAGGCCATAGGTCTTTCCCGTTGGCAAATTAGAAATTGATCCTCACTATAACGAAGACTCAAATCCTGTTATACCCGTTCACTTCAAAGAAAATATATAAACACAAATCTATAATATTTGAAGTGAACAAAAGTGAGAGGAAAAGAAAAAGATGAAGACTAACCAAATAATTCTCAAGAAAGAAGAACTTAATCGAAAAATGCTTAGTGATATTTTAAGGGTTCCCCCGAAAGTAAGGCGTAAGGGGTCGACCGTAAAGGCTGATCGCTTCAACTTCGGTTGGAGAGTGAGGGAAAAGGGGTGATTATTTAGACATATCTAAACTAGGGGAAGAATTAGGAGTTAACATTAGAAAATTGTGGTTTTTGTTTAATTAAGTAATTTAGTAGCTTTAGATGTTTGTAGTCGGTTTTACGATCTAGCAATTTCACGCATATCTTTAATTTCTAACACCGGAATTTAGTTAAATGTTTGAGCCCGTGATTCCTTATCTTTTCTTAAGTTGTATGTTTTGTAAATTGTGTAGTAGTCTCGAGTCGGATTTGCTTAGGGACAAGCAAATGCTTAAGTATGGGGGGTTTGATATCGCTCATTTATATGACTCTTTCATAGCGATATTTGTTACGATTTTAGTCCAAAACGTAATGGATAGACCCGTTTTATACTAATGTTTATGAAAAGTGTGTATTTAGATGTTTGTGGCATTTTGGAATGAAACGAGATAGTTCTTGACTATTAAATTGCAAGGAATTAAACAAGCAAGAAGAGTGAGAAGTCTGGAGGCTGACCGCGCCGCGCCCAGTCCACCGCGCCGCGGTGGAGCTGCTGGCAGTTACACTTGTTAGTTTTTAATTGCTAATAAAGGGGAAAATGAAAGGACTAGTGATGGTGACTTAAAGAGAACGTGGGAAAGACAGAATTATCATCTTTTTCATCATATTTTGGGCATTATCATATCATTGGAAGCATTGGAACAATCTTTAATTTCGTATTTCATCAAACAATTGTCAATTTCAATTTCGTTTAGTTACTTGGAGAATCAAGGGTACACTGCCCGTGTAGCAATCTAGTAAAGGTTTATTTTCCGAAAACTAGATTTTTCACATCAAGTTTTTGAGGCCAATAAAAACCCGCGTCATAAACCTTCTTCCCGACCCCCCCCCCCCCCCCCCCCCCCCCCCCGCAGCGGCGCCAAAAACTTGATGTTTGATCAATACCAAGTGTAAGTAACAAGTTCCCAAAAATTATCCAAGTAACTAAACGAAATTGAAATTGACAATTGTTTGATGAAATACGAAATTAAAGATTGTTCCAATGCTTCCAATGATATGATAATGCCCAAAATATGATGAAAAAGATGATAATTCTGTCTTTCCCACGTTCTCTTTAAGTCACCATCACTAGTCCTTTCATTTTCCCCTTTATTAGCAATTAAAAACTAACAAGTGTAACTGCCAGCAGCTCCACCGCGGCGGGGTGGACTGGGCGCGGCGCGGTCAGCGTCCAGACTTCTCACTCTTCTTGCTTGCTTAATTCCTTGCATGTTAATAGTCAAGAACTATCTCGTTTCATTCCAAAACGCCACAAACATCTAAATACACACTTTTCATAAACATTAGTATAAAACGGGTCTATCCATTACGTTTTGGACTAAAATCGTAACAAATATCGCTATGAAATAGTCATATAAATGAGCGATATCAAAGATGATCAAGAATCAACTCATGATGATGCTCTAATGGCAATTGAATCATCATCAAAGGATGCTGAAACTCCATCTCTCATGGCCGAGGTAAATTCCAAACTTTGCTCTTCTGATTGTAAGGAAGTTGTACTTAAATACAGAAATCACAATCAATTAATGAGTGACTCACTTAAAGCTTAGAAGAACAAAGAAGGTCAACTGCTAGGGTAATAGATAACTTAGAGAATCAAATTAAATCATATAAGGTCGATGAACTTAGTTATCAAGAGAAAATTCGATTAGTTGAATGGCAAAGAGAGGATCTACTAGTTAAACTTCAGAATGCTAGGGCAGAAGTCATAAGACTAGGAAAGAAACATGATAAAGTTGAATTAGATGTAGGGAAACTTGAACATGCTTCAAAAACTGTAAATGACCTCATTCAACATCAAATACATGGTAAAGTCAAAGCAGGTCTAGGTTTTAAAGAAACAGCCCCTCCATTTAATCAAAACTACATCCATCCATCTTTAGATGAACCTAGGATTCCTATCTCCTAGTCACCTCCAACAGAATCATTCAATGTTAATCCAATCAACTATGATGAAGTTCTGATTGAGGACTTAGTTGAAGAAAGTAAAATGAATATTGTGAAAAACAAGGACATTCCTTTGGAAAATCACTTAATCACAATAGAAGGTGTTACTCAACAATCTTCACAAAGTCTAGTGTATGTGCCACCTAATGAACATGTTAAGAAAGATAATAAACATGAATGCACTTGTTGTAAAAACAAAACAGTTCTTAAGGAAAAAGAAAAGACTTGGGTACATATAGGTAAAAGAGGCAATCAACGAAATATGAACCAAGTAAAATCTCAAAAGGGTCAAATTCCTAAAAGTTCTGTAAAGGGATGTTTTATATGTGGCAAATTAAATCACTATGCAAAAGTTTGTTATCAAAATCCTCAAAATCAAAAGCAAGTGATTCAAAAACCACATAACGGGTTGGCATACACTAGAAAGAATAACCATCAAAACAAATCCATGAACAGTAGTAACAGAATAAATCATGTTCACAACAAATCTGTTACTACGGGTTCAGGAAGAAAAAGTGTTAACAAAAACTTATTTTCTAAGAGTAGAAATAGAGTTAATACTGCTAGACAACACTTGGTTTCTACTGCAAGACTTAATACGGTAAAAAATAATGGTGTTAGAACTCTTCGTATTAATACTGTGAAAAATAATCATGTTAATACTGCACGTGTTAATACTGCCAAACGTAACTCAGTTACTACGGCTCGTGTTAATACTGTGAAACAAAAGTCTGTCCACCGAGTATCTGTTCCTACTACTAAATCAAAATCCGTTAACACTAAACTTGTCCCAAAAGCTAAAACATTCAAACAAGTATGGCAACCAAAGATCAAAGTAACTCAACCACCTATTCCTACTGATTTCTTAAAACTAGTCCAAAGGAAGGTGAGTTACTTTGATGAGATGGGCAAACCCAAGTCAGCTTTGGCTTGGATTCCCACCAGAAACTAACTCCTACTATTTATGTGCAGGTTCAGCCAACAAATGAAAGTGAGAGAAGTTGGCATGTAGATAGTGGCTGTTCCAGGCACATGACAGGCAACATGTCATGTCTTCAGGACTTTGAAAAGTTCAATGGAGGCTATGCTGCATTTGGAGGTAATCCAAAAGAAGGAAGGATTTCTGGAAAAGGAACTGTAGGCAATGGAAGAATAAGCTTCAAAGATGTGTTTTATGTGCAACAGTTGCAGTATAATCTGTTGAGTGTTTCTCAAGTATGTGATGAGAAACACACAACTATATTTACTGCTTCTGAATCCATCATCATGAAGCCAGGATATGTTATTGATGAAAGCATGATCTTACTCAGAACACCAAGAAGAGACAATGTTTATTGTCTTGACATGTCTAAGGTACAACCAACTTCACCTAAAGCATGCTTTCTCTCAAAAGCTACTCTGGATGAATCAACTCTGTGGCATAGAAGAATGTGCCATATGAACCTGAAGAATATCAATCATTTGGTAAAATCAGGATTGATCAGAGGTCTCCCCAACAAACAGTTCAATCTTGATGATAACTGTTTAGCTTGTCTGAAAGGAAAACAACATAAATCATCTCACAAGTCAAAGGAGATCAACACTAACACTACTCCTTTACATTTACTTCACATGGATTTTTTTGGTCCTACCAATGTAAAGAGCATTTCCAAGAAGTCCTATTGCCTTGTCATCACTGATGACTTCTCTAGATATACATGGGTGTACTTCTTGGGTACTAAGGATGAGACAAGTCAGCTCCTAATCACATTCATCACCAAGATTGAACATCAAATCAACTTAAACGTCAAGAATATTAGATGTGACAATGGAACAGAATTCAAGAATCAAGTGATGAATGACTGTTGTGAGAAGAAAGGAATAGAGAGACAATTCAGTGCTGCTAGAACTCCTCAACAAAATGGAGTTGCTGAAAGAAGAAATAGGACATTGATTGAAGCAGCTAGAAGCATGTTGGCAGATTCCAACCTACCCATCTTTTTCTGGGCAGAAGCAGTTAATACTGCCTGTTATGTTTAGAACAGGGTTCTTCTAGTTAAGTCTCAAAACAAAACTCCATATGAACTACTCCACAAGAGACAACCTTTGGTCAGTTTCTTAAGAGCACTTGGATGTCCCTGCACAGTCTTAAACTCTAAAGACTATCTTGGTAAATTCGAGAGCAAGGAAGATGAAGGGAATTTCGTTGGATACTCATTACAGAGCAAGGCATATCGTGTTTACAATCAAAGAACAAAAATCATAGAAGAAAGTTCGAATGTGTCATTCAATGAACATACTCCCACCAAGAAGGGTCAAGGACCAAATTGGGTCTTTGATTTGGATGCCTTAACCAAATCTTTAAACCTTAACTTTGACTTTCAATCTTCATCAGTTCCTACGGATCCTGTTAATACTGCAAATTCTGTTCCTACGGATCCTGTTACTACGGAGCAAGTTCCTACTGCTCCAATCATTGGTACTGCAAGATTGGATGTCATGGAGTACATCAATCTACCTGTTTCTACGGATGATCTTATTTAAATCTTTGACACCATATCAAAAACTGTAGCAGAGGATTCTTCACAACAAGAAGCAGATGATGCAGATAAAGATGAAAATGTTCCTATTTCTACAACTACTGCTAAAGATGCTGACGCAGAATCCAATGGAGTTCCACACTTAGTGGAAGAGGATGATAATGGAGTTGAACAAATTGTCACTGAAGAATTTGAAGCATACACTGATGACTTACCTTCATCAGTTACTACTCCTCCTTCTACTGCTTACTTCCCAAGCAATGAAATGCCAGATTTGAATGATACCAACTTAGGCATGGAATTAAGACTTGAGAAGGTTCCATCTTCCCGTGTCTCAAAGAATCATCCACCCTCTCAACTCATTGGTAATCTTGACTTCTCAATGGAGACTAGAAGTCAAACTAAGCCCAAAAAGGATCCTATGAAAGCTCTTATAAACACATGTCTGTTTGCGTGCTTCCTTTCTCAAATGGAACCAAAGAAAATTCAAGAGGCATTACTGGATCCACACTGGATAGAGGCATGTCAAGCTGAGCTACTTCAATTCAAAATTCAAGGAGTCTAGGAATTAGTTGAAGTCGCATTTGGCAAGAAGGTGATAGGTACAAGATGGATCTTCAGAAACAAGAAGGATGAAATAGGTATTGTGATCAAGAATAAAGCAAGACTGGTTGAACAAGGCTACACACAAGAAGAGGGAATTGATTATGAAGAGGTATTTGCTTCATTCATGGGATTTAAGGTATATCAGATGGATGTCAAGAGTGCATTCCTCTATGGAGTTATTGAGGAAGAGGTATATGTCAAGCAGCCCCCTGGATTTGAGGACCCTCAACATCCTCACATGGTTTACAAACTGGTAAAAGCTCTCTATGAGCTTCATCAAGCACCAACGGCTTGGTATGACACACTTTGTGACTACCTTCTACAAAACAACTTTCAAAGAGGAACCATTGACAAGACACTATTTTTCAAGAAATCTCACTCAGATATTCTTCTTGTCCAAATATATGTTGATGACATCATCTTTGGCTCTACCAAAGACGCTCTGTGCAAAGAGTTTGAAGAGTTAATGCACACAAAGTTTCAAATGAGCTCCATCGGGGAACTCACTTTTCTTTTTGGGTCTACAAGTTAAATGAAGGCAGATGGTCTCTTTATCAGCCAATCCAAGTATGTCAAAGACATTCTAACTAAATTTGGATTTCTGGATGCCAAGGTAGCAAGCACACATGTAGAAACTCACAAACAACTGACTGCTGATCTTGAGGGGGAGGATGTGGATATTCATAATTACAGATCTATGATAGGCTCCTTAATGTATCTCACAGCTTCAAGACCAGACATCATGTTTGGAGTTTGTGTTTGTGCAAGATATCAAACAAGACCCAAAATGTCACACCTAATTGCAGTCAAGAGAATCTTTCGTTACCTGAAGGGCAAGCCTAGCTTAGGCTTATGGTATGCTAAAGACTCTCCCTTTGATTTAATTGCCTTTACTGACAGTGATTATGGTGGTGAAAACTTAGAAAGGAAATCAACAACTGGAGGATGTCAATTCATTGGCTCAAGACTGGTGTTCAGGCAATGCAAGAAGCAATCAACTGTGTCTACCTCTTCCACAGAAGTTGGATACATTGCAGCTGCTAGTTGCTGTGCTCAAGGGCTATGGATACAAAATCAACTGATGGACTATGGCTATTCATTCATAAACACTCCAATTTACATAGAAAACCAAAGCACCATAAGCATCATCAACAATCCAGTCAAGCACTCCAAGACAAAGAATATAGAGATACGCTACCACTTCATAAAAGACTGTAACGAAAAGAAATTAATTCATGTTGAGAAAATTCACACTGATAATCAGCTTGCTGATCTTCTCACAAAAGCATTTGATGTGGGAAGATTCACATTATTGATTACCAGTATTGGAATGATCAACATGGATTAAAATCACCTTATTTTATCTCTTAGTATCTCTATTTTAAGTCCCTTCGAGAAGCAGTAGTAACCTTAACATAAGCACAAGTGCTATACTTTTTAGTATTGTACTATGTTACTACTGCAAAAGCAACAGTAGCAACAAATTTTAACCAAAGTTTTATTAGTATGGCCACATTATCCGTATTAAGGGAAGGTTTAACTACTACCGCCCTTAATATGTTAATACGGACGGAATGATTAATACTGTCTAGTATTGTTGTTACTACGGACCTCTGGTTAATACTGACAGTAATTCACATTACTACGGACAGTCCAGTTAATACGGCTCGGGTACCATTACTACGGTCATTAATCAAATTATTACTGTTATTATTTGTTAATACTGCAACTCACCGTATTAAAAAGGTTTCTTAATTAATAAGTTTTCCTTAATTAATGGTGAGTTGACAAGTCAAAATACAACTTGTAACTGACTTTTACACGTGGCGATAAAACATTGGACCCAATTTTCAAATTTCCGGCGCGAGGTACAGCTACAATTGACACGTGGCAACTCACAATTGCACCGTTACTTTTAATCATCACCCGCGTCTAATCCAAATCGTCAAGTTGTTACAAATTTACCGTATAAATAGGGATCTTTCTAACCGTTTAATTACTTACCTTTCTTACTAAAAACCCTAAAATCCCAAAAGTTACCGTTACAATTAAATCCCTAAATTTTCTTTCACTATTTGATCAATTTCTTGTTTCATTGTTTGTTCTAATCTTAATCTCTTTTACATTACTAACAATGGCTGAACTCCAGTTTCATATGACTCATAATATGGTGGCCTACTTAGTCAAGCAGAATGACAACGAAGACTTTCATCCCATAATCGATTTCTTGCAGCAATCCCATATAAAACTTGCTTTAACTATTCGCCCTGAAATCCATGAAACTCACATAAGGGACTTTTGGACTACTGCAGAACTCAACACCAATGGAGATGTACCAGTCATTCATGCCACAGTAGATGGCAAAGAAATAACTGTTTCAGAGGCCACATTGTGCACACATCTTCAACTACAAGATGAGGAAGGTATAACTGAACTTCCTAATGAAACTCTTACTTCAAACTTTGAAAGAATGGGATATGAGGGGGACTTAAATATTTCAACTTTTCTAAAAGCTAAGTTGTCCCCCCAATGAAAATACTTGTTGCATACTTTGCAACACTGTCTTTCACAAAAGAGAACGGGTTGGCATGAAGGTAGCTCTGCTTTGGCAACTGCCATGGTGTGTTTGGCCACAAACCAAACATACAACTTTTCAAACCTAATTTTTGAAGGCATGAAATGGAACTTGGCAAATTTAAAACATAAATTTCTAATGTATCCAAGGTTCCTCCAACATCTTTTGAACTGTTAAATCAGAGATCTAACTAGATCTCCAAATGTTTTCTCCTCCCATGCTCATACAAAGAAAGTTTTTGTCAATATGAGAAGGGTAAACAAAGGTTTTTCAGCGAATGTGACCCCATTGTTCTCAACAATGATGGTGGGCACCAGTTCACAAGATGAGAGACAAGTGACTTCACCTTTGTCTCAGCCACCATCTACTTTAGTTACAACCATAAGCACCACTGCGATTTCCTGTTGAAAGTGCTGAGGTTTTGATCCCAGAGGATACAACTACAGTTTCTACTGCAAGTGTACCTCCAGTTAATACAGTGAGTTCAACTCTAGTTAATACTGCCACAGTCAACACTTTTGTGACTTCACCCACAGTTTCTACACCTCACTCACCACCACTAGTTGCTTTCACAAGAAAAGCCAAGAGGGTTCCTCAACCTCTTGAGCTTCAAACTTCCCCACTCTCAATTTTCAAAAAGTCTTTACCTGGATCATCTTCAGGAAAGACGCATTCAAGGGAAAACATTGAGCAAACCCCCATGCCCACTGAGGTGGTCCATAAGGAGATGGGTGACCATGTGGAAAGGGCTAATCCTACTGCAGATTTCACTGCTTATAGTGAGGCTCAGGACCGTATTAACATCTCTAAGACCCAATTCACGTCAACACTGAACTTGGATGATGATTTCTTCACATCCTTGGAAAGTGGTCCCTGGTGCCAAGAAACCACAGGGGAGATACCTGTTTTTGCAGGGCACGAAGGTATCTTTACATCCTATGATCCACCACCTGTTGGTACTCAACAGGCAAGGAGTGAGGATAGAATAACTTTAAACCTGGAATTGATGGATATGTACTAAGCGGTCATGGTTAAGGTGGATAAACAAGGGGAGACTCTTGCCACTTTAACAAACTTGGTGCATCAGCTGCTGGCTCAACAAGCCCTACTCTCAGCACAAATTTTGCCAAAAGTACATCCAACAGGAGCATTGGAACCTCACCTAAGTCCTCCAGCTCTTCTTCCTCAGATGATACTCCTTCAGCTGACAAAATGGGGGAGAAAGAAAAAGCTACAAATATTTTATCATCTGAAACAGTAATCACTGCCACTTCATCACAGGAAGCAGAAGCAGGTGAGAAGATGAAGATTGATGAAACAGTTGAGGGGGAGCAGAAAGTTGAGGGGGAGCAAGAGATGGAGATAGAATTTGAGGAGCAAGAGATCATAACTACTTCTCAAATTGATGAATTTCTCATTTCTGCGGCTGAATTTGTTACTACGGCTCCTCCTGTTAGTGCGGAAGAAGTAATTACTACGGCTTCTCAGACTGAAGTTGTTTCTGCGGACACTTCCATTAATGTGGCAGCACAAGTTTCTACTGAAGGAGGTTTGTTTATAGATCCAGTTGCTACTGTTTCACAAATTACTTTGGATCTACATGTTTCTACTGAAACACCTCCAACAGCACCTCCAACAGTATCACTTCCACAAACATATGAAACAATTCAAGGAAGTGAAACAATAAAAGCAGTTCTTTCTGAAGCTACAACAGTCACAACAACAACATCTATGGTTTCTACTCCTACTATTAATGAAGAAGTTGTTGATGTTGAACTGTTGAAGCTTGAAATGGCAAGGATTATTGCAGAAAGAAGAATTGAAGCAACTGATCTTCCAAAAACAAAAGCCTTAACAATCCCTGCAGCTTCACAAAGCACAAGTTCAGTACCTGACTATGTTGCAGACCCTTCCAAACCTTCAGGTATAAGACCTATTAGTATTCCTCCTGCTAGAACTTACAATCCCAAACCAGTCACAGAAGTCAAGCCTGAAGAGAAAGCAAAAGGAAAGAAAGTGGCAGATGATCTAGAGGAACTGGAGAAGCTCAAGAAGAAGAAGAAGGAAGGAAGAAAAGCTTGCTGAATTTATTGCATTAAAGTTTGCAGCTGAAGAGTTATATGTGGGAGATGACCGTAAGACAATTAGGGAGATTAACACAAGGCTGCAAGTTCAACAACTGGAAAGAATAGAGAAGCTAAGACAAGAAGAATTGGCTGTGAAGGCCATGGTAGAAAAGGAGTTGGTTGATCTAGCCAAAGCTGAGTCTGAGAAGAAGAAAGTGCTCAGAAATAAACAATCCACCCAAGATAAACTTACTGAAGATAGGAAGCATTTCATCACCTATCTCAAATCCAAGAATTACAGTGGCAGGTCTTTAGGACCAACGAAGATGGGGAGTTTATTGGAATTGGTGGAGAAAGAAAGGAAAAAAGGATGCTCAAAGGAAAGCTGCACTCTCCAAACTGCAAGAAAAGAAGAAGTTTAAATTGGAGAAAGCTTTAAAGACAGCTCATGACACTGGCAGAAGAATGTTTGATGAACAAGGAAAGGAAATTTCTAATCCTTTTGTTAGTACTGTTCCAAGCAAGCCTAATCCTCCTCCTGAGAAACCAAAGAGAAAGAAGTCAGCATCCACAAGAATTCCTCCAAAGAGACAAAGAGTAGAAAATGTTGCTGCTTCAACTACTTCTCAATTAAGTCCTACTATACCAATTGTGCAAGTCAAGAAAGAACCAATTGTTGTGGAAGAAACAGAGGATGACATTGAAATAGCTAAAGATGAATGTTCTGCCTTGATCATACATGAAGAAGGACTGAGGATTACACCATTAGTTGTTGAGCTTCCTCAAATCATTGACTGGGAATTTACTGGTGGACCAATGAAGACTGAGTATGTGGTCACCAGGCAAGACAAGTCAAAAACCATTGTTCCATCTTTTCATAGAATGGTTAGAGACTTCACAAGGTCAGATTTGGAGAGGATTCATGATATTGGAAGGATCAAGTATTCCAACTTCAGAGGTCAAAGTGTTGGCATTGACTTGGCCATGGATTATTTAAATGGCATGTTTGATCCTGAGTATGTGAAGACTAGTTCTGTGTTCAAGAAGGGTGGTCCAGCAAATCCAGTTTTCAAATGGTTTGTATATGACATAAGTGGAGTATATTCCATAGTTAGAACTCATGGAGCTATGGTGTTCTATTTGGTAGACAAAAGGTATCCACATAGCTTGAGAACATTGAAAGAATTGATCAAAGTCAGATTGTTTGGACTATTGACTTCCAAGATAGCACATAAACTGGTCTGGGGTATCATGATGCAGCTAACTAAAGAGCGAGCAAAAGGAAGTGAAGAGGAATGGCAATACAAGGATGAGAGAAGAAAAGCGTAGATAACTTGTTATGTAATTAAGTAGTTAAAACGTTGATGTATGAAAACTTGTACTTTTGATATTGTATAAAAGTTCAAGGTTAGGGGGAGATTGTTGGGTTATAACTTAGTCAAAATAGTTTTAACTCATTAATACTGTTTCTAGCTACGGATAGAGAAACTTATGATATTAATACGGAAGTCATTAATATTGAAGAAGTTACTACGGAAAACAAGATTAATACGGCCGTTCAACAAACTACTACGGAAGCATTTCATTACTACGGATAGTTCAAGATACTACGGACTTGAAGTTACTACGGATAAACTCCTGCCATGCACGTTTAAGTCTAATAGATAGAGTTTCAATTGTATTTAAAGTATGTTTCCTTTTTAGATAAAGATGTAGTTTCCTAGTTTATCTAGGATAGCCTCAAGGTCTATAAATATAGATCCTTGTAAGATAGAAAACACGTTGCATTGATACGTTTGATTAATGCAATTGAGGCTTAACATTCGACAAACATATTGTTCTTATTGTTCGTATTTGTTCATCATACTTCAGTATTGTTTGTTTGTTTAACTTGTAAATATCAAAGTGTTCATCTCCGCTGCTGAACTTCTTTGATAGATCACGATCTAACAAGGTTAAGGTTAACAAAGTATACAAGCTTAATTGATCCTGACAGATTTTCTTGATTCATGACTAGATTCCCCATGAAGATCATCTAACTAGTGGCTTATAGAAACTTACTTCCCATCTTAGGTTAACTTCTGATCTACACTTGAAAGCTGATCCTTGTTGACCATCTCCTGGCATGAAAGTTGAACAGCCCCAATGATTTACCTACCAAACACACCCCTCTCTCAAATAGATAACTCGTCTTTTCGCTCCCTCTTTACCAATCGTCTTTGAATACATATGTGTAACAATAGATCCACCATGAACACCTTGAAATCTAAACAGATTCTTCAATGCAATTTTTCAATTTCACTTCGGACTCCTTCAATTTCACTTCGGACTCCTTTGATTCTAATTGTTCAGTGATAGCTTGACCTAATCTTTGAATATTGTCAAATCGATGAACCAGACTCAATTGAATTCAATCAATTGATTTGTCTGGATCTGATACCAATTGACAGGTCCTTGAATTCCCCACACACTCACTCAGCGAATCGAATTGAAACAGGTCATGATGCAAAATCTCATGACATGAGTTGAATCAATCAAACATGAGACTTTGAATTTGAAACCGAAATTGAAGAAAGCTGAAACTGAAAGAACTAATAAAACAACAATGAGTGTAATTGTTTAAGATTTCATTGATAGTGGTGACAGGTTTTGGAACGGAGCTTGTTACAATGACATTCAAGCTCAACATAACCTCTTTGAGAGAGTTCGGGGTTCAAAGACAAGAAACTCTAACAACCTATCACACTATTTATAGACGAAATCTAACTAACAGACACTCTACAAATTAAATTATTACAACATTATCAACATATTAATTTCACTTCGGGGAGTTCACTTCAATTCTGAATCAAACTCTTCATCCTCCGAATTGATATCTTCAATGTTGACTTCTGTTGACTTAAATTATTCTTCAGCTTATTTTCAGTTCGGGGGAACTTCATTTAGTTCAGAGTATCTGAACTAACTTGTTACCCGAACTTAAAATTTCACTTCGGATTATTCTTGATGATTTCAGTTCGGACCCTCCACGAACTGAAATCATCTTTATTCAAACACACTGAATACTCCATACCTTCATACATTCCATTTCTTGGCCTAACAATCGCCCCCTTAGATGATGCTATGAGTCTTCCAATCTTCATAACTTAACTTCTCCATGGTCATCTTCCTCCAATTCAACCTTTTCTGAATATTTCACAAATTCAGGGAGGAATAGTTGCAGAATCACCAGAAGATTTTCTTGATTCATGACCAGATTCCCCATGGAGATCATCTAACCAGTGGCTTATAGCAACTTACTTTCCATCTTAGGTCAAATTCAGATCTATACTTGAAAGCTGATTCTTGTTGACCATCTCCTGGCATGAAAGTTGAACAGCCACAGTGATTTACATACCAAACACACCCCTCTCTCAAATAGATAACTCGTCTTTTCGCTCCCTCTTTACCAACCGTCTTTGAATACATATGTGTAACAACAGATACACCATGAAAACCTTGAAATCTAAACAAATTCTTCATTGCATTTCTTCAATTTCATTTCAAACTCCTTCAATTTCACTTCGAACTGCTTTGATTCTAATCGTTCAGTGATAGGTTGACCTAATCTTCGAATCGAGTCAAATCGATGAACCAGGCTCAATTGAATTCAATTAATTGATTTGTCTGGCTATGATACCAATTGACAGGTCCTTGAATTCCTCACACACTCACTCATCGAATCAAATTGAAACAGGTCATGATGCGGAATCTCATGACCTGAGTTGAATCAATCAAACAAGAGACTTTGAATTTGCAACCGAGATTGAACAAAGCTGAAACTGAAAGAACTGATAAAACAACAATGAGTGTAACTGTTTAAGATTTCATAGATATTGGTGACAGGTTTTGGAACTGAGCTTGTTACAACGACATTCAAGCTCAACAGAACCTCTTAGAGAGAGTTCCGGGTTCAAAGACAACAAACTCTAACAACCTATCACACTATTTATAGACGAAATCTAACTAACAGACACTCTACGTATTAAATTATTACAACATTATTAACATATTAATTTCACTTCGAGGAGTTCACTTCTGTTCTGAATCAAAGTCTTCATCCTCCTAATTGATATCTTCAATGTTGACTTCTGTTGACTTAAATTATTCTTCAGCTTATTTTCAGTTCGAAGGAACTTCATTTAGTTCAGAGTATCTGAACTAACTTGTTCCCTGAACTGAAAATTTCACTTCGAATTTTCTTGATGATTTCAGTTCGCATCTTCCACGAACTGAAATCATCTTTATTCAAACACACTGAAGACTCCATAGCTTCATCCATTCCATTTCTTGTCCCATCACTAACTCACTACTCTCGTAGTTGACACTTTTTCTCATGTTTTCAGGAAACGTAATGTAAGGACACAAAGTGCTATGTTCTTGTTCCGGGTCAAGAAAGTCACTATTTCGAGATTCGGGATGTAACAGTTAAAAACACTTGGTTATCTTTGACATATTGTAAACGCTTTTGTTCTAATGACTAAAACTGTTCGTATTAATTATGTCTTGTGTAATGATATCCGCTTTAGCGGGGTGTGACAGATATTGAATTCGAATTACGTCTACAACACTCACGTCTCTTTTCATTTACCATTATCCTTCAAATCTGTGTTTATACAACCAAACACGATTTTTTCTTTCAATAAATCTTACATACATATAAACACATGTATTAACTTCATTACAACGTTTTTTAAACATTAAACTCTTAATCTGAACATGTTTGGCATTTCTACCCAACTTGCCGCCTTTTAGGTCTTTTGACCCAAAACGTTCTAATGCACAAACAAACATTTAAACACTTTATACCCATTACAAAAATCATAAAGTACACATTGCAAGTAATGCATTCTTCCTTCTAACCATTTCCTACCCATTCTCCATCTTTCCACGGGTCACAAGACCCGTTTGGCAACTAGTGTAGCATACTTAACACCATTTTACCCAAACACAATTTTAAGTACTCTTAATCTTATCTTTACTATCATATACTTGAAATTAATCATTTATAACATAATTCTTCCATTTTAAAACATTCTTAAAATGATTAATACTTTAATTTAACATTTCACCTCTTCGTACTAACTAGCTAAAACATGAATTTTTACAAAATTCTTATAAGTAAATCTTTCAATCTTTCAAGCTTTAACTTATATTACTAACATCAAAATAACATATAAACAAAGCTTAATTCTAACAATTCTTCAAACTTAATGATTATCCCCAAATAATCACTTACCTAATTTAAACCAAATTAAGCATTTCTACCTTCCAATTAAACATCTAAATGATGTTATAACATAAAATACAACCTCAATTTCATCAAATATTCTAAGTATATGATGATACCTTCTTTTTCTCCAACTAGAACCAAAGTTAGGGTTCTTAAACTCTCAATCTTTGTTTTAATTAATGAAACCTACAACTATTGATCTTTAATTTGTGTTAATTTCAACTTTCTCTTTTCTTGCTCCTTTCTCCAAACCGACACACACACACATACACCTAGAAAATTTCCTGTCAATGACACCTCATAGACAAAATTCTAGAATTTACACTTTAGTCCTTTATCTTTCAAGAATTTACTAACTTGTTTACTTAACCAATATAGCTAACAATTTAAATCCTTTCTAATTAAAGTTAACTATTTTTCTTACCAATTTAGTCCTTTTTATTTATAATTTATATTATAGGCTAAAATATAAAACATACTTATAGCAAATAAGTAAATATTTACAAAATATTCTATTTCCAGAACTTGATGTTACAAAAAAACGATTTGGAATGGAATTCAGATTAATTCCATCAGAATCCTTCAAAAACCTCGAGCCAAACGGGCCCTTAGAGCTTATTGCAATATTCACTTTCTCTCTAGAACTAACTTTCTCTCTTTAAACTGATCAGATTTAACATTTGTTTTAGGGTTTATAGACTAGATGTATCAATGCTATTCTCTATGAACAATATCAATTATGACTTCTACCTCTAAATTTGGGATGAGTTTTTCTAAATTATGCTCTCAAGGAATTTGTTAGCAACATCTAGGGGTGTTAATCGGGTTAACCCGACCCGAATAAGCTTAATCGGGTCGGGTCTAATCGGGTTTTCAAAACTCAAAACATGACCCGCAACCCGACCCTAATAAGGTTCGGGTTTTCGGGTTCGGGTCTATTTGGGTTCGGGTTTATTCGGGTCGGGTCTATTCGGGTTCGGGTTGGATGAAAACAAAATGCAAATTAACTTGTCCAAAATTAGTAGATAGCTATTGGTTCTTAGATTAATAAGCAAAACAAATTCTAGTAAGTAATTTTTAAGAGGCACAACAATAGCGACCAAATATATTTTATAATGTTGCAAAAGTTATAATGAACATTTAGTAGAAAAATATATAATGTTGCAATAATATTATATACACAAAATGCTAAAAATGATAACCCAAAGAGAAATAATTTGTAACATATTATGGCCACTATCACGTGTATACATTACTTTTGCAAATATTTATTTGACTACTAACATTTATAAAAAAAAAAGGTCCAACCATTTAATATATAAAATAACCTTTAATGCGAAGTTGTGTTTTGTAAAAAAAAAATGTATGTTTTCGAAAATTATGAATTTAGAAGAAACATATGATAGGTTTTTATTTAAAGAAAGGATCGACGTTTACTTATCAATTTATTAATGAGTTGTATAATATATTAAGCTTATTAGTAAACGGAGTAGAACAAAGAAAAAAGTATTATTCGGGTTGACCCGAACCCGAATAAGGAGGCTTAAAAAGACCCGCAACCCGACCCTAATTAAGTTTCGGGTTAATCGGGTTGACCCGAATAACCCGATCGTAGGTTCTAGACCCGACTAACCCGACCCTAATAAGCTTATTCGGGTTCGGGTCGGGTCGGGTCAATCGGGTTCGGGTTTTTTTGACACCCCTAGCAACATCAAATAAATCTAATTATTTTTTGTTAAAATAGATTTATTTTAAGTTAAAGTAATAGTATATCTAGCAAATGAAACAAATTTTGAGAATATAATTATATGAAGTAACATGTATAAGTGGTAACTTCCGTTCAAAATGAAATTACCACTTGCTTTATTTGATACGTGATATAACCATTTGAATCTAAAACGGTAAAATTTCGTGTAGGATATTAACAATCCATTAGATTTTTTAACCGAAAAAGAAAATCTAATATAGTTTTAAAAAATTAGGTGTTTAATATCTTGGTAGTAACATTTGGAAAATCTAAAGCATTACTTTTAATAAAGTCAATAGTCAAGCTAAAGAAACATTATTTTAATGTGTTTACCATGGGCAGTGAAGCTTCATTGTCATAACATAACAGTGTGGAATTATGTCTATAAATTAACAATAAATCCTCATCTCTCTTTCCATCATCACACAATCAAATCCCACTGGTGGAATAAAAAATTAAACATTTCCATTTTCATTCGTTTCCAATGGAGCATGTAGACAGAAGGAAAAGAATCAAAGTTGAAGATGATAACAAGATTAAGGTTGTTAAAGGGAAACTGGTTTTGATGAACGATCACTTATTATCAACCATCGTCGACGAGGTTTTCGGACACAAGGTCTCTGTGCAGCTCGTTAGTGCTCTTCATACTGAATCTACTGGTATGTACGTATTATGTTATATCTATCTGATATATATGTACGTTACTTAATTATATTTTCGGGTATTATTTGAGATCTTATATTATAAAACCAAAACAGATGATCAGTTTTTAATAAATAAAAAGTTATATATTGCTGCCTATTGTCATACATTAAAAATAATGAAATACTTTTGTCCACACAAGAAATAGATTTGTAGAATTTAGTTGTTTGTACAGTACAACTTTCTATAGTTAGAGTTGACTAGATTCATCTCATCTACATATAATATTTAATAATATAATTTAATGAATTGTTGGATTGTACCCAAAAAATCTATATCAATATTCTTTATAAAATAAGTGTTCATACATAGATTTGTAGATTTGGTATTAATTTATTATTAATTCATAATTTATTATATTAGATAATAGTAGTATTTGATACTTTTGGTCTTGTTTAGACATAAATCTTAAAAGATCAGTTTGTAAAAGACGAAAAATACGGAATTATAATGCAACTCATAATACATGATAGCATAAATATAAACTTATAATATCTTATAAATTAATTAATGGGTTTTTATATTTTTCAAAGTTAGTTTTATTGTAAAAAAAAACTATTTTAATCAATCATTATCATTTTCGAGTTATATTCCCAATAATATTGTGGTTGAATTGTTATAAAAAATATTTGTTAATCAGAAGTAGCCAAGTTATATTTACAAGCATGCTTGAATACATGAAGTTTCTATATATTGTTTGATACAAAGGTTTGGAAGTATATAACATTTTGGTTCCTTTTGATGACTTACAACAACCCCAACCACCAATATCTCCAAAATAATCCTTAATTTCGCAAACCATTATCAATTGAACCCCAAAACATACCATATTTCTACTACATGGCAAAATTAATCCAATGGTTCTGAAAAGGATCGCCAAAGACCTAAATATACAATGACGTCACAACACCATATTAGTTTTAAACACAAACACACAAAAACATACATTTCTTCTTTTCAAATATTTATTACGAATGAGTTAAATGAGTTTCTTTATCATATATCAGGTGTTGAGGATTTAAATTTGAGCTTCTTTCAAAATAATTTTCATATTAAGCATAAGACGAGTTGAAAGTCGTCCAAATTCTAGTTTTATCAAAATTTACTCATTTCCACCCTAAGCCTTTTCAAGATTTGTTTTAAAGTCAATACAATAGCTAAAACCTTGTATAAAAGCTAAAGTGTTGAAACAGAAGTTATACATTAATTAGTTCACTTCGAAAGCATGTTAGTGCAAGTTACCAGCTGAAAATCAATGATCACACATTATAACTAAAACACAGACTTTGGTGATTAAACTTTGTTCATTATAATAGGATTTGGTTTCTTGCCCACCAAGTTAATCCACCTTAACTATCTATCTGACTTTGATGACAATTTAAGCAAATGGATTGCGGGGAAAGCTTGGAAAAGAGACATACTTAAAGAACTGGGTGGGTACTCCTTCCACAAAAGGAGACTACTCTTTTGAAATCGAGTTTGAATGGGAAGACGAAATTGGGGTTCCTGGCGCGTTCTTGATCACAAACAGACACCATAAAGAATTCTACCTTAAAACACTTACATTACAACAACTTCCCAGTTATGGTAACGGTCATCTTCATTTCGTATGTAATTCGTGGGTGTACCCACAGGATCGTTATGATAATCACTATCGTGTTTTTTTCTCTAATCAGGTAATAAACAATCACCATTTTCTATTATTGCAAACAAACAATGGATAATCACATGTTTTGTTTTTGTTTTAGACATATCTTCCATCGAAAACACCAGTTGGGTTATGCTTTTATAGAGAACAAGAGTTAGAAGAGCTAAGAGGAAATGGAACCGGAAAGCGTGAAGAATGGGACAGGGTGTATGACTATGATGTCTACAATGATTTGAGTGAACCAGATAAGGGCTCTCAACATGTTCGTAGTATTCTCGGAGGATCTCCTCATCACCCTTATCCTCGCAGGTGTAGAACAGGCCGACCTCCATCAAACACAGGTTCAAACATTTACTGCATTACTATGTTACAACTTTAATTGTTATGAGATGCGCAGTTTGACTTTTAACAACAATCCAGTCTACATTTTACATTAAAATTCTTATTTCAAAACTTTTGCAAAATATCTGTATGGTAGCAAGATTCGGCATTCATTTTGTTACCAAATTCCACTTCACTTTTGAGTATTGAAAAACGTTTTGGCTGACTCTGACCTTGAAACTCAGAATGCATCTCTACGGTTTGTCGTTTAGGCTCATGGTATATCAAAAAGTCTATGATATTACAACTCCCGGTACTCAATTTGTAGAATACTAGGTTTGATCTTCAAAGTCAGAATGCATGTCTTGTTTAATAGTTGGCAAAATATATTCTCAAATTTCCAGATTATTTGCATTTTTCTTTGGGTCATACGCAGATACTAAGATGGAAAGCAGGATCTCAATTTTGCAAAGTTTAAAGATTTATGTCCCGAGGGATGAAAGATTTAATCAATTGAAGATGGCAGATGTTTATGCTTATGGGATAAAATTAGTATCTCAAGGCTTGCTTCCTGGTTTTGAGTCTGTAATGGAAAGAATATCAGACGAAATTGTTGGTACACTCGAAAATGTTCTACAGCATAAGTTTGAGTCTTTATCAAGCAACAAATTTAACGAGTTTTCTTCATTTGAAGAAGTACTTAAGTTGTATGAAGGCGGGCTTATAATACCAAAAACCAATTTCCTAGAAAGTATCAGGGAGAAAATTCCGTTTGAATTTCTCAGGGAATTGTTTCGTTCTGATGGCGAGCATTTGTCAAAATTTCCAGTCCCCCAAGTAATTCAAGGTACTTAGAACAAATGTAGACATCTTCACGTAAAATAACAAACTCTTTTTCAAATTGTAATTTAATTTAACCTCTTTATGATGGTTCGAATAGAGGATAAATCTGCATGGAGAACAGATGAAGAATTCGCAAGAGAATTGTTGGCAGGAATTAATCCAGTTGTGATCCGATGTCTCCAAGTAAATTTCATCTTCTTGTATACATAATCTTGAATAATTATATGATATTGACTAATCAGAATCATGTATCAATTTTTGATTGAATGGGTTGTAGAAAATAGTGTTTGGATGTACAATTGCAAGTCGTAATAGACCTAAATGTCTAAGATTGTTTTCTTATCATTTTGATACTTGTAGGAATTCCCTCCAACCAGCAAGTTAGACCCTAGGATATTCGGGAACCAAAACAGTAGAATGACTGAAAATCACATAAAAGATCAAATGGATGGATTTAGCGTATCTGAGGTAAAAGATATAGACGAGCTATTTGAAACTATATATTTTAAACATAATATATTAATGCTTATCCTAATACTCGCAGGCAATGAAGAACAACAGGCTATTTATATTGGATCACCATGATCCATTGATGCCATATCTAAGAGAAATAAACGAAACTTCCACCAAGACATACGCTACACGAACCATCCTGTTCTTGCAAGACAACGGTACATTGAAACCACTAGCAATCGAACTGAGCTTACCACATCCAGATGGTGACCAAGCCGGAGCAATCAGTACAGTTCACACACCAGCAGCATTAGAAGGAGCAAAAGCCACCATCTGGCTGTTAGCAAAGGCTTATGCTAATGTAAACGACTCGGGATACCATCAACTCGTTTGTCATTGGTAAGAAATTTCTAAACGATAAATAAAAGTCAACGACAATCAGATCTATTAAACATTGTAACATGTAATGAGGTCTAATTGAGTAAAAATATAGGCTGCATACTCATGCTTCAGTAGAGCCGTTCATAATTGCAACAAATAGGCAGCTAAGCATTGTTCATCCAATTCATAAGCTTTTGCATCCACATTTTCGTGACACGATGAACATTAACGCCCTCTCCCGCCAAACGCTCATCAATGCTGGTGGACTTCTTGAGAAAACAGTATTTCCAGACAAGTATTCTTTGGAATTGTCATCTAACATGTACAAAAAGTGGGATTTCACAAAACAGGCACTCCCTGCTGATCTGATCGAAAGGTATATATTCAAAGCACTGTATATTCTAGTTTTTCATGCTTGCGTGTGTGTAGTTTGGCATTTTGAAATTATTAACCGAAAGTTGTTACTTTAAATCGTGATATGCAGTTTTTAATGTTTGGATAAATTGATTATGTACTTCTTCTTTAGCTATACTTTTCCCACAAGAATGTCATTCAAATTCAAACACTGAATCACCTCATTTGGCATATAAAAACTACCACATGTTTTTTTTTTTTTTGAAAGGTTAACTCCCCTTTAAAAACACACATTATGTAATTACTATTCTTGTTCAGAGGATTGGCTGTAGAGGACTCAAGCTGTCGACATGGTGTTCGTCTCCTTATAGAAGACTACCCTTTTGCAGTTGACGGGCTTGAGGTTTGGTCTGCTATAAAATCATGGGTGAAAGATTACGTTTATGTCTACTACGAAAAGGATGAAGAAGTACAACAAGACAAAGAAGTTCAAGACTGGTGGAAAGAGGTTAGAACCAAGGGGCATGGTGATAAGAAAGATGAACCGTGGTGGCCTACAATGCAGACTCGTGATGAACTCATACAGTCGTGCACCATCATAATATGGGTGGCTTCTGCACTCCATGCGGCTGTGAATTTCGGACAATATGCTTATGGAGGGTACCTGCCTAACCGACCAGCAACCAGCAGAAGGTTCATACCTGAACCGGGTACTACAGACTACGATGAACTCGAGTCAGAACCTGAAAAGGCGTTTTTGAAAACTGTAACTGCCCAACTTCAAAGTATTCTTGGGATTTCACTAATTGAGATATTGTCCAGGCATTCTGCTGATGAGGTGTTTCTTGGGGAAAGAGATACACCTGAATGGACCACTGATAAAGAGGCATTGGATGCTTTTGACAAATTTGGGGTCAATTTGAGACAAATTGAAAAGAAGATTGAGGAGTTGAATTTGGATGTCAAGTTGAGGAATAGGAGAGGACCTGCTCAAATGCCATACACTTTGTTGTATCCTAGCAGTGATATCGGTCTAACCGGCCGTGGCATTCCAAATAGTGTCTCCATATGAAGCTACGGGTTGTCGCATTGCTTAAATATTGTGTTTCAGTGGTTGTGGTTGTGTGTTTAAATCCTATTTTTCTCATGAGCTATTTTAGAAGAAAATTTGATACAGCACAATGTAATATGAATTTTTCATTATAATAAAGTTGGGTTAATGTTTTCAAAGGTCTTGTACTATTTCAAAAAATTCGATTTAATCACTTAATTTGAAAAAAGTATGTATCGTTTACTCTAGTTTTAAAAAATGTTTAAAAAGATCGTATAAGATTAGAAAAAATGATCATATAAGATTAGAAAAAACTACGTTTTAGTCATCCGGATGACCTGCAACCTTTAGGAACCTGTTTGACTTTTTAATTTTATCTATTTGACATTTTTGTACCAATAAAAAACTGACATGTGTATTTTATCATTGTTTTGCCGGAGTTTAAGAGGAAATAAAATCAAACACCATGATAAGCATATCGTTCATAGGTGTGTTTGAAAAAACCCGAACTGTTCAAGAGATGGGTTCAACTCCAAAAATATGCATATGTAAACATAAAACCTTAACCATGCCTGAAATAAGTAGAATAATGACAACATTAAAGGCCATTCCGGAATTGATCACTTGCGTCGCCGTTTATACACCCTCCTCGATTGATCTGGCTGGGATTTATCTATGGAAAATGTGGAAGAAAGAAAGTCTTCATCCTCCGGAAAGATTTCCAGATTCTTGGTCTTTATTAAAAACTCAACAGCTTCATCGTCAAAATCGACCAGAAATCCTGATATCGCTCAATTATACGCATATTCTTTCACGATATTTATTATGTTTTTGTGTCAAAACGTAATAGATAGACTCATATTACTTATTTTTGTGTAAAGTGTATGTTTTAGGTGTGTTAACATGTTTGGAGTGAAAAAGGATCAATTCGGGACCAAAAGAAGCAAAGAAAAACAAGTTCGGAAGCCATAGGACACGAATGCTTCGCACCAAGTCCTTAATGGCTCGCATCTAGCTGCAACAAAACTCCTTGAACCCCCTGACCTTCAAATGCGCCGCAATAGGCATCCCATGCGCCACATTCCAGTGAAATTCAGTTACTTTTCGTTTTTTTATTGCTGTTCAAGTGGGGAAGTGAAGGGACTGGTTATGGCAGCTCTTAAGGGACGATTTTGAGAAACTTTTGGCATGATTCTCTCAATACAACAGCCTCTAAATCATCACATAACAATCACATAATCATTGGAGAAGAAGAATTATTGCAAATTTTCGGTTTAATTTGAAGAATCATTGAACGTAATTTAGTTTCTTTATATCGTTTTGTTACTTTTGGATACTCATTGCAATCGTTTATTTCACTTTGGTATTAAACTCTTTTCATGTTAATTTCAATATAATCATGTCTTGTATTGATAATCCGTGTTTGATTAATATTATGCGTAGCTAATTTAGTTATACGTTTGCTTGGATATGTGATCGTTTGTATAATTTATCTTGAGTATGAAATTGTATGATTATGATGTGTAGAGGTTAATTGGGGATCCGTTTGGGTTAAAACTTTATTTATCTTGTTAGAATTGTTTATACTTTTGTTTGGTAATCTAAAAACGGGTATTCGAAAGGAATCCGTAATTTTTACTAAAATAGAAACGAAATAATCAACCGGTCTATAGTTGATTAAAAGTTGCGGTATTCGAAAGGAATCGCTAACAACAATTAGAACAAGTAAGTGTTAATACAAACGCTAGGTAATAAATTAAGAGAAATCGATTTATTGATTAGTAAGCTACTCGAAAGGAAGCTTATAGATTAATTCTCACACATCGACTTGAAACTTTATGCACGGTTATTTTAGGTGTTAGCTATATTCGAAAGGAATAGTTACATGGATAAATAATCGGAGAAATCCGGTATTCAAAAGGAACTTAGAATTTTATATTAGAAGTTTATCATCAATTTATACTTAGGAAAGATTACACATTCGTGAACGGTCCAAGCAAGCGTACTTTATCATTATCTGAATTACAAATCACTTTTAGTCGTTTTTACATTAAAGTCTTCCTAAGACTAAAACCCACTTGTTACGTGTTATTTGTTACTTTTATACTATTATCTCAATTATAAATAGTCCCCGTGTTCGAACCCGGAATTTGCCCATACTTTACTACGATCGACAAGGGTACATTGCCCGGTGTCGTAGTCTAGTTAAAAGCTTATTTTCGGAAAACTAGATTTCGCACATCAAGTTTTTGGCGCCACTGCCGGGGACTTGATTTAGTTGAGATTTTAGTTTTGTTTGTGTTATTTTGTGTTGCATATATTTCACGGGATTTTCTTTGTTAGTTTTGTGATTTTCAGGTTATTGTTTGTGGATGTTCACGAGGTCCCAAGGGAAGCAAGTAAACAGCCCACTTTCTGACCCGAAAAGGATTTTAAGAAAACAAGGATTTAGAGGAGCTTTATTTAGTGATAAGGAATCTTCCGAAGAGGAAGAGGAATTGGTTTTTGAAGAGGAAATGGCGGAAAACGGAAATCCAAATGGAGCAGTTATTCTTGACCCACCCAACCCATTTGATGAACCTATGATTAACCAAAACCGACCCGTGCCAATCACCCGAGGATCACCAATTATTCCACCAAACGTGGGGAATAATTTTTCCGTCAAGGGACACCATCATAAAATGATTCAAGAAAACTCTTTTGACGGAAATTCCAAGGCTGACCCGCATAAACATATTGCCACATTTACCGAAATTTGAAAAATGTTTAGGTATGGAGAGGGTTTAGAGGAAGGAGTTATGCTGAGTTTGTTTCCATCATCGTTACGGGGAAAGGCGAGGACATGGTTTTACGAGTTAGAGCCGGAGTCAATTGAGACTTGGGAGGAAATGAGAGAATTATTTGTGACCCGTTTCTTTCCGCCCATCTTAGGTAGGAAATTGCTTAATCATATTCGAAGCTTCTACCAGTATGATAACGAGACAACAACCGAGGGGTGGATTAGACTTAAGGATCTCTTAAGGAATTGTCAAGGGCATGGTCTTGATAAGGAGCAAATAGTTGACATCTTTTACCATGGATTGGATAACCGCTCTTAACATGACTTGGATTTAGCGGGAGGTGGAAACTTTTTGTACAAATCACCAAATGACGCACATAGGATGATGGAAGATCAAGTGCAAGCCGGTTTTGCTAGGGATCGAGTCAAAAAAAATCGGAAAGTTAGAGGGTCGGTGAACCAAGTTGAAGGAAGTAGTAGCGGAAATAATGAGATCGTGAACGAGATCAAGTCACTAGCGGATGAAATGAAGAATAGATTGGGTCGATTGGAAAAGGATGTTCATTTAGTTAGGAATGGGTGTAAGAAGTGTGGAGGACCGCACTACACGGAGGAGTGTGAGCCGAAAGTTGAAGAAGTGAATTATGCTAATTACGGTTATCAAAACCGTAATGATTATCAGAATCGTCAACGACAAGGAGGAGGAAATTTCGGGTATGGTGAAAAAAACCGGGATAACAGAATTGAGGGGCAAAATCAATCTAGGAAGAACGGAGAAGAAGATTTGAGTTTCCAAGAAATGATGAAGGACTTCATGTATACGCAAAATGCAAAAACCGACTTAATAGCAAACCAAATGAAAGGATTCCAAGAGAAGCTTGACCAAGTTCAAAGAAATACTCAAGCGAGCGTTCAGGATTTGGAAAGGAAGTTTGAAAGAATGAACGATCGGTTATCAAATCGACCAACGGGTCAAATGCCAAGTTCTACCCAACCCAACCCGAGGTCAAACAATTCAAACAATCAAGGAGGTCAATCGAGACAAGGTCCAAAGTACCAAATACCAAACAATCGGGTGGAGAATGTGAACGCAATTTCTACACGATCGGGTTTTAAGTATGGGGGCGAGGAAGAAAGTGAGCCGAACGGAAACAAAGCGGATGAAACTGAATCGATGCGTATTAGTGAGCCCGTAGACAACGATTCTGATGAGGAGATCGAGATGGATAAACGACCCGGGAAAGAACCGATGGTTCCAAGCGAATAGAAAGGGGCAAAAACGGAAGTCAAAGGAGCGTACAAGCCAAACATCCCTTACCCTCAACGTTTGAAGAAGGAAAAGATGAAATAACAATATGGTAAATTTTTGGATTTAATTAATTCTGTTCATGTTAATGTTCCTTTGGTCGATTTGATTGTAGGTATGCCAAATTACAAGAAGTTCATCAAGGATCTCGTGAAGGAGAAGGGGAAGGCGATGGAGGATCAAGCGGCTTACCTAAACGCGAAATGCTCGTCGATTGTAAAGAACGACAAGCTTCCACCTAGGCTAAACGATCCAGGGAGTTTTCTAATTACTTGTACTTTTAATACTTTTCATTGCAATGCCTTAGCGGATTTGGGGGCTAGTATAAATTTAATGCCAAACTCTTTATATAAACAATTGGCTTTGGGGGTTTTAAGCCAACAAAAATGAGCATTAAACTAGCCGACCAAACTTTCAAATACCCGCTAGGCATTGTAGAGAACGTTTTAGTACAAGTAGGTAGATTCTTATTTCCCGTTGATTTTGTTGTGTTGGAAATGGAGGAGGATAACAAAGTGCCTTTAATCTTGGGTAGACCATTCTTGAACACCGCGGATGCTATCATCCGTGTGAAAAGAAATTTCGTTGGGTGTGGATGACGATAGGGAAACTTTTACTTATCAAAAATCTAAAAAACATTCGTATTCCACCAATGAAATGTGTTTTAGGATAGACGTTATGAATAATGACATGTTTGACCCAGATTTGCAGGAAGTTATTGAAGAAGTATTGGATAATGAGGAAGACGAGAAAAGTTGTGAATGGGAATTGGAGGAGTTAATTGGTTCGGTTGGGGAAAACATAATCGACTCAAACATCAATGGAAATATCACCTTAGAGGAGTTGGAGAGAATGTTTGACATTAGCAAAGACCCGATTGACACCAAGAAAGGAGACGAGGAGGAGCAGAACGAAGCTGAAAACAAAAAACAGGGCAAACTGGGTGGAATGCGCCGCACCCAAGCCCAGATGCGGCGCATTCTCACTTCAGTAAGCTCTGTTTTGTTTTCCAACTTTCCTAATGCGGCGCAATCAAGTCTAATGCGGGGCATTGAGACCCCAGACCCCTTAAATGACCGAAAAGATGATTTAGAGGCGAAGAATCAAGTGGGGGATGAACCAATAGTCAAAAATGAAGATGGGGCACCAAAACCAAACAAAAACACACCAACGGAAGAGAAAATCTTGAATTTGGAATTGGCGGAGCTTAATGGGTCAGAAATGGTGGCGGTTGACAACCCGATTAGTGTAAACATCACTTTGGAGGATTTTGAAGAGTTATTTGATTTGGGAAGGAAACCGGTCGTCACCAAAGTAGAAAAAAGGGTGAAGTCAAGGGGGAGTTGATGCTCGAGAAAGAAATCGTTAAAACAAGTGAAGTGTGCATTAAGCGGAAAATCGGTACGGAGCCGAAGTTCAAAGATAACAAAGACGGGGAGTATTTTAACTTGGGTGACTTAATGAATGAAGAATCGAGTGGGCAAGGGTATGAAAAAGAAAAGTATGGGGGAGTTGTTGGAGATTTTAGGGAGCGGAAAGATTATTTGGTTATGCGGGAAACCAAGGAGTGGCACGACGAATGGGTGAAAACCCATGACGAGCTCGATGTTTCTAACGCTAATATTTTGTTTGATGTTTTTGCTTGTAGGTATATCGGAAAAAGTAATGTGTTGAGAAATTGTTGTTGGAAGGAAATTGGGGGAAGAATCGATTTATAAGTAGTTGGTTTATGTAAATGGAGGAACGAGTCGAGCTATAGACTCACGACAAAAACAAAGCGCTTTACGGGAGGCAACCCGAGTTTTTCTTTTCTTTTCTTTTCTTTTACTTTTATTTCGTTTGATTTTTAGTTTTTAGTTTTTAGTTTCTAGTTTGGAAACGTATTCGGTACAATGCGTTAAATAAGTATGGGGGGGGGGGGGGGGGGGGGGGACGTCGGGAAATTTGATAGCTTTAATATTCCCTCTTATATTTCCATTACGTGTTCTTATTTTGTCCCATCTAAGTCTTATAAAAAAAAAAAAAAAAAAAAACGCTTAAACGTAGTTAGGGAAAATGATAGGGGCTTGTATATTTAACTTTATTCTGGTACTTTAACGTGAAATTGTTTAGGAACATCTTTAGTTAATAAAATATTTGTAAGTCAGAATTTAGGTTTCTTAGTTTTAGTTCCTTACGTTTCCCCGAAAAATCTAAAATCCGGATAACCGCTAGATATCCTTAGTACCGAGCCCTTGTAGTCTCTTGCACCCTTTCGGGGGTAGTTGGGGAATCCTAGTATCACTTAATCCCAAATTAGAGTTAGAGGCGAAGAAAAAGGCCATAGGTCTTTCCCCTCAACAAAATTGAACTCATCCTCACTATAACGAAGACTCAAATCCCGTTATAAAAAACGTTCACTTCAATGAAAATATAAAATATAAATCTATAATATTTGAAGTGAACAAAAGTGAGAGGAAAGCAAAAAGATGTAGACTAACCAAAAATTCTCAAAGAAAGAAGAACAAAAAAATGAAGAAATGATTTTGTGATATTTTAAGGTTTCCCCCGAAAGCAAGGCAGTATAAAGGTCGGCCCGAAAGGCTGATCACTTCAACTTAGGTTGGAGAGCGAGGGAAAAGGGGTGGTTATTTAGACATATCAAAACTAGGGGATAAATTAGGAATTGACATTAGGAAATTGCGGTTTTTATTTAGTTAAGTAATTTAGTAGCTTTTGATGTTCGTAGTCGGTTTTACGATCTAGCAATTTCACGCATATCTTTATTTTGAACACCGGAATGTAGTTAAATGTTAAAGCCCGTGATTCCTTAATTTTTCTTAAGTTGTAATTTTAGAGTTAGTCGAGTCGGATTTTCTTGGGGACTAGCAAATGCTTAAGTATGGGGGGTTTGATATCGCTCAATTATACGCATATTCTTTCACGATATTTATTATGTTTTAGTGTCAAAACGTAATGGATAGACCCATATTACTTATTTTGTGTCAAAACGTAATGGATAGACCCATATTACTTATTTTGTGTAAAGTGTATGTTTTAGGTGTGTTAACATGTTTGGAGTGAAAAAGGATCAATTCGGGACCAAAAGAAGCAAAGAAAAACAAGTTCGGAAGCCATAGGACACGAATGCTTCACACCAAGTCCTTAATGCCTCGCATCTAGCTGCAGCAAAACTCCTTGAACCCCCTGACCTTCAAATGCGCCGCAATAGGCATCCCATACGCCGCATTCCAGTGAAATTCAGTTACTTTTCGTTTTTTTATTGCTATTCAAGTGGGGAAGTGAAGGGAGTGGTTATGGCAGCTCTTAAGGGACGATTTTGAGAAACTTTTGGCATGATTCTATCACTACAACAGCCTCTAAGTCATCACATAACAATCACATAATCATTGGAGAAGAAGAATCATTGCAAATTTTCGGTTTAATTTGAAGAATCATTGAACGTAATTTAGTTTCTTTACATCATTTTGTTACTTTGGATACTCATTGCAATCGTTTATTTCACTTTCGTATTAAACTCTTTTCATCTTAATTTCAATATAAACATGTCTTGTATTGATAATCCGTGTTTGATTAATATTATGCATAGCTAATTTAGTTATACGTTTGCTTGGATATGTGATCGTTTGTATGATTAATCTTGAGTATGAAATTGTATGATTATGATGTGTAGAGGTTAATTGGGGATCCGTTTGGGTTAAAACTTTATTTATCTTGTTAGAACTGTTTATATTTTTGTTTGGTAATCTAAAAACGGGTATTCCAAAGGAATCCGTAATTTTTACTAAAATAGAAACGAAATAATCAACCGGTCTATAGTTGATTAAAAGTTGCGGTATTCGAAAGGAATCGCTAACAACAATTAGAACAAGTAAGTGTTAATACAAACGCTAGTTAATAAATTAAGAGAAATCGGTTTATTGATTAGTAAGCTACTCAAAAGGAAGCTTATAGATTAATTCTCACACATCGACTTGAAACTTTATGCACGGTTATTTTTAGGTGTTAGCTATATTCGAAAGGAATAGTTAGATGGATAAATAATCGGAGAAATCCGGTATTCGAAAGGAACTTAGGATTTTATATTAGAAGTTTATCATCAATTTATACTTAGGAAAGATTACACATTCGTGAACGGTCCAAGCAAACGTACTTTATCATTATCTGAATTACAAATCACTTTTAGTCGTCTTTACATTAAAGTCTTCCTAAGACTAAAACCCACTTTTCACGTGTTATTTGTTTCTTTTACACTATTATCTCAATTATAAGTAGTCCCCGTGTTCGAACCCGGAAATTGCCCATACTTTACTACGATCGACAAGGGTACTGTGACAACCGTCTTATGTCAGGTGAAAACCGCATTCTCTATCTTTGACTTAACTCGAATTGATCTTGTCGTACTTGTCTCATAAACTTGTGTGTGTCGGAATCGAAATCGGAATCACAAAATGAATCCTAATACCAAGAAAACACCTAGTGAACTTGTCTAAGTTCCTATTTAAAATAACCGGAAACTTTCAACTAACGAAACACTTAACATTGGAACGAACGAGAAACTAAAAAGGCTAAATCTGCCCTCCAGCGCGCCGCGGTGAGCCTAGTGCGCCGCGGTGGAGGGTACGGACCAGCCATTTTTGTTAAACTCAAAACTTAAACAAACGGACCCAAACCCGAGCCCAACACTTTGGCTCCGGGTTAAACACGTTTAAAGCCTTCATATGAGTCCAGTAACTCTTTATTGACTCCCTTATAGCACAAACATAACACATTACATACACACACACCTAAACACAAACACTATTTAGACTCTCTCACTCTCTTTGCAAAACACTCAAGAACACACACACTCCCCTTCAATTACAGAAGTTTCACACCAAAAATACAGAAATTTGACCACATAAAACACCTAAAAATCGTCATCAATCAAGTAGGAAGAAAAGGGGTAGCATTTCTTTGGGTTAAAAGTTCATTACTAAGCTTTTTGGGTCAAAATCGTCAAGGGTTCACTCCAATCACCTTCAAACCACCTTACTCTCGGTATCAATTCTTCAAAACTCCTGTCTTTATAAGTTATACTCTTTGCATGTAACATCTATCACCTAAAAATGAGTTTATATGAAAATATTTGACCATTTATGAACAAAAACGGGATTTTTCAAAATGTATGGTTAGATCTATAGATTGTGGTTAAAAACACTAAATAAACTATGAGACATCCATTATTTAGGTATATCTTTGGTTGCATGTCAAAATCCGACTTAAAAACATCAATTTTCTTCAAAAAAACGCGTTTGGCCAAGAACCTGTCACATGACCGCGGCGCAGTCGCTCCACCGCGGCGCAGTCGAGGTAAAACCTCTGACTGCGGCGCAGTCCTTCCACCGCGGCGCAGTCGAGGTAAAACCTCTGACTGCGACGCTGTCCTTCCACCGCGGCACACTCATGATGTAGACAGGTTCCAAATGATAAGTTAAAACGTTTTGAATCGTAACTCTAAACTTATCATCTACACTTATGTCGAAACTGAAATATATGAACTATAACCTGTAATGAGAGTAACTTACATATAAATAAACTAAATGAACAAGTTATATATGACATTGTTTTGGCAAATATATGAAATATGTTCATTGAAATTGTTAAGCGGGAAAGTGTATTAAAATTGGACTTAATGATTTTGGCGCGGAAGCGCTGCCCGATTTTCAATAGACCTAAAACCGACACTTAATGTAAAGCATTTCATTATCCAATAAACATATAAACATTGGTACTCATTAAATCTTGGTATTACAATAGGATTCCCGTGATTTCCGATCCGTCTCGATTACTCTTCGCACTCGTAGCTTATCTTCGCAAACCGTGAGTTACAACCCCACTTTGTTTACTGTTTTCAAATAATTTTTGGGGGAAACAAGAGATCTAAATGAACTTTGGAACTGTTATGAACTTTTGGTACTATTGGGAACTCTTATTGAACGTTTTTGTGAAACTTATGCCTAAATAGTTTTATTGCCCGTTTGGCATATTATAAACTAATGGTTTTCCACCCTTATTCGGCTTAATGGCTTGCCACCTTTAATCGGCTTGTTGGTTCAAAACTATGATAGACTTATTTAATGCCACTCCCGGCTCTTGTATGAACTTTGATTGATCGTATAACTAACGTGACTCTTGAGGGATATAACTAACCATAAGTGACTACTATCAGATATAAAATGAAACATTAGTGCCCATCTCGCAACACACTATTAGCTTTGATAAGCCGTTTAGTAATTATGGGTATCGATACTATGGAAATAACCGTTCCTTGCTTAGGCGGCAGCTTAAGTACATATTACTTGATCAGACATGACTCCCCGTAGATAGTCGGGGTAAGGGGCCTCACAGTTGGTAATTCGGTTTAGTGTGAACACTTAAGTTATATTATGCCAAGTAGTCGTTATACATGATTTCAATCAATAGTTTACTTATCTTGCGCGTATAGGGTTATACGATTTCTGCAACTATCTTTTAAGCAACTTTCTTGGTTCGAACTATCTATTGAGCAACGTTTTGGATCGAAACTATTCTTTAAGTATTGTTTATACTTTTAGAAACTTGTAAGTATAGATATACTTAACTCAAAACCCTTTTTAGTCGAGGACTAGAAAACTGTAACTCACTCACTACTTTATTGTAGTTGACACTTTATATCTTGTTTCAGGAAACCAAATGTAAGATACGAAGTGCATTCTGTGGATGGGTCTGGCATGTCACGTGAAGTCAAGAATCGGGAGAAGACCTATTTTGATAATATTTGGGGAATTTTGTTAAACAGTTTACTATGTACTTATGTTATGTATTCGTAAAATGCTTGGTTATCTTTAAACTGTAAACTCATGTTTTGTTATTAATGACTTGAAACCGTATGTTTTAATTATAACTCGTGTGATGATATCTTTGCTCTTCACATCTCGTGTTTCCGCTTTAGCGGGGTGTGACAAGTACACTGCCCGGTGTCGTAGTCTAGTTAAAAGCTTATTTTCGGAAAACTAGATTTCGCACATCAAACCCCAACCTGATTAACACGTGGCCCAAATTCTTCGTTCTCCCACAATACTCCATCAGTTATTACTTCAGAGAAATGAGAAGCATATTCCATTTCGGTTTTATGAAAACGTGATCATTTCCGCTTCTGCTTCTGCATATATAATTTGGAGTTGTGTTTGTCTATATAAAAAAATCTTATGACCTGTGTTGGAACAAACAAAGAGTGATGGTGAAGCTTCCAAAATGTCCAAGTCATAGTTTAGATTAGTGTAGTTTCAATTCGGGTGAACTGTGTTCATCACCGACATTGATTAATAAAGTGTAAAGCTTAGGAAGGATTAAGTTCGGGTGAACTAATTCTTCTCAGAATTAAGTTCAAGTTTACCCGAACTGATCTAACTAAGTTGTAAAGTTATGTTTCACCCGAAATGTTTTTTAATAAACATAAGGGTGGCATTTATGTAATAGTTAGCTAGTGTAGGTCTATAAATAGTAGCTAGCAACATGCATAATGTACGCGTTGAAAAGAATTCTGATTTGTAACTGAATTTCTTGCCATCTAAGGCATTCAATAAACTTGTTCAATTCCTCTTTGATTCCGTTCTTTAAATCATTTAATAGCTTAGATCAAGTACTACTACTCCGTTATTAGTAATTGTGATTCATACACTAATTCCTAGCTGAGAGGATTTCTAGACCTGACAATCAGAGCTGGTTATCAATTCAATTTGATTCAGCTCTATCTACAGTCGGAGTGTTTGGATTAGCTTGAAGTTTCAGAAGATCTAAGATCAACGTTTTTGTTTGAGTTTCCGAAGATTTGAATTTTGGCGGTAAGGTTTAGGTTCTGCAAATTTGAATTAAAGCAATCAATTTGAGTAGTTGTGTGCTTTAAGGATTAGTTTCTAGTGCAATTTGTTGAGGTTTCAGTGATTTTAAGCAAATTAATTTCACTTTGAGGTTGTTTAGTTGATCTGAATTAAGTGGTCAGTCCGAATTAAAATCAGAAGATCAGTTCATCATGTATGTTGTTCAAACTAACATTCCTGCAGTCAATTACGATAACGAGACTGGATCTGGTGGTAGGCCTCTGAAGTTTCTGCCTGGCCATGACTTCATGATGTGGAAATTGAGATTAAAGGCTTTTGTATACTACAGTGATAGGCAAATATAGACCTCTATTGTCAATGGACCTCACAGGCTTATGATACAGGAGACAGGAGGTACATGAATGATCGATGTAGATCCTGAGAGATATATAGTGGCTGATAACAAACTCATTGATAGGGATTTCAGGGCATTAGGAGCAGTTATTTTGGCTCTACCAACAGGGATTGTGTGTCAGCTAAGGAGCTTATGGATGCCATGGAATTAAGGTATGGGTTAAGCATTGAGCTTAAGGAGAGCAAGAGAGACATGCTTAAGAAGTTGTATGAGGCATTTGAGCATATAAGAGGGGAAAGTTTATCTGATCAGATTAGCAGATACACACTTTTGGTGAGTGATTTGAAAAGTGCTAGGGTGGTGATGAAGGATAGTGACATTGTGAAAAAGCTGTTGGGATCTCTTCCACTGAAATGGGCAGTTCAAACCATGATAATAAAGAGGACAACAAATCTTAATGCAATGACACCTGTTGAACTCATTGGTATTCTGCAATCTTATGAGGTGGACATGCAATTGGATGAGAAAAAGCAGTCCCAGAATTCATATGGATATGCATTGAAAGTATCCGATCCAATGAATCCTTCTTAGCACTCCAATCAAACACATACTCAACCTCAATCTTATGCCAGCCATCACTCTGGAAGCTATCATTCTACAAGCTGCTGTCCTCCAACTCATGTGTCAAATGGCTACAATTCAAATGCTTACAATGGTTATTCTGGTCATACTAATGAATCCAACATTTATCAGACACCGTTTGCAATCTTAGGGCCTTCAGCTATGGGTGATAGAGAGACTCTCTACAAAGCTTTTGTTGCTAGTTATGAAGTTTTTGTGGCTGGCGATCTTAATTAAGAATAATTGGCTAGAGAGGATTTGGAACAGCTTCACCCTGATGACTTGGAGGAGATAGATCTTAAATGACAGATGGAAATGGTGAGTGTAAGGGCCAACAGATTCTTTAAGAGAACTGGCAGGAATAACTTCAGGAAAGAAAATGGTGAGAAGATGGGCTTTGATAAGTCAAAGGTTAAATGCTACAACTGTGAGGACTATGGGCACTTTGCAAGAGAATGCAGGGCTCTAAGAAGGAACAAAAACAACAATGGCTATCAAAGGAACCATCAATAAACTGAGCAGAAGCAAATCACTGGACCTGAGATGAAGAATGGAAAAGAAGAGGCAAGTACAAGTGGGAGAGCATTGATCACCTTTGGTGAATGGGATGAGGTGGCTGAGGAAGATTACAAGACAAATTTGTATCTGCCTTGATGAGTAAAATTTCCTCTGTCAACCAAGATGAGGTACTTTCAAATACTTGCACTCTATCTTGCTTACACACTGTTAAATATATAAGGTAACACAACCTCAGTTTAATTAAAGAGATTGATTTGATAAAGTTTCATCAAAGAGAGTTTTTAAACAAAGAAAAGGTTTATAAGGAAAAAAATAGACTCTTTGACAAATGATGTAGATGCATATAAAGGAAAGCTGGGAAGGTTGGAAACTCAAAATGAAAATTTGTTTGAAAGATTTCAAAAGGTTTCAAATGAATTTAAAGAGTCAAAAATACATGTTGAGAAATTCAACCTTTCATCAAAGACTTTGAGTGGAATCATTGAGCATCAAATGGTGCATAAGGAAAGGGCAGGTATTGAATTCAATGCAGTACCTCCTTCTTTCAATGACAACTACTCAAGTAAGCCTGAATTTACGTCATTCAAAAGTGGTCTGCTTGTTGAAATTTGTTTGATGAATCATCTACTTTATATGATAAGGTAGAACTGCCTGAAACTTGTTCATCTGTGTATAATGTGAATACTCTGCCTATTAATACTAGTCTAAATAGCGTTTTTAATTGTGTAGCAGGTAGAAAATTAGACAGTTCAGGAGTAAAAGCCGATGGTTGTGAAGAAAGTGTTGAGAATTGTAATAAGATAGAATTAATTGAGATAGAGGAGGAATATGTTGAACCAATCCATAATTGTAAACATGAGAGATGTTTTTTAGTTCATGACTTTGTTATGTCAAAAGATTATGTAGATGATCTTGTTTTAGATAATTGTGTGTTGAATACAGTTGATATTGATTGTGTGAATGCTTGTGTGAATGATTGTTTTCCTGTGAATTTAAATGAATCTGTGATTAAGAGTGAGCATGTTAAACATGAAAAAGTTAAAATCAAAAATCAAAAAGGAAAAAAAAATGTTTTACATGTAAAAAGAAACATAAAGAAGAAGAGTGTTGGTTAAAGTCTAAAAAGAAAAATGTTTCTGATTGTGTGTTAACATCTGTGGATTTTAAATTTGGGAAAATTGATTTTAAGAAATACATTGATGAGAAAGCTGCAAAATCAAAAGATATGATTGATTTGAGATTTGGTAGATTTAATCCTACATTGCTAAATGATTTGAAGTCACCTAAACTAAAATATTCTATGTCCGAATTTAAAAGGTTAAATTCTGGTGATAATTTGTTAAATTCGGATAAAATGAAAGTTAATTCGGATAAACAAATTTTCAAAAACAATTCTTGTGACAAAATTTTAAGTTAGGATAAACAAAGGTTTAATTCGGATAAAATTTTGAGGTTAAAATTCAATTCGGATATGAATAATGATAGTTCGGGTGATGAAAATTAAATTCGGATTATTCAGCTTGTATCTCTGAAAGGAAAATGCATGACTATTTCAAGTTTAACAAATTCAAAGGAGTGCATTCAAAATTAAGGAAGATTTGGATTCCAAAATCTCACTGAATCCGACTTGTGCAGGGGCAGTCCACTAGTAGTCAAGAAGACAACACATAGGTGGTTGATAGTTGATTCTCAAGACACATAACAGGAAACATTATATTTCTCCAAGACTTCATTGCATTCATGGGAGGAAATGTTTCATTTGGTGGGGACATAGGTGGTTTAATCACAGGTCAAGGGAAGGTGTCCAATGGCCCTTTGACTCTATAACAAGTCAACTTTGTAAAAGAATTAAAAATTACAACCTACTTTCAGTGTCTCAGGTATGTGATAATGATTATACCACTGCATTCACAAAAGTGTTTTTCTACATTCTTAAAAATGAATATATTAACCCTTGATGATATGATTGTTTTGAAAACACCAAGATGTGAGGATATGTATATTTTAGATATGAACACTGCTCAATCAACTGAATCTTCAAACTGCTTCATATCTAAAACTACTAAAAAAGGGTTTGATTTATGGCATAAAAGGCTTTGTCATGTCAACCTTAAAAGCATGAATAAAATGGTCACATATAGTCTAGTTACTGGATTACCTAAAAAGAATTTTCAACTAATTAACCGCTGTAATTCATGCCTTAAAGGAAAACAGCATAAATCAAGTTTTAAACTAAAGACTCAAACTTCAGTAGATACAATCCTTCACCTTCTACACATGGATCTATTTGGTCCAGTTAGTGTGAAGAGTCTTGGCATGAAATCTTACTGTTTAGTTATCACTGATGCCTATTCAAGATTTTCATGGGTCTTTTTCATGGCTCATAAAAGTGAAACAACCGAGCTCATTAAAGATTTTGTTGTTCAAATAGAAAACTTTTGTTATAAAAGGGTTAAAATTATTAATTGTGATAATGACACATAATATAAGAATGTCACCATGAATGATTTTATTACACTTAAGGGCCTTTCTAGAGAATATAGCTCCCCAAGAACTCCTCAGCAAAATGGAGTTGCTGAGAGGAAAAACAGAACTTTAATTGAGGGAGGTAGGGCCATGTTAAGTGCTTCTTCATTACCTGTCACATTCTGGGCTGAAGCTATAAACACCATGTGCTATGTCAACAACATAATTCATATAGTTAAGAGCTTAGGAAAAACCTCTTATTTTCTTGAAGGAAACCTTTTGTAGGATTTTTCAAAGATTTTGTCTGTTAATGTTCTATTTTAAACACCAAAGACCAATTACGAAAATTTGATCCTAAAACAGATGATGGTTACTTCCTTGGATATTCTAGTGTCTCTAAAGCCTATAGGATTTTTAAGAGAAGAACTAGAACCATAGAAGAATCAATCAATGTGGTATTCAATGAATATACACTGAATGTTAGGAATTCAGGTGCTGAATGGCTGTTTGATTTAGATACATTTGTGAATTCATTTAATGGTGTTTGCCCAGATGTTTCAGAACAAGTGCATGTATCAACAGAGAATGTAGCAAATGATGAAGATAGTGATGACTTTGAACTAGGAATCTCAGCAAATGCAAGTGCAAGCTCATCTCAATTGAATCAAGATCACATCAATTTGTTGGATGATACAACTATTGTAACTGAAGATCTTCCAGAGAGTCAAACTGATGCATATATTCTTCAAAAAGAAGACATTCCACTAAACTCTGAGGATCAAGACAATATTGTACAAGATCACGAATTACAAGCTGATGAAAATCATGATGATTTGAGTGCACAACATTCTTCTATTGATGAACTTAATTCTGGTGATCCACAAGTCAATTCGGGTGTTCAAGACCAAGTTGAAGAAAGTTCGGGTGGATTACAAGAAAATTCAGGTGCACAAATGGAGATGGAAGAAAATTCGGGTGATGTTCAGAACAATTCGGGTGCAGAAACTGTGAATGAAAATAATCCTGATGAAGCACAATTCCATACTGGTGAACAAATTCAGACTCTACCTACTGAACAGAGCCATGAACAACCCAGTGAAGCAATTTCCTGAATCTTTACATTTGGATGATATTGTCCCTAATCAAACAAATTTTTTACTTGTGAAAACTGTCAAAATTTCAGGCTAATCCCGTTATCTTTAGCCTCGAAGAATTCCGATATTGCTTCTATTCGTAGTTAAACGTGTATGTCTTGGAATCGAAATCGAATCAATAAACGAACCCTAATACCAAGAAAACATGTAATGAACTTGCCTAAGTTCATTTCAAAACTCTAAACAACACAAGTGATTAACGATAACGCAAACGAAAACAATAAAGGCCAGAATTTAGCCCCGGTGCGCCGCACCTCAATCTTGGACAACTTTTTTTTTTTTTAGTTTGGTGAGTCACACTTGCATGTTATAAATAATTGACACCTGCCCCAAAACGTGGCATAAGCCCCATGAATCCATAATGGCTCACTTTGAGTCATTGGTATAACATCAAGAACTCAAGATTGAATACCACTGTGTTTGCACAAATCAAACACACACACATACACTTTTACTCTTGAACACACACACATGCAACACCAAATTCTTTCAAACTCACTCATTTTCCAGCCAATTTGCAAGAAAAATTTCACCAACAACATCATAAACAAATCACTAATTACATCAAGATTATCAAGAGCATTCACCCACTTTGGTTACATACATCGTTTTCTACCATTTTGGAGCCGAAGTCACCATCAAGACACTTGAAATCATCATCCATTCACTTTCCTTTGGGTAAAATCAATCATCCAAGTAATATTATAGGAAATTGGTATGATGGGGTCAAAACTAGAAGTAGCTCTGCGTTAGCCAATCTGTGCTTGTTTTCTTGGTACCAGAGCACAAGGTTATAGTGAATACAGTTTTTCAAAAATTTTAAAACAAAACAAAACTTTAACCAAGGCTTTTACAAAATCATTTCACGAGATTTAAACTTTAGTGGATTAATTCCGCAAATGCATGGTTCATTAATAACTATGCGTAACTTTATCAACTACGCCTTATTTGAAATAAATTATGTAAGAGCGGAACGTAATTGGTATTGTTAACGATTTTTGAGTCAACAGTTCCCGATTCTACTGATTCCCGATTTTCACGTGACTGACCTGAACATGCACTGTCATATTTACATTTTCCCTTTACCCATATTTACTCGTTCCATCTTATCACAGTCTCTTCATGTCTGGATCGTCGCATTCACACTCACATTCGCATTCTCGAGCCGTGTGCTCGAACGAGGTTTCTGACGACGTCACCGCGTCGGGAGCTCAGCACCATGACACTACCGACCCTTTGGAGGAGAGCTCCATGGCCATTTCCAGCAGTCACGGTACATCCCGTCCGAAAACTGTCCTACCTACCGTTCCACCGGTTCCCGTTGCACCTCCGCAACGGCAAGGACTGCGCATCCGACTCACTGCTCGTAAGCAGGTGACACTACCCGGTCGACTACCAGATCACATGATGGGACGGGAGAATCTCAACCCAGTCAGAGCTACCTCTCCCCATATCCCACTACACCCCGAGGATCCGTACGCGACATCGCTTACTCCGAGCATGGATCGCTACATGTGGAAGCGACTTCAGGGTCACTCGAGGCAGCGCCCCTACGGAGCAGGACCATCTAACCACCGCCAGTGATATCACCCGATCGGAGGTTTAGTCTAGCCGAGTACCAGGCACTTTGCATGGACCTACAAGGACTTACGCAGGAGGCAGAACAGCAGACTCATCTCCTGTACCAGGTCTCTGACGCCGCTCATCGCCTATCCGAGCAGTCCTTTCGAGTCGTCTCTTCGACTCAGTCGAAATCGAGGACTGCTCAGCCCCTAGTGAGCGTGTGCTTGGTAATGGGTACTTTGATAGCCGTTATCCTACTGAAGATATTCTTAGACATGCTTCATTAATCTTATTTCAGTTTATGTATTGAACTTTGGTTTAAGTTGTAGTTTTTCCATATCTGTAACAACTTAAAAGTCGTATTGTATTTATGTTTCGAATTCTCCTTTATTATCATTATGAAATGAAATTCTATCACTATTATCTTTACCTTTCTGTCGTGTTTGGGTTGTACTATTGTTCCATGATCGCTTAATGTGCTTACGTTATCTAATCCTTCCTATATACGTTATTGTTGTTAATCGTTGTTAAAATCCTTATCGCGTATTCTTATTCGTGCGTTCTAAATTATTTTCCTTTTTCTGTTGTAGAATCATGCCTCCCAAAAGGAGCAACGCATCCATTATAGCCGAGCAGGTTGCTGCGCAACTCAACGTAGCAATCCCAAATATGATTGCCCAGATCACCGCTGGGATCAACAACAATAACCACCAGGAAAACAGCGATAACCACCAAGATGATCAAGTCCAGAACCATGACACAAACCAACACCAGAACAACAACCGAAACCAATAAGAGAACCGACCCGGCTGCAGCTACAAGAGCTTTATGTATTGCAAGCCTAAGGAATTTCATGGCACCTCCGGTTCTGTTGGACTACTCTCGTGGATTGAGAGTATCAAATCGGCTCTCCACATCAGCCGCTGTGCCGAGGCTGAAAAAGTTGAGTACGCTTCATGTATACTCCATGGACGAGCCCTCTCCTGGTGGAACCTCGTTGTCCAAACCCGAGGTCGAGCCGCAACATACGCCCTCTCGTGGTAGGACTTCAAGAAACCGGTCATGGAAGAATATTGCTCGAAGAGAGAAGCGAAGAAACTTGAGGCGGAGTTGTGGAACCATCAGATGATCAGAAACGACATCGACACTTACATCGCTCGATCCTACAAGCTTGCCCAATTGGTACCACGAATGGTAACCCCTGAGGAAAACCAGATCGATCGCAACATCTTTGGTCTTTCCCCCGAGATTCGAGGAATGGTAATCTCGGCAGAACCTATGACGATACAGAGCGCCGTTGTTCTCGCTCATCGTCTGACCAATAACCTCCTTTCCTCTCCAGCTCCAGTAAAACGAGAGGAAGGCGAAAAACGGAAAGCTGATCACCAACCCAATAGGGACGACCACAACAAGAAGCCCAAGACCGCCCGCAACTTTGCAGTAGTTGCTGCACCCACAACCGAACCCCGAACTTACAATGGGCCGCACCCCAAGTGTGGCAAATTCAAATTCCATCATGTTGGAAACTGCCCGGTGTGCAACAATTGTACCAAAGTGGGGCACTACTCCAAACACTGCCGAAACGAAACTTGTGATCAAGGAAAGAAGCCAGTGACAGGTACATTTCCAGTGAACGACCATTACGCATCTATATTGTTTGATTCAGGAGCAGAAAGAAGCTTCGTATCCTTAGAATTTAGACCCCCTTATCAATCTAAGACCTAAAGTTCTTAAGGATAGTTTCACTGTAGAATACGCTAACGGTCACGAATACGAAGTTAAGGACGTAATTGTAGGTTGTTCAATGTGCCTAGCCAATAAGATCTTCCCTATAGACCTTATCCCCCAAGAACTGAAAAGTTTCGATATCATCGTCGGAATGGACTGATTAGCTCGATCTCGAGCTGAAATGGTCTGTTTTGAAAAATTCATTCGGATTCCCCTCGCGAACGGGGGGACCCTCATTGTACAGGGAGACAAACCTGGACAACTACTACATATGGTTTCTGTTATGAAAATGTGCAGATGTATTTGATGTGTAAAATCTAGTCTATTAAACTCGACAAACTATTTCACTTAATTAGACACTTATATGCAGTAGACCTATTCGTATATAATATAGGTTTAAGTAAGTAAAGGTTCGTTCACAGGGACTAATTTAGCTTTTAAATCTCGAATTAATAATACTGGTTTTGTTTTTGGGGGTTTTTGTTATTACTAATGATTAACTAATTAAAACTAAAAAGTGATTGTAAAATCGATTGAAAAAGGTAATTAAGATTTATCAAATATTGGAGAAATTACACTTGTTTGACACTTCACTTGTTTTCCAATTATATTTACGAAATTCATGGTAAATTAACTTCTAAGATATAGTAAAACTCCTCTAGAATATTTTACCAACTTTAACTATCTCTAATTATAATGTTCCTCTCGAATACAGTTATAATTATTAACAATTAAGCATTAATTAACAAGCCAGTATTTAGTGATTTAACCTTATAAAGTTTCCTCTAGAATAACTTCTCTACTTATTAAGTCCTCTCGAATCTTAACAAATAGACTTACTCGTTTACGTTTAATTATCTAAGTTGTTATTATTAGGTCCTCTCGAATCCTAACAATTTTAAATCAATTAAAGACCGATTGATTAGTTCATACAATTTATTTAACCTATCTAAATTCCTCTCGAATACCTAGAATGTTGATTAATTGATTTGCATATAAACAACTTTATGATAATATATTAAAACTTCAACAAATAAGGATCTACGATTAAACACAAATACCTAAACAATCAATAACGAAAACAATAATTATCAAACAAGATCCGTTAATCAAACAAGCATAACAATTGTTTTAGCTACTCATAATAAAGTCTAAATAAGCAACAAAAAATAAAGAAAACATAACTGAAAAGTCTTGAAAAAGAAAGAAAGACAAACGAAGAATGTCGAAAATCGTTGCGTGACCGAATATTAAACAAACTCCGACTCAAACCTTTTCCTAGCTCCAAATCGTGATCTCCAGCTCCCAATGATGATAAGAATTAATTGATGATTATTCTGGATGTTTTTGGTGGTATTTATAGGCAAAAAACCAAGAGAATTCGAGTTCGAGTAAAACACCACAACTGTTGAAACAGCTCAGGGGGTCGTTGTGGCTTCTCTAGGACGACGCAGTGCGACCTGCATTCCCATATCCGAAATTTTGGTTGTGTAGGTCTCTCTTTCTTCTTTCTTCTCCAATTTGAATCACCTAAATTGGATACCGTATGAAGAAGTTATGATCTAAGCGGTTGAGGTGATACTGCGACGTTCTGGTTGTGTAGGGTTTCGTTCTCTTCGTTAGAAATCACCATTTCTCGTCATTTAAGCTCATTTCTTCCACCATTTACACTTCCCAATCATATAAACCTATAAAATAGACAAAACAACTTTTCCACACGATTAAATGCAAAAAGCTATCCTATCCGTCATGTTTAATATGAAAAACAACCGAATATCGCATAGAAATAAACGTATAAATATGCGATATCAAATCCCCCCAAACTTAACCTTTTGCTTTCCCTCAAGCAAAAACTGTTTTCAAAACAATTATCAAAGCCAAACTTTAAATTACATAACCAAACACCTCACGATTTTTATGGGAAGTAAATCACAGAAACTCTCAAACTAATCTAAAAGGTGTGTAACGTGTTCTGTAGAATCGCTCAACTGCTCTGTCATGGTGAATATTCTTTCATAGGCTTGATAAAGAATCAAATCTTCACCAGTAGATTCTAGGTACAACTAAACGGGGACTTTTATTCGGGTTGTAATATACAGGTAAAGGCATGTGAATAATATATAATGGAGTGTAAAAGGGTAAAAATAAAATGTATACAAAAACTTAGATTAAATCTGAACTCAGAAACTCTTTAACGAACCGAATTGCTTAACTTCTTCTTCAACTTCAAATATACAAAACTCAATATACACTAAGGTGTTGTTCTTTTTTGAAAAAAAGTCTTAATAGGCTCTGAACTCTGACCCGGTCAGAGGTTTTAAAAATTTTGTTGTTCTTTTTTTTTTCCAACCAGAGACAAAAAACCTCTTTTTACCTCTGATACAACCCTACATAAAAAACCTCTTTTTACCTTCTGATTACCTCTTTCTCTTCACCAGTAAGTTTTCCATCCTTAAATTCAAGTAATTTTTGATTTTTTTTCAATGGTTTGTCACTTGATTTCGTTACATAAATTGATATTGATGATTGTTTGTTAGATTTAGGTGATATAATTTTTTTTTAATATGTATTTGTTTTCGATTGCATATAAACTCCTACTATTACATCGACTTTTATGTAAACTTTTCTTTTGTTAATTATTTTTATATCTTGAAATTAATGTTAGACAATTAGTTTATTAATTTGTTCAAATAAGTAATATGAATATGTATGGATTGAGCGTGCTTTTGGTGTTTTGAAAACACGTTTTCACATCTTGAAGAGAATGGCTCCGTATTCTTTAGTGAAACAAAGAGATATTACTATTGCATGCTTTGCTATCTTTATACGAAAAGAAGGATTAAGTGATGATTTTTTCCTCCGAATATGATCAAGGTGAAGTACATGCTAACGAGAATGTACAAGATGGGGACGAGTACGATGAGGACGAGGTTCAACCACATGGAAATACAACAAAACAACAATATATGATCAATTGTCGAGATCAACTTGCGGCACAATTAATGCAAAATGTTGAAAATGTTGTTTGAATATTATCTTTATTTGAAAAATGTTGGCACTATGTTTGAACATTTTTATGAATGTTTTTATTTAAGACGGTTTATAAATGCAACAGTTTAGTACTAATATAGTAAAACAGATGTTACGAAGGAAAAAAGAACATAGTATATTGATTCAGATTCAGAGTTTTAGACCACCTCTGATTATTCAGAGCTGGTATTCAGATTCAGAGGAAAAACCTTTGGTTCAAGAGAACATCACCTAACTCTTTTAATTCTACAAACTAATTTTTTTTCGCTTTTCTGTGTTTTCAATTTTTTTTTTTTTTTTTCAACTCACTTTTTTTTCCAGCCTAGTACATGTCTTACAATAATGTATTTCTTTTGGTAAGCTCATATGCTCAAAAGGCTATTTTTTTTCTTTTTTTTTTTCACTTTATTTCAAATACAAAATAATACAAAGGCAATAATCATATGACTTCTTTTTCATGCCTTACTACCTTTCACTTCATATACAATAGCAATCATAATTTAAGTTCGGATCTAATCTAAAAATGAAACGAAAATAGGCGAGTGTACAAAATATATAGTAGTGCTTAAGAAACGAAACGGTTTAGGCGCAAAATGGTTTACTAGAGTTTCTAACACTAAAAGTAAGTGTTACAAGGGTTAGGCGGAAAATATATAAAAGAAACGAAAAAGGCTACACAAATGGGTTAATCCTAATTTCCCCTATCATTGTACCAAACCACACTAAGTTACCCTAATGCAATTGCTCATATGTGATCTCGAAATGTATAACAATGTCAAGTTCTAAAGTCATCAACCATCGACACACTCAAGAATCGAAAAAGTAGCATTAAAAATGTATGCTTTCAAAGGCTCAAAAATCTCACTATTTTCTCGAGTAGGGTATAAAATGCGCTCGGTTATGCTTAAAGTTTAAGGCATTACCGACTAGACACGTTATACGTTTTTTTTTTTTTTTTTTTTTTTTTAGTTTTTCGATTTTTTTGTATTTTTCTGATTTTTTGACTCAAAAAATGTACAAAATAACACAATCTAACACGATGGAAACTAAGCTAAGGGTCGAAAAATATAACTTGGAATTTCCCGATGACCCCCCCAAACTTAAGTAACACATTGTCGCTAATGTCTTAACTACTCAAAACTAAGGGAAATTACAAAAATAAAGTCTAAAAAAGAAAAATAATAAAATACAAAAGAGAAAAGAAGAAAATAAAACCCGAGTGTCCTCCCGAGAAGCGCTAGTTTTTCCGAACGAGTCGTTAGCTTGACTCGTTATGCTCCGACTTATGTCTCCATGTAAAGGTCGAGATTTCTCTCCCCTTTCTTTCCCATGTGTTCTTCCAATCGTACGATTTCCTCCTTCGATTTGCATCCAAAATGATCACCAAAAATAAGTGCTTCCTATCCAACATCGAACATCTTAGTTCGCTTCACCCACGCATCATGCCACTCTCGAGCCTCAAAAATCAGTAATCCAGCATCTCCGATTTCCCAAACATCGTCACATTTGCTTTCATTGAATTTCGTCTTCTTTAATTCCTCCCATGCTGTATCATCTCCGATATCCTCAAATTCCTACAAAATATTCTCATATTCTTGACAAGTTAAAGAAAATAAATCAAAAGGGTCGTGAGAGATTCCGTGACAGTTTTCCCCCAAACTTGAGTTAGATTTCTCGAGCTCTTCCTTAAATGGAATTTTTTCTTCCAAAAGCGTTGCACCCGGATTATTGATTAAATATTCTATTTCTAATAAATCTAAATCCGGGTCGGATTTTTCAAATGTCATGCTCGTAGAATTCTTCTCAAATTCCTCCAACTCCATTTTTAAGATGGGATCAAAATCCTCAAGCTCCTCAACTTCCTCATCTTCAACCGCAATTTGTCCTCCAAGCATTTCCTGACATCTAGGTCAAACATTTCATCAAAAACGTCAATATGAAAGCAGGTTTCATCAGTGGAGTATGAATGTTTTGGAGCTTTATCAAAAGAAAATGTAATTCGTTCATCCCCAACCCCTAAAGAAATCTCCGTGTCCTTGACACGAATGATAGCATCCGCGGTATTTAAAAACGGTCGACCTAAGATAAGTGGTACAATACAATCCTCCTCCATATCTAGAATTACAAAGTCAACAGGGAAAGTGAATTTTCCTACATTGACTAGCATATTTTCAGCAATTCCTATTGGGTATTGAAATGATCGGTCGGCTAATCGGATACTCATTCTGGTAGGTTTTAAATCTCCCGAAGCAAGTTTAGCATATAAAGACTGTGGCATCAAATTTATGCTAGCTCCTAAGTCGACCAATGCACTGCAACTATAAGTATTACTAAAATTACACTGAATAAGAAAACTCCCTGGATCATCCAACTTTGGTGGTATCGAGTTTTTCACCAAAGCCGAACATTCCGCGTTTAAGAAAGCAGCCTGCTCCTCCGATGATTTCCCCTTTTCCGTGACAAGCTCCTTGATGAATTTTGCGTAATTCGGCATCCCTGCAATTAAATCAACAAGAGGAACATTAATACGAACAAATTTAATCATCTCGCAAAATTTACCGTACTGCTCCTTCATGTGTGCCTTCCTCAAACGTTGAGGATATGGGACACGTGGCTCATAAGCCTTTAGTGGGACCTCCTTCACTGGTTCAGGTGTTTTGGCCTTGGGTTGAACCTATGGTGCCTCTTCCTCGTCATCCTCGCTCTCGAAATCGTCAGAAACTTGTTCAGTAGAGGGGGGTGTCGTACTATCTCATTGTTTCTTCGAAAAATCCTCGTTTTCTCCGTTTTCGTCTTGATTCCTTCCATAAGCATATCCCGAACGTATTGTAATTGGGTTTACATGCTCTTCTCTCATGTTAGGAGGCTGATACTTCGACCCTTGATTATTTGAACTGTTTCCTTGATTTTGCGGTCGTGGATTTTGTTGCGTGTTGCTCGGTAACTGGCCCGGTGGCCTGCTCGAAAACCGATCATTCATCCTTTCGAACCTCCTCTCCAATTCCTGCATTGCTGCTTGCTGATTTCGCTGCCTGTGCTCGATGTGATCATTTAAAACCTTTAATTGATTTGTAACTCCATCATTCTTCGCACTCTGAGTGTGAATAAAATTCTTTAGCAAATCTTTCATTCTTTGGTCATCTTCGTTCTTCGGTGGATCATATCTTGATCTTGGTGGTGATCTCGTGTTATTTCTTTGCCAGCCATCATCTCGATTTTCACCACGGTTGTAATTACCTCCGTGGTTTTGCCAAGTCGCTCACCGATTAGGATAACTATAATTTGCGTAATTGGCATCCTCTACTCGACACTTACTCGCATAACGCGGTCCTCCACAATTCTCACACCCATGCTTGATCACATGTACCTCTTTCTCTAGATAAGTCATTCTTCTATCAAGCTTGTCTGCCATCGTCTTGATCTCTTTCAGAATAATAGACGTATCACTGCTACCTTCCACTTGGGCAACATGTCCTCTTGCTCTTCGACCTCTACCATCGTCTCGATACTCCCTTGATAAACTGATAACCAACTTATCCTCCATCAAGTTGTATGCTTCATTTGTGGTCTTGTACATAAAGTCTCCTCCTCCGGCTAAATCCAACTCATTCGTGACTCCTTGGTTAACCCGTAAAAGAATATCTCAATGATATTATCTTTGCCTAGACCATGACCATAGAAACTCCTTAGCATCTCCTTTAATCTAGCCCACGCCTCAGTAGACGTTTCTCCATCTTCCTGTCGAAATCCTCTAATATCCCGTAGTAATTTCCTACCCAAGGCGGGTGGTAAAAATCTTTTGATTAAGGATTCGCGCATTTGTGCCCATGTTGTGATTGAATTCTCATTCAGCTCCTCAAACCAAACCTTCGCATCTCCGGTGAGAGACGAAGGGAACAGCCTCAGCTTGACACTATTGCCTTTTCCTTCCTCATACTTGAACATCTCGCACAGCTCGTTGAATTTTGCTATGTGCTTATGTGGATCGGCCTGGTATCTTCCATCGAAAGTGTTGTCTTGGATCAATTTGAGATGATGAACCTTGACAACGAAGTCCTCACCCATGTCCGGGGTGGTAATAGCTGACCCTCTGGTAGCTGGTACTACAACGGCTGCAGCCCGTCGGTGCATAGGAACGTCCAATGGATCCATACCCGCTTGCGGTTCCGGTTTGTCTTCAACAATCAACTCTTCAACCTGAGACTCTGTATGAATTCCTCCTCCTTCTGAAGATGAATTATCTTCAAATTTGACGGGTGAAAAAGGTCCAAACCCTGGTGGCGTTGGAATTAATGTGTTTACTTTCTTCTTGCCTCGCTTCTTTGATACTCCTGGATTGGATTTTGGACTCGCGAGTGGTAATCCCGAAGCCCTTGTGTTCATCCACTACCTGAATACCTACAAAGACAGAAAAAAAAACGTAAAACGTACCCGTGTAAGAACAATTAAAAGAAACTTCCAAGTATATTAATACTCGAAAGGATCGTATCACAAATTCTAAACAAAAACTTAAAACCAGTCCCCGACAGCGGTGCCAAAAACTTGATGTGTGAAATCTAGTCAATTAAACTCGACAAACTATTTCACTTAATTACACACTTATAGGCAGTGGACCTATTCGTATATAATATAGCTTTAAGTAAGTAAAGGTTCGTTCGCAAGGACTAATTTATCTTTTAAATCTCGAATTAATAATACTGGTTTTGTTTTTGGGGGTTTTTGTTATTACTAATGATTAACTAATTAAAACTAAAAAGTGATTGTAAAATCGATTGAAAAAGGTAATTAAGATTTATCAAATATTGGAGAAATTACACTTGTTTGACACTTCACTTGTTTTCTGATTATGTTTACGAAATTCATTTTAAATTAACTTGTAAGATATAGTAAAACTCCTCTCGGATATTTTACCAACTTTAACTATCTCTAATTATAATGTTCCTCTCGAATACAGTTATAATTATTAACAATTAAGCATTAATTAACAAGCCGGTATTTAGTGATTAAACTTATAAAGTTTCCTCTCGAATAACTTCTCTAATTATTAAGTCCTCTCGAATCTTAACAAATAGACTTACTCGTTTACGTTTAATTATCTAAGTTGTTATTATTAGGTGCTCTCGAATCCCAACAATATTAAATCAATTAAAGACCTATTGATTAGTTCATACAATTTGTTTAACCTATCTAGATTCCTCTCGAATACCTAAAATGTTGATTAATTAATTTGCATATAAACAACTTTATGATAATATATTAAAACTTAAAAAAATAAGGATCTACGATTAAACACAAATACCTAAACAATCAATAACGAAAACAATAATTATCAAACAAGATCCGTTAATCAAACAAGCATAAAAATTGTTTTTGATACTCATAATAAAGTCTAAATAAGATAGAAACAATAAAGAAAACATAATTGAAATGTCTTGAAAAAGAAAGAAAGACAAACGAAGAATGTCGAAAATCGTTGCGTGACCGAATATTAATCAAACTCCGAATCTAACTCTTTTACTAGCTCCAAATCGTGATCTCCAGCTCCCAATGATGATAAGAATTAATTGATGATTATTCTGGACGTTTTTGGTTCGTATTTATAGGCAAAAAACCAAGAGAATTCGAGTTCGAGTAAAACACCAAAACTGCTGAAACAGCTCAGGGCGTCGTTGTAGCTTCTCTTTCTTCTTTCTTCTCCAATTTTAATCACCTAAATCGGATATCGTATGAAGAAGTTATGATCAAAACGGTGGAGGTGATACTGCGACGTTCTAGTTGTGTAGGGTTTCGTTCCTTTCGTCAGAAATCACCATTTCTCGTCATTTAAGCTCATTTCTTCCACCATTTCCACTTCCCAATCATATAAACCTATAAAATAGACAAAACAACTTTTCCACACGATTAAATGCAAAAACCTATCCTATCCGTCATGTTTAATATGAAAACAACCGAATATCGCATAGAAATTATTATATAAATATGCGATATCAGTATTCAAGACTTCTTAGCGCACATCGTGAACGTAAACCAAAGGAGAAACGTATTCAAGACATTCCTGTAGTCAAAGATCACCCCGAAGTCTTTTCAGAGGATTTACCCGGACTACCGCCAACCCGACAAGTGGAATTCCGAATTGACCTGATTCCTGGAGAAGTGCCGGTGGCCAAGACACCGTATCGTCTAGCACCCCCCGAAATGAAAGAACTCTCAGAACAGCTTCAGGAACTCTTAGTTCATGGTCTAATTCGTCCCAGTACGTCACCATGGGGAGCCACAATCCTCTTCGTTAAAAAGAAAGACGAATCTTTTAGGATGTGCATCGATTATCGAGAGCTCAATAAACTGACCGTCAAGAAGCTATACCCTCTCCCTCGAATCGAGGATCTATTCGACCAGTTTCAGGGTGCAACCTACTCTGCAAAAATCGATCTCCGCTCAGGGTATCATCAAGTTCAAGTCAGTGGACCTGACATTCCTAAAACTGCTTTCCGAACTCGTTATGGGCATTACGAATTCCTTGTTATGCCATTCGGTCTGACCAACGCACCGGTAGTGTTCATGGATTCGATGAACATGGTGTGTAGACCATATCTGGACAAATTCGTAATCGTGTTCATAGACGATATCCTCATCTATACCCGGAACAAACAAGATCATGAACAACACTTGAAACCCATTCTGGAACTTCTTAGAGATCAGAAATATCCGCACCTATTCAAAGATTTTCCCACTCCCGGCGAAAAAAATTAATTTCGGGTGAAATTCTTTTAACGGGGGAAGAATGTGACAACCGTCAAAATTTCAGGCTAATCCGCTTATCTTTAGCCTCGAAGAATTCCGATATTGCTTCGATTCGTAGTTAAACGTTAAACGTGTATGTCTCGGAATCGAAATTGAATCAATAAACGAACCCTAATATCAAGAAAACATGTAATGAACTTTCCTAAGTTCATTGCAAAACAATCGTAAACTCTAAACAACGCAAGTGCTTAACGATAACGCAAACGAAAACCAAAAAGGCCAGAATTTAGCCCCGGTGCGCCGCACCAGGGACTATGCGCGACGCTCCTCAGTTCTGGACAACTTTTTTTTTTAGTTTGGTGAGTCACACTTGCATGTTATAAACAATTGACACCTGCCCCAAAACGTGGCATAAGCCCCATGAATCCAGAAATGGCTCACTTTGAGTCATTGGTATAACATCAAGAACTCAAGATTGAATACCACTTTGTTTACACAAATAAAACACACATACATACACTTTTACTCTTGAACACACACATGCAACACCAAATTCTTTCAAACTCCTTCATTTTCCAGCCAATTTGCAAGTAAATTAACACCTACAACATCATAAACAAATCACTAATTACATCAAGATTATCAAGAGCATTCACCCACATTGGTTACATAGATCGTTTTCTACCATTTTAGATCCGAAATCACCATCAAGACACTTGAAATCATCATCCATTCACTTTCCTTTGGGTAACATCAATCATCTTTATTTTTCCTACACGAATTTCTAATTGCATGTATGATCCATCACATAAAAATAAGTTTTTATTAAGTTCTTATGGTTATTAACATAAGAACACAAGTTTTCATAAGTTTATACAAAGATCTTTATGCATATGGTTGTTAAGCTAACAAAAAAAACTGTTATTGGAGAGTATTTTTGATGTGTTATCACCTGCATTTTTAGATCCACCATCAAAAAGAAAAGTTTTACAACATAAACGATTTTGCTAAAATCCAGTCGACACGTGCGCCACACCCATTTTTCAGGGCGACGCACCGAGGTGCTGACAGATTATAAACGTTGTTAAATCGATATAATTTGTAACCTTAAACTTGTTATTTTAAGAATATGTATAAAAGTGGTATTAATAAATTATAACTTGTGTTGAAGTAACTAATTTAACCTATAATCATCATATTGTGTATTATGAGTTAAGGTATAAATCTTGTTACATATGTTTGGTTTTCAAGGGGGAAAGTGTGTAAATTTTGGACATCAATTGTATAGCCCGGAAGCGCTGCCCAAATTTCATTAGACAAATTATAACTCTTTAAAAACAAGCATTTCGTTGACTAACGAGTATTAAAAATTAATAAATAATAATACTTACGCGAAAACTTGGTATATGAGAACCGTGAGTTACATCCCCTCTCTTTTTACTCTTTTTGTACGACTTTTGGGGGAAATATGAGAACCAAATGTTTTATCTACGTATATGCGTATGTTTTTGAATTTTCACAATCGATATATTTTTTTTTTAACTAAATGATTGATTGTATGTCTTTTAAAACGCCACGAGAACGGCACCTCTGTTGAATTTTGATAGGAATATAGCCAGACGTAAATTCCTGCAATCAAAACAGTAAAGGGGCCTCACGGATAATTGTTTAGGAGGAACATTTACAGTCATATTATATCAAGAGGTCAACGAAAAGTTTACAATTATTAGTCTTTATACGCATATATATATATATATATATATATATATATATATATATATATATATATATATATATATATATATATATATATATATATATATATATATATATATATATATATTTTCAATTTTCACTCGATGTACTTATGAACTCATTGATTGATTGTATGTCTTTTAAACGCCACCAGAACGACATCTCTATTCACTCTTGATAGGAATATATCCAGACGTAAGTGCCTAATATTAGTTTTAAATTAGTGCTCGGTTTTTCATACACTATTAGCTTGTTTAAGGCGTCACTATATGGGTATCGATACTTAGGAAATGACCATTCCTTACTTAGGTGGTAGCCTAAGAACATATTACTAAATTGTTCATCTTCCCGTAGCGCGGGGACAGGGCCTCATGGTCAAATTGTTCATATTCCCGTAGCGCGGGGAAAGGGCCTCAAGTTCGGATTGTTCATCTTCCCGTAGATAGTGCGGGGAAAGGGCCTCACGGTCGAATTGTTCATCTTCCCGTAGTAAGTGCGGGGAAAGGGCCTCACGGTCGAATCGGTTTAGTGTGAACACTTACAGTTATATCATATTAAGAGGTCGTGTTCATTTTAAAATCATATTTCTTTTACGCATGTCTTTAGAAGTATATATATCATCAAGCACGTGATCGCTGCATTTCTCTTGAGAAATACTTTAGATATATACTTAGTTGAAAACCGCTTTTAGTCAAGGACTAGCAAAACTGTAACTCACTCAATACTTTTGTAGTTGACACTTTTTCTCAGGTTTTCAGGAAACAAAATGTAAGGACATGAAGTGCATCTCTTTTTCCTCGGGTCAGGAAAGTCATGTAATCGAGAATCGGGGAGACCTTTATTACTTATTCTGGAATGTCTTTTGTGTATTGGTTGTGACGTAAACAGTTGAAATACTTGGTTATCTTTGAATCTTTGTAAACGCTTTATGATTTTATATCTCGTGTAATGATATTTGCTTTTCACATCTCGTGTTTCCGCTTCAGCGGGGTGTGACACTACTAATATTACTAAGGAAATTAATTCATTTTTAAAGTTTACAAGACTCATCCTCTAAGTAATATTATACGAATTTTTTATGATGGGGTCAAAACTAGAAGTTGCTGTGGGTTAGCCAATCTGTGCTTGTTTTCTTGCTTTCTGTCTCAGCTAGAACCCAAGAATGTTGACATTGCTTTGACAATAAATAGTTGGCTAGAAGCTACGCAAGAGGAACTGTTATAATTTAAGGTTCAGGAAGTAGGTACATTGGTAGAAAGACCAGTAGGAGGGAATGTGCTTGGGGTTAAATGTATATTTAAGGTTAAGAGAGATGGTAGGGAAATAATAGTAATGAATAAGGCAAGACTAGTTGTAAAAGGATATGCTCAGGAAGAGGGTACTGATTATGATGATGTCTTTGCTCCATAGAGGCAATAAGATTATTTCTGGCATTTGCTGCTTTTAAGAACTTCAAGGTGTATCAAATGGATGTAAAATCTTCATTTCTGTATGGAGTTCTTGAAGAAACAGTTTATGTCAGTCAGCATCCTGGTTTTCTGGATCATCAATTCCCTGATCATGTGGTCAAACTGGACAAAGCTTTGTATAGATTACATCAAGCTCCTAGAGCTTGGTATGAGACACTTTCCAAGTATTTGATTGATAATGGCTATTTAAGAGGAACTATAGATAAGAACTTATTTATCAAAACAGTTGGCCAGGAATCCATATTTTTTCAAATCTATGTAGATGACATCATTTTTGGTTCAACTTGTGATGAGTTATGTAAGGACTTTGTGACAGGTCCTTAATTTCATCTCTCACACACTCAGCGAATCGAATTGAAACAGGTCATGATGCGGAATCTCATGACCTGAGTTTGGAATCAAAATGAAGGAAACATGAAATCGAATTTGTGTTTGAAATTGAAAGAACTGATAAACAACAACAAAATGCGCAACTTTTTAAGATTTCATTGATAGTGGTGACATGTTTTGGATCGAGCTTGTTACAACCGACATCCAAGCTCGACGGAACCTCTTTGAGAGAGTTCCGGGTTCAAAGACAAACAAACTCTAACAACCTATCACACTATTTATAGACAAAATCTAACAAACAGACACACTACGAACTAAATTATTACAACATTATCATCATCTTAATTTCAACTTGGGGAGTTCACTTCAGTTCTAAATCAACGTCTTCATCCTCTGAATTGATATCGTCAATGTTGACTTCTGTTGACTTAAGTTAAACTTCAGCTTATTTTCAGTTCTGAGGAACTTCATTTAGTTCAGAGTATCTGAACTAACTTGTTCCCCCAACTGAAAATTTCACTTCGGATTATTCTTGATGATTTTCATGGCCCAACACACAGAAGACTCCATAGCTTCATCCATTCACTTTCATGGCCCAACACTTTGAGTCTGTGATGAAATCTAAATTTCAAATGAGCTCAATGGGTGAAATGTCCTTTTTCTTAGGACTTCATGTTCAGCAGTTGGAACATGGCATTTTTATCAATCATGAAAAGTATGTCAAAGATAGATTAGCAAAATTTTGGTATATTGATTGTAAATCTGCTTCCACTCCAGTTGTCACTAGGGCCAAGTTACACACAAATTTAGATGGTGAATTTGTTGACCAACATTTATATAGGTCTATGATAGGTTCCTTGATGTATCTTACTGCAAGTAGACCTGATATAATGTTTGGAGTGTGTCTATGTGCTAGGTTTCAGGCTGCTACTAAGGTTTCACATTTATTTCTAGACTATGGCCTTAATTTCATTAACACACCTATACACATAGACAACACAACTGCCATGTTTATCACTAAGAACTTAGTCCAACATTCTAAAACTAAGCATATTGAGATTAGACACCACTTTATAAGACCCTGCTTTGAAAAACATTTGATTTGTTGGTTAATATTTATACAGACCTCCAACTAGCAGACCTTTTCACAAAGGCATTTGATGTAACAAGATTCAACTTTCTTGTTCAGGCTATGGGTCTTATAAATCTTGATTGGGTGTTTCTTCGAAAATAATTTGTACATATCTTTTGGAATTTTGTTTTCTTCTATTTCAAAATACAAAAAGAGGGGGAGATCATGGCAAAATACAAAAATATTTTTTGAAGCATCATCCAAGGGGGAGATTGTTGGAGAAAACAAAGAGTGATGGTGAAACTTCCAAAATGTTAAAGTCATAGTTTAGATTAGTGTAGTTTCAATTCGGGTGAACTGTGTTCATCACCCGAATTGATTAATAAAGTGTAAAGCTTAGGAAGGATTAAGTTCGGGTGAACTAATTCTTCTCAGAATTAATTTCAAGTTTATCCGAACTAATCTAACTAAGTTGTAAAGTTATGTTTCACCCGAAATGTTTTTAATAAACATAAGGGTGGCATTTATGTAATAGTTAGCTAGTGTAGGTCTATAAATAGTAGCTAGCAACATGCATAATGTACGCTTTGAAAAGAATTTTGATTTGTAACTGAATTTCACTCCATTTAAGGCATTCAATCAACTTGTTCAATTCATCTTGGTTCCGTTCTCTAAATCATTCAATAGCTTAGTTCAATTACTACTAATTCCGCTATTAGTAATTGTGATTCATACATTGATTGCTAGCTGAGAGGATTTATAGACCTGACAACCTGCTATAACGAATCGTGGTGGGTCCTAATGATCTAAACAAACGGTTTTATAAAGTTAGGTGAAAATTATATATTTTTTCTTAGTTGAACGATTTAATCGGATTTTTTGAAATAGTAGAGTGACTCTTACATGCATTAACCCTAATAAATAGTATTTTTTGAGTTTTACACTTTTTGTATGATTACACCAATTTCAAAAGAAAATTAGCTGAAAAATACTAATTTCTTATAAACCACTTGCAAATGCAGTTTTCATTTTGAATTATATACCATAAATTGCTTTTGGTATAAACGCAATTTTCAGGTTTGACTTAGTTTATATTTTATATTACATCAGTTTACAATGAAAATATGAATATATTTATCAATTTCGTTATTAATAAAATTGAAACTGAATAATTATTTTATGACATAACAAAATAAAAAACCATAGAAAGTAAATTTTCTACGAAGATGTACCATCTTATATTAATGGATCATAAATTAGTTCTCTCGATTTAACAAACTTATATTTTTTTTAAGTGGTGATTATTAGTAAATCTATGTAACCCAACCTTACATGGATATGTCCACAATACACTAGTGGTAATTATGGTTATTAATAGTCGTAGATGTCATGTCAGCAAAAACATTTTACAACTATAGTTGTGATATTTTGGTGGAGTGATAGGCATGATTGTGGATGGTTGTTTTTTTCTTTTCTTAATAATTTAAATAGAACTAGTATATTACCCGCGCGTTGCAGCGACAGATAAAAAATATAGTTAATTTTCAGGTTTGACTTAGTTTATATTTTATATTACATCAGTTTACAATGAAAATATGAATATATTTATCAATTTCGTTATTAATAAAATTGAAACTGAATAATTATTTTATGACATAACAAAAAAAAAAAACCATAGAAAGTAAATTTTCTACGAAGAAGTACCATCTTATATTAATGGATCATAAATTAGTTCTCTCGATTTAACAAACTTATATTTTTTTAAGTGGTGGTTATTAGTAAATCTATGTAACCCAACCTTACATGGATATGTCCACAATACACTAGTGGTAATTATGGTTATTAATAGTCGTAGATGTCATGTCAGCAAAAACATTTTACAATTATAGTTGTGATATTTTGGTGGAGTGATAGCCATGATTGTGGATGGTTGTTTTTTTCTTTTCTTAATAATTTAAATAGAACTAGTATATTACCCGCGCGTTGCAACGACAGATAAAAAATATAGTTTACAAAATTGCATTAAAAATATGATTACAAAAATTAACTACATAGAATAATAAAACTGAAAAAATATGAAAAAGAATTAAAACTACAATCATAATTGAAAAGTGAAAATATAAAATCTATTCAAAAGAATAATATTAACTTTTGAAACACATGTAATTTACTCATTCCGTTAAACTTTTAGATAAACAACATTTGAGGTGCATACTTGGTCACGCTTACAATCTTTTGCAACTTCACTAATACATTTGTATTTCCACATATTATCTCTCTTGACAAAGCGACATAGATATGTTCCTCATAAGATAGGTTACGTACTTATGTGTAGTAATCAAGGGAAAATTGTTCATGTTGTTGTAAACATTGTTACTCGGAGTACCGTTGTTGGTGTTTGGGGCGCTTTGAGCATTATTTATTGGAGTAGTGTTGTGGCTTTGTGCATTGGTGTTATTCCTTTTAGAGTTAATTTTGAATAGCACAATGTTTGGGTCAATCCATCGAACTTGTTTTGGTATTTTAAAAACAACAAAACTTGTTTTCAACTTGAATTATTCTAGTTCCTACCTATTGATGACGAGTAAACATTCTCATTGCTATTTTCCAAAACAAAGTGAATATTTACAGTTAGACCAATAGATTAATAAAAAGAAAATCAACAACTTGAAATTGAAATATATATAACCTTTTGTCGAGCTACTCACAAACTATCTTGTTAAAAATGTTTCTCAATTTGTAGAAATATGAGTTACTACAACCTTGCAATTTTATGTAGACATCTATTACCTGCAAGAAAAAAAAAGTGTAAAAAATATGGAGAAACACTCATATACAAGAAATGATCACAATCAAACCAAAATATTCAAACTTATTAATCAACATTGTATTTAAATTATATTATTATAAAAAGTTAAAAACAAAAAAAAACCATAGGTATCATTTTCAAGTTGAATCTCTTTCAACTTCCCATACTCTATCAAGCTTTATTGATTTTTATTGAGTTTGTAATCAAACTTGTTTATGAATTTTACTCAAACGTTTGTCTCACTTTGTTTAAAAATAAATCTCGTTAATAATGACATGGATTCACATAGAAGTTTTGGATTCCAATCATAGATTCCTTAATCAATATATCAATATTGTTTTTAACAAATCACAAAAGTAGTTTTATTATACAAAAATGGCTAATAGATATTGTAGTACTCTAGTTATTGTTACTGTGGTAATTAAATACATGTAATTGTAGATGATTAAACTATTATTTTTTTCCTTTTTATTTAAATTATATATTTGAAATTTTATTAACTAACATTAATTGTAATAAATGGTGTTTTAAATGATGATATGTTGTGAGTGATTTAAAGGGTAGATATACTTAAATTTTAAGGGATTAAGACTATACGGGAAATGTTTTATAATATAGTAAAGATTATAATAATTTTGTATTAATAATAATAAAGTTAGAATACAATATTTAAAATAAAATACAAATGCATATAATAAAAATAGCTAAGGTTGTCGATAGTTCTCTTGAAATGTCAAAATGTACGCCACGAGATCATCGTGGAGTTTGATGTGCGTATCCCTATCTCATATCTCTCTGTTAATCTGGATACGTTCATTCACTTTGTCGTTATAAGTTCGGTTAATACCCGTAACTGGATGAGCATACCATCCATCAGCATCACAAATCGCATGTCCAATGTAACAATCATTTTGTGCAATATGATACCCCCATACATAACTCTTTTCAACTTTTTCATCTTGTAAAATCTCGTTGCATGCTTTATAATCCCCAAACGAACTTGAAGAACACTGAATGCCCGTTCGATATCCTTCTCGCACTCTCTTGAAAACGTTAAAGTTTTTAACCCTCTTCGTCCAGTGGGTATGAAAAATCTTTATCAAATGTAGCCGACTCGGGAAATATACCGTTTGCAAGGTAATATCCTTTCATGTAATCGTGCCCGTTGACATAAAATCTATAATCTGGGGATGAGTCGTTGCGCATGTCATGAAAAAACGACGATTGTGTAAGTACATTGATATCGTTGTTCGACCCCGCGACACCAAAGTAAGCATGACATATCCAAAGATCGTACCACGTAACGGCGAACAGCTTAACCGTTGGATGAACACGATCACCTCGTGTGTATTTCCCTTTGTATGCATTTGGAAATGGATCCCAACACCGATGCATACAGTCGATGCTACCAGGCATACCCTTAAACCCATGAACCTCATCGTGTCGTTGATATAAACGATTAACATCATCTTGTGTTTGGGTTCTTAAATAAATTTTTTTATAAAGATGGATTATACATTTTAAAAAATTATCTGAAGATTTAGATGATGTTCTTCTAACATTTCCAAATATTACTCAAAAGTATGGAGTAATATGATACGCCATCATACGCATAGCGGACGTGCATTAATGTAAACAACTAAAACCCATTTTACCCGTTCAATTTGGACGTTGTTTGAAATATTTAAAATAGTCAAGCAAAGGTTCTACGGAGTAATTAGAAATACCTTTGAGTATTTGAAGGAAATGAGGTCTTCTCATACGAAACTGTCTACGAAAATATTCATTCGGGTACGTGCTTTCACCAGAGAAGTAATGTCGTATCACATTTGCGTTTGTTGCGGTTCGATCGCGGTTAATATTGCGCCTTCTCTTTTGTTCACGCCGATGTGAACTTTCTGCTTCATTTTCATCCGCCTTTATTTGTGTAATTGCTTGTCCCACCAGAAGTAGCAATTCGACCAATTCTGATTCAGACGATGACAAATCCATGACATCGGGATCGGTTGAAGATTATGAACTCATTTTTGTGTTTGTGTAAAAGATAAAGTGAAATGTTGTATGTTTGTGTAAAAAAATAAGTGTTTTGTTTATTGAATAGGTAAAAGAAAAAAAAATATAGGTGTTGCTTTGTATCTTTTGGGATTTTAATTTTTTTTTTGTCTTTTTATATTATTTTATTAACGTAGCCGTTGTAGGTAAAAAAAAAATCCAACAAAACGACTCTTCATGAATTCAACGAATCCGCCAACGAGGCTCCACAACCAACGGCGTCGGAATAGTAATGAGTCTTCTCGCTCGTAGTGGGTCGAAAACGACTACCGCAACACTCTTGTTCCGAGTGCTCTAATAACCATGCAACCCTAACCCTCATGTTTTGACCGTCAATCACATGCTAGTTACAGTGGAGAATCTAAGATGAGACTAAGGGTAGGTCTTTCAAACCACAAAACAAAGTAATGAGTCGAACGGGTTGATTTGGATCATTCAGGTTGGTCGATATCTAGCACGAATATAGGATAAACACAAAACATTTAAAAACGATGATAAAAATTTATACATAATTTACTTACATTTTGTATTTTCATAAACATTAAGTGCAAAGTGACTATCAACAAACTTTCAAATAAGCAAACTCGTTTTGCTTTATAGAGTAAAGATAGTGCAATTTTACTAACTTGTAAGTAAATTGTATTTTTCATATGGGTTAATATTCAAAGAAATTAATGTACATTTCGAAAATGTTAAATTTTGTTAATCTATTTTTTTTGTTTAATATATTACTGTAGTTTGAGAAATGTTCGATTATGTTACCGAACTTTGAGAAAATGTTCAATTTTGTTACTCTAAATTATTTTTGTTTTAGGACTTAGAATGTATTAATATGGTTTCTAGAAGGTGGGAAATGTAACTATTTGAACAATCACCCATTGCCTATAAATAGCTGAGGGGTGTACATGGAATATTAGACTTTTGGTTCACATTTCATTTGTTCATTGATTCTCATACCTAACAATTGGTACTAGATCAAGGATGCTCTCAATTTCAGGTCTTGAAATCTTCACAGGTCACAATCAGTGAATGCATACAATTACTAATCGCGGAATTATTAGCAATTGAACTAAGCTTTGATAAATTTAGAATATGAAATCAATGAAAAACGAAAGAGTTTATTAGAAGCCTTAGGTGGCGGGAAATTCAGTTACAATTATTTTCTTTCATAAAACGTGTACATTCTACATGATCCTTACCTCTATTTATAGGCCTACTGTAACTAACTATTACATTACTGCCGCGATTATGTTTATTAAAAAACACTTCAGGTGTAACATAAAATTACTACTCAGTTAAATTTAGTTCGGGTATACTTGAACTTAACTCTGGTGAAGAGCTAGTTCACCTGAACTTAATCCTTCCTAAGTTTACACTTTATTAAACAATTCGGGTGATGAACACAGTTCACCCGAATTCAAACTACACTATACAAAACTATGACTTGGATATTTTTGAAGCTTCACCATCATTATTGTTTGCTCCAAAAATCTCCCCCTTGGATGATGCTTCAAAAATCATCATCTTGCTAGGAGTAAGCTCCCTTCCCATCTTCAAGTTGCTATCTCATCCTATCTTCCTTTCCTTTCACATTTGACAACTTTATCCAACTCTATAGCCACACATTCCACTGCCATCCTTTCCTCTATATCATAAGGCCTCATATTTTCCAATGGAAGTTTGTACAATGTAATGATGTATTCATTTGTAAGCTCCCTGATATCAGCCATCTCATATAACCTTTGTTCCTCTCCATCCTCTCTAACCAGAACCCAATCACCACTAGAGTAATCAACCCACCATCTTAGAATTTTTTGATCTTTTCTCAACCACCTTGATTCTCTTCATTGGTGTTATATGCATGGTCATCCTCTTTCTCTTGGCCATGAACTTCTTCCCAAAGTTTACAAATCCAGTCTTGCACAACTGCATAGCATCCTCCACTGAGATTTCTCTTAACTGTTCTGTAGTCTTGTAAGACTTGGTCATTGATCCACTTAAGCTCTTTCTCTTTATGACTATTGCACCAAAATAATGATCAAATCTCCAGCCTACAGTAGGTGGAAGAATGCCCTTCTTCAGATTCATAATCTCTTCTCTTTCTGCCCTCAGTTCACCTTGAGACACATCCTTGATTCTTGATCCAGAAGCACTTCCTTCTCCTTGAGTAGGAGTATCAACATCAATAGGGAAACCATATTGATCTAGAAACCCTCCATCATCTGCAGTTTTCTCCACCCACTGAGGAATTTCTTCTATCATTGCAGTCACTACAGGATCATCCAAATAATAGTCTTCAGGCAAATAGGGTGTTTGAGATTTAAAAGTCTGTGCAGGTGAATGTTCTGTTTAGCGAGAAAATGGTTGAGATTGAATTGGAACAGTTTTCTGTGAAGATTGAGCTGAGACTTGTTCTTTTTGTTGAGAAGGTTGAGAGAACCAAGACTGTTTCTCCATATATTGAGCAAATGGAGACTATTCCTGCTTTAATTTAGTCTTGGAGTGAACATATCGACTTTTTTTCTCCACTAAAGTCTTCAATGTTACTCTTTTAGTTTGATCAGTATCATGTGCAGAAGAATCTTCAACATTTGGATTATCAGTGACCTTTTCCATTTGTCTTTTTAGCACTACCTCCTGAATTTTCTTTTCTCTTTTTGCTTTCAAGTCTCTGATCATTACCTTTGTTTGAATATACAGCCAGTTCTTTTCAAGAGTTTCCACCTTCATTTGACCAACTGACATGGAACTCATTCCTCCAGCACTTAGCAGATAGCTCTTTAAATGAATCTTGTATTTTTTTTTCTGAGTGCTTCTGTTTGAATTCCAACATTTTATTCTTTAAGCTCACTACTCTGGAATGAACCAAAGTTGAAGATTTGACAGCAAAGCTCTTTACTCTTCCTCTAATCTTAACAGTGCTTGCACTAGAAACTGTTTTTTCTTCAGCTACCTTTTAAACTACCACTTCTTTTTCTTGTTTCACTGATATCTATTCATCCATCTCTTCTTCTACATCACTATCTATTTCAATAATCACCTTCTCATCCTTTTCTCCATCTAGTTCTTCATTCCATATATCTTCAGTATGTGCAAATTGTGGCTCTCTTTCCTTAATGAAAATACACAATGTTTCTTCAGAAGATTCATCAAAGAGGCCTTCACACATACCTTAAAAATTTCTTTCAAATGTTGCTTGGTCAACAGATTCACCATGCTGATCTACAACTCTAAATCTTTTCTCTGGTTTCTCAGTTTGTTCCATTTCATCATCACCCGAACCTTCTTCTACTTCACCCGAAATAAGATTTTATTTGCCAGAAATAAATTCTTCTTCACCCAAAAATTTTCCTTCTTCACCCGAAATTAAATCTTTATCACCAGAAATCAACTCTTTCTCTCCGGACTTGATTTCTTCTTCATCCCCTACCTTCTCTTTTCCTTTTCTGCTTACTACTTCCATTTCCACATCTTTAACATTTTTTCCAATTATTGATAAATCAATATCCATGCTCTCATTCAGACTTTCACTCCCTTCTCCACTTACTCCAGATACACTTTCACCATGCACTTTAGAATCTCTCTCCACAGTCATTCTTTCAATATTAATATCTCCCCCTATTTTGCATCATCCATAGGAGAAGATATATTTCTTATAGCTCTAAATCATGCTCATTATCACCCCATTAACTATTTGTGTCCATCTTAGTTGATTAATCAATGTAGCTTGTCTCTTGACCAGTTCTTCCAACTCCTTTGTCTTCTTTGTTAGCTCTAGAATCTTCATCAAATTACCTCTTACTCCCCTTGTTCTTGAAGTATAAACTTGAACATGAGTGGGAACAGTTTGAGAAACTGTTTGAGAAGCCACAATAATAGGAGAAGAAAATGATAGAGAAGCCAGATTAGGAACCGAATCAGACTGTTGAATGGGTGATATAGGAGGAGGAGAAGGAATGGGAATAACTGGAGACTCAGGGTGTTTAGATTCTGTATGTGCTTGTTCTGCTTGTTGAGGACCACCTTGTTGCTCTTGGTGAACATTTTGTTGTTGAACATCTTCTACCATCTCTCCGTGTAGCTCCAAGAAAGTATTGATTGCTACTCTAGCTTGCTCAACCATATGAGGAAATAATGGTGTAAAGTGCCCAGAAAAGACCACCTTAGCTTTGGAAAAGGATTTCTTCATGTTGTTCATAATTTTCCAATTCATATTTTCATCCTTTAAGATAGGACCCTCAAGCATCAACCCCTGGATTTCTGAATGAAGAATAATTTGAATGAACTATGGGTATAACATGAAAACCTTGTTGCACTCCCCTCTATCATCCTCTGCATGTTATCCATGATATACCGAAAAAAATTGAATCTTCTTTGAGAAATTAAGCACACAAATGCAGACGCCAGAGTCTGATTAATTTCATCAAATCCTGCTGATCTTCCAGACATGCAACATACAAGGACATGAATCAAATACCTCCAATTGAAAGATACCCTTGACTTCTTAACTGTACTCTCAGGAAAATCTCCTTCATAACCAGTATGTCGACAAACAACTTTTATTTCATCCAATCCCAGCTTCTCAATCCCATCAGCATCATCTAACTCTAATACTCTTCTTATAACATCTTTAGTTACAACCACCTCCTCTCTTTGAACACTTGAAGAGATAGTTCTTACTCCATCTATCACTCTAAACCTAGCATTTTCCCAGAATACTTGTAGCATGGCACTATATAATACCGGGCTTTCAGAAATTGTAAATCTTAGATTGGAACTTATTGGAAACCCCAAAATCAGTCTCTAATCTTCATCTACTCCAGTGTGCCTCATTTCTATAAATGCTGCAACATTATGTTCGGATTTATAATTAAGAGCCATCTGTAACAAATACATATCGTTAGTACTGAAATACAACAATAAACATGATGAAAAACAAATGAATAACTTCTTAAAACTGAACAATACCTTACTAAACAAGGAAACAAGGTAACAAGAATATCAAAAACAGAGATCCGATCAAAAACACACTTAAACGCTCTAGTATTTGAAGAGACAGTTCTAATCTTAATCGCTCAGAGGAATAATGTCACACCCCGCTAAAGCGGAAACACGGAATATGAAGAGCCAAGATATCATCACACGAGTTATAAATAAAAACATACGGTTTCAAGTCATTACGATTAAAACAAAAGTTTACAGTTTAAAGATAACCAAGTATTGATATGTACATAACATAAGAGCATAGTAAATTGTTTAATAAAATTCCCAAAAGATATTCAAAATAGGTCTTCTCCCGATTCTTGACTTCACGTGACATGCCAGACCCGTCCACATAATGCACTTCGTATCTTACATTTGATTTCCTGAAACAAGAGATAAAGTGTCAACTACAATAAAGTAGTGAGTGAGTTACAGTTTTCTAGTCCTTGACTAAAAAGAGTTTTGAGTTAAGTATATCTATACTTAGAAGTTTCTAAAAGTAGAACAATACTTAAAGACTAGTTCGAACTAAAACAGTTGATTAAAGGATAGTTGCGGTAGTCGTATAACCTTATACGCGCAAGATAAGTAAAACTATTGATTGAATTCATGTATAACGACTACTAGGCATAATATAACCTAAGTGTTCACACTAAACCGAATTACCAACCGTGAGGCCCCTTACCCCGACTACTTACGGGGAGTCATTTCTGATCCAGTAATATGTACTTAAGCTGCCGCCTAAGCAAGGAACGGTTATTTCCTAAGTATCGATACTCATAATTACTAAACGGCTTATCAAAGCTAATAGTGTGTTGCAAGATGGGCACAAATGTTTCATTTTTCCAACTAGTAGTAGTCACTTATGGTTAGTTATATCCCTCAAGAGTCACGTTAGTTATACGATCAATCAAGTTCATAAAAGAGTCGAGAGTGGCAATAAATGAGTTTAACATAGTTTGAACCAAAAGCCGAGTAAAGGTGGCGAACCATTAAGCCGAATAAAGGGTGGCAAACCATTAGTTTATCATAGGCCAAACGGCCATAAAACTAAATAAGCATAAGTTTCACAATTGTACCAAAGATCATAACAGTTCCAAAGTTTATTTAGATATCTTGTTTCCCCCAAAAGTTATTTGAAAACAGTAAATAAAGTGGGGATGTAACTCACTGTTTGCGAAGAAGGGCTACGAGTGCGGAGGGTAATCGAGACGGATCGGAAATCACGGGAATCCTAGTGAAATATCAAGATTTAATGAGTATTAATGTTTATATGCTTTTATTTTAAGTGTCGGGTTTAGATCTACTGAAAATCGGGCAGCGCTTCCGCGCCAAAATCATTAATTCCCATTTTTGTACACTTTCCCGCTTAACAATTTCAATAAACATATTTCATATAATTCCCAAAACAATGACATATAAACTTGTTCATTAGTTCATTAATGTGTGAGTTACCCTCATTACAGGTTATTATTCATAAATCTCAGTTCCGAACATAAGTCTAGATATCGCGTTTAGAGTACGATTCAACACGTTTAAACTTAACAATTTGGACCTGTCTGTCACATGACCGCGCCGCGGTGGGAGGACTGCGCCGCGGTCAGAGGTAAAACCTCGACTGCACCGCGGTGGAGCTACCGCGCCGCGGTCAGTGTGACGGGTTCTTTGGCCAAGTTCGTTTTTGAAGAAAATGATGTTTTTGAGTTGGATTTCGACATGCAACCAGTTATAAACTTAGATACTTGATGTCTTATAGTTTATTTAGTGTTTTTAACCAAAAATATGTAGATCTAACCATCCAATTTGTAAAAACCCGTTTTTGTTCATAAATGGCCAAAAATCTTCATATAAACTCATTTTTAGGTGTTAGATGTTACATGCAATGAGTATATATTGTAAAGACAATAGATTAGAAGGATTTATACCGAGATTAAAGTGGTTTGGAGATGGTTGGAGTGAACCCTTGATGATTTTGACCCAAAAAGCTTAGAAAATGGACTTTTGACCCAAATGTGTGCAACCCTTTCTTCCTCTTCACTTGATGAACGATTTGTGTATGTTTATGTGGTTGATTTTTCTGAGTTTTGATGGTGAAATTTACTGTAAATGAAGAGGAATTGAGTGGTGTTTGTTGGAACTTCAAGTTAGAGAGAGAGAGAGCAAGAGTGTTTGTTTGATGTGTGTGTGTGTTTGTGATGTATTTGTGTGATGTTATAAGTATTCAAAATTAACATCACTGGACTTCTAAAAGGCCAAAATGTCCTCTGGACCATGAATCAAACGTTGGGCTCAAGTATTGACCCGTTTGATTAAGTTTTAAAAGTTAACAAAAAGTGCTGTCTGCGCCTTCCACCGCGGCGCGCTGGGTTCACCGCGGCGCGGCCAAGGGCAGACTTTTGCCTTTTTCGTTTTTCATTCGTTCCATTGTTAAGCGTTTTCGTTAGCTAAAAGTTTCCGGTTATTTTAAATAGGAACTTAGGCAAGTTCACTAAGTATTTTCTTGGTATTAGGATTCATTTTGTGATTCCGATTTCGATTCTACACACTCGAGTTTATGAGACAAGTAATAACAAGATAAATTCGAGTTAAGTCAAAGATAGAGAATGCGGTTTTCACCTGAAATAAGACGGTTGTCACATTCTCCCCGGGTTGAAAAGAATTTCGTCCCGAAATTTAGTTCGCCTCATCGGAGGAAAGATCTCTGAACAGATGTGGATACTTCTGACGAATCTGGTCTTCACGTTCCCATGTGAATTCGTGACCTCGTCGGGAATTCCACCGAACCTTGACAATAGGGATACGACTTTGCTTGAGTTGTTTAACCTCTCGATCTACAACCTCAAGCGGTTCTTCGATGAAGTTAAGCTTGTTGTCGATCTGGACTTCGTCCAGTGGAATGACAATGGTCTCGTCCGATAAACACTTTTTCAAGTGCGAGACATGGAAGACGTTGTGAACGTTGGAAAGAGTTTGCGGAAGTTGAAGTCGGTACGCCACTGGGCCGATACGCTCAATTACCTCAAAGGGGCCTGTGTACCTCGGGCTTAACTTGCCGCGTTTCCCGAAACGGACTACCCCTTTCCACAGAGATATTTTTAGGAGTACTCTATCGCCCACCTGGAACTCGAGGGGTTTCCTTTGGTTATCGGCATAGCTCTTCTGCCGAGTACGAGAGGTCTTCAGCCTTTCTCGAATGGTAGTGATTTTGTCAATGGTTTCCTGGACGATGTCGAGCCTTGTCAGTTGTCGATCGCCAGCTTCCAACCAACAAAGCGGCGAACGACACTTGCGTCCGTATAAGGCATCGAACGGGGCACACTTGATGCTGGCATGGTAGCTATTATTATAGGAAAACTCGACTAATGGCAAGTGAGCGTCCCAACTTCCACCAAAGTCAACTACACACGCTCTCAGCATATCCTCAAGTGTCTGAATCGTCCTTTCACTCTGACCATCGGTCTGAGGGTGGTAAGCAGTACTGAGGTCTAGTCGCGTCCCGAGCGATTTCTGAAGCGCGTTCCAAAACCGGGACGTGAATCGACTATCCCTATCGGAAATAATGGAGAGGGGCGTTCCATGACGAGAGACAATATCGTTAATGTAGATCTGTGCGAACTTCTCCATTGAATGGTTCTCTCTTACCGGCAGAAAGTGTGCGGATTTAGTCAATCGATCCACAATCACCCAGATTCTATCATTCCCCCTTGCCGTACGAGGCAATTTAGTAATGAAGTCCATGGAGATCTGCTCCAACTTCCACATGGGAATCTCCGGCTGTTGCAATAGCCCAGAGGGTTTCTGATATTCTGCCTTGACCTTCGAGCAAGTAAGGCACTTAGACACATACAAGGCTATGTGCTTCTTCATGCCCGGCCACCAGTAGTATTCCCGTAGGTCCTTGTACAACTTGTCGGATCCCGGATGAATAGAGTATCGGGATCGGTGGCCCTCGTCCAAAATGAGCTTGCGAAGGTCTTCGGCTCTCGGAATCCATGCTCGATTCTTGAAGTAATGGATTCCGTCCGGTTTAAGTTCAAACTCCTTTTCATGATTGTGCAGGGTTTCGCCCTTAAGGTTCTCGGGTTTCAATGCTTCCTGCTGAGCTTTAGAAATCTGCGTTTGGAGGCTAGTCTGAACCTGAATCCCCAATGCTCTAACTCGAGACGGTTTTGCCCTTTCCTTACGACTCAGGGCGTCAGCTACTACGTTTGCCTTACCCGGGTGGTATTTGATCTCACAATCGTAGTCGCTTAGAAGCTCGATCCATCTCCGCTGTCTCATATTGAGCATTTTCTGTTCGAGGATATGTTGAAGGCTTTTGTGATCCGTGAACACCGTGCACTTAGTGCCGTACAAGTAATGCCTCCAAATCTTTAGTGCAAACACGACAGCTCCCAGCTCTAAGTCGTGTGTTGTATAATTCTGTTCGTGAACCTTCAACTGTCTCGATGCGTATGCGATGACCTTTTCCTTCTGCATAAGGACACACCTAAGTCCTTGGTGAGACGCATCGCAAAACATTACGAAATTATCTGTACCCTCAGGTAGAGACAGAATCGGTGCATGGCACAGTTCATGCTTCAGCTTCTGGAAGGATTCATCCTGTTGTTCTCCCCAGGTGAAGTCCTTATCCTTCTGTGTAAGTTCGGTCAGCGGCTTAGCGATTTTTGAGAAATTTTTAATAAACCGCCGATAATAGCCTGCCAATCCTAAGAACTGTCGGATTTCGGTGGGAGTCGTGGGGGCTTGCCATTTCTCAATCGCTTCGATCTTTGCTGGATCGACATGAATTCCCTCTTGGTTGATTACATGGCCAAGGAAGTGTACTTCTCGGAGCCAGAATTCACACTTCGAGAATTTGGCGTACAGTTTGTGTTCCTTAAGAAGTTCGAGGATGAGTTTCAAATGTTTCGCATGGTCCTCCTTGTTCCTAGAGTAGATGAGGATGTCATCTATGAATACGATTACGAATTTATCCAAGTACGGTCGACACACCCTGTTCATCAGATCCATGAATACCGCTGGTGCGTTGGTCAGACCAAATGGCATGACGAGAAATTCGTAATGTCCGTATCGGGTTCGGAAAGCGGTCTTTGGAATGTCGGCCTCACTGACTCGAACCTGATGATAACCCGAGCGGAGGTCGACCTTAGAAAAGTAAGTTGCACCCTGCAATTGATCGAACAGATCATCGATTCTCGGAAGTGGGTATCGGTTCTTGACGGTCAGTTTGTTCAGTTCTCGGTAATCAATGCACATTCGGAGGGATCCGTCTTTCTTCTTAACGAAGAGGATTGGGGCTCCCCAGGGGGACGAGCTCGGACGAATGAGACCGTGATCCAAGAGTTCCTGTAGCTGCTTAGATAGCTCTTGCATTTCTGGGGGTGCTAGACGGTATGGCGTCTTGGCAACCGGTGCTGCGCCAGGAACTAGGTCTATTCGGAATTCCACTTGTCGATGTGGAGGTAGCCCAGGTAGATCCTCAGGAAAGACCTCTGGATGATCCTTGACTACGGGGATATCGTGTACACGGTTTTCACTAGGCTTACGCTCGATGACATGCGCTAGGAATGCATCACAGTCCTTCTTGAGGTACTTGTGCATTTTAACGCTGGAGACGATGCGAAGTTGTTGGCCCGGTTTGTCGCCTTGCACGACAAGGGTTTCGCCGTCTGATAGAGGGATACGAATAAGTTTGTCGAAACAGACGATCTCGGCCCGGAACCGAGATAACCAGTCCATTCCGACTATGATGTCAAAGCTCTTCAGCTCTATCGGAATTAAATCAATGGGAAACGTCTTATCAGCTAGGCATATTGAACATCCTACGATTACATCCTTAGCCTCAAATTCATGACCGTTGGCATACTCTACGGTGAAGCTATCCTTAAGAATCTTAGATCCTATATTAATGAAGGGTCTAAACTCTAAGGATACGAAGCTTCTTTCTGCTCCTGAATCGAACAGTATAGATGCATAGTGGTTGTTTACAGAAAACGTACCGTTCACCGCATTCGGGTCCTGCCGGGCCTCTTCAGTTGTAAGTGCGAAAGCACGTCCGCGACCCCGCCCGCCTTGGTTTGGTTGAGCGTTCTGAAGCTTAGGGCAGGCGTTACGGAAGTGTTGGTCGCTTCCACACTCGAAGCACACGGGCTTCTGACCCTGGACCACTGCTTTCTCTGAACAATACTTGGAGAAGTGCCCCACCTTCTGGAACTTTGAACATACCGGGCAGGTCCAGTGGTGATGGTAGTTGCACTTGCTGCACTTGGGGTTCGTCCCCGTATAGTTTAGGTTCCCAGCTGGTGGTGGTGGTGGTGCAGCAGTCACCGCATAGTTGCGGGTGGTTTTCTGTTTCTTGTTCCTGTCACTCCTACGGGGGGTTTGGTCTGCTTTCCTTTTCTCTCCTCCTTCCTTCTTGGAGGGTGCTGAAGCGGAGAGGAGGTCGCTGGTGAGTCTGTACGCCAGAATGATTGCGCTCTGAAGGGTTTGAGGTTCAGCTGAGAGGACATTTCCCCGGATCTCGGGAACGAGACCGGAAACATAACGGTCAATGCGGTTTTCCTCGGGGGTTACTAGTCTCGGAACCAGTCGGGCCAGTTCATGAAATCGGGTGGTGTACCCTTCGATGTCATTCCCGACCATCGTGTGATCCCACAGTTCCGCCTCAAGCTTTTTGATTTCTCCCTTAGGACAGTACTCATCAATCAGGAGATTTTTGAATTGATCCTAGGAGAGAGCATAGGCGGTGTCACGCCCTCTGGTTCGAACCACATTATTCCACCATGATAAAGCCTTCCCATGTAGTACGCATGAAGCGTACTCCACCTTGTCGGCCTCGGCACACTTGCTAATGTGCAAGACTGATTCAATGCTCTCGAACCAGGACACAAGTCCTACAGCTCCTGTGGTTCCGTGGAACTCTTTAGGCTTGCATGCCATGAAGCCTTTGTAGTTACAGGCGGGGGGGTTTTGGTGCTGGTGTTGGTTCTGATTTTGGTTGTTGTTCTAATTTTGCTGTTGTTGCTGTTGTTGCTGTTGTTGTTGATGCTGTCGCTGGTGGTTGTTGACGTTAGCATTGATTCCCGCTGTGATCTGAGCGATCATGTTGGGCATCGCTGCGTTCAACTGCTCAGCGACTTGCTCAGCGATGATACTGACATTGGTTCGGGGTGCCATGGTTCTACAACAGACAACAGGCAACAGATTCAGTTTAGATCGCACGATTAGAGTATGATAAGAATATAATTCAATGAACAAGTTAACAATTCCGCAAGAGTAAGGTAATAGAACAGATAGAACACGCACGACAAGGATTCAAGAGATTCACACAACAAGATTCACACACAAGAGATACAATCCAATGATAACTAAAGATTCACACGACCATAGCACAATTAGATAATAAGGTAGAATTTCCATTCATTAATAATATAGAGTTGAATACAAGGTTCAAAATGAGAATGAAATACAAGTACAATACATATGGAAATAAAATAGATAAAGCTTTGAGTTGTGTACAAGGGAAAATGACAACTTAAGCTTACAGTACAATAATTAAAAGATGATAACTAACGGCGCTTCTCGAAAGGCATCTTGGTGATAACAACTGCCAATAGGGTCCCCATAACCAAGCAAACTCCCACTAGACGTTGCACCGTCCGGGCAGTGGCCTGAGCCGTAGCGAGGTGTCGCAATGCCTGCTCCAACAATCGATGCGCGGCATCAGAGACCTCACAGAGGAGAAGCCCTTGTTGCTGGGCCTCCTCGGATAGTCCCCTTACCTCGCGGTGAAGGTGCAAGAATGCGGCAGGAGGGGGTAGCTGTGGGGTAGGCGGCGTCCTCTGCCTGGCTGCTTCAGCGTCGCGGGCACGCTGCATTTCCTCGCGCTCGAGCTGACGCTCCCACGAGTAATGGTCAAGCATGGAGGTGCGTGGTGCCTCGGGAGGTGGATGACCGAACGGGAGGTGTGAAGGTGTGGGTCTGGACGATCCGGCCTGCTGTGCGGCCATCCTATCAGGTAGTCGACCTGGAAGGACGACCTGCTTGCGTGCCGTCATAACGACACGGGGCCCACGGCGCTGGGGCGGTGCTGCATCAGGTGCCGGTGGTGCAGCTGGTAGCACGGTCCTCGGGCTGGAGGTACCGATGCTGCTGGATATCGCCAACGAGCTCTCCTCAGTCGGGTCAGTCGTCTGATGACGCTGACTCTCGGACGCTGCGCGATCCTCAGATGCTTCGTGGGAAGAAGCTACTCGAGAACGTGAGCGGGACTGGGATCGTGAATGCGAAGACTGAGACATGTCGGATCTGCGAATAATAAGTTACGTGAGTACTGGAAAATAAGGAAAATGTAAACGAAAATGCATATATGGGTCAGTCACGTGAGAATCGGGAATGGATAAGACCGAGAATTTTTCGACTCGAAAACCGTTTAACGATAGTAATTACTTTCCGTTCTCGCAAAATTCATTTTGAACTAGGCATAGTTGATCAAGTTACGCCTAGTTAAAAGCAAACCATGCGATTGCGGAATTAATCTACTAAAGTTTGAAAGCTCGTGAAATGATTTTTCTGAAAAGCCTTGGTTATAGTTTGGTTTCAAAAATTTTGAAAAATTCTTAAAACCGTTTTCGCTATAACCAGTGCTCTGATACCAAGTCTGTCACACCCCGCTAAAGCGGAAACACGGAATGTGAAGAGCCAAGATATCATCACACGAGTTATAAATAAAAACATACGGTTTCAAGTCATTACGATTAAAACAAAAGTTTATAGTTTAAAGATAACCAAGCATTGATATGTACATAACATAAGAGCATAGTAAATTGTTTAATAAAATTCCCAAAAGATATTCAAAATAGGCCTTCTCCCGATTCTTGACTTCACGTGACATGCCAGACCCGTCCACATAATGCACTTCGTATCTTACATTTGATTTCCTGAAACAAGAGATAAAGTGTCAACTACAATAAAGTAGTGAGTGAGTTACAGTTTTCTAGTCCTCGACTAAAAAGAGTTTTGAGTTAAGTATATCAATACTTAGAAGTTTCTAAAAGTAGAACAATACTTAAAGAATAGTTCGAACTAAAACAGTTGATTAAAGGATAGTTGCGGAAGTCGTATAACCTTATACGCGCAAGATAAGTAAAACTATTGATTGAATTCATGTATAACGACTACTAGGCATAATATAACTTAAGTGTTCACACTAAACCGAATTACCAACCGTGAGGCCCCTTACCCCGACTACTTACGGGGAGTCATTTCTAATCCAGTAATATGTACTTAAGTTTCCGCCTAAGCAAGGAACGGTTATTTCCTAAGTATCGATACTCATAATTACTAAACGGCTTATCAAAGCTAATAGTGTGTTGCAAGATGGGCACAAATGTTTCATTTTTCCAACTAGTAGTAGTCACTTATGGTTAGTTATATCCCTCAAGAGTCACGTTAGTTATACGATCAATCAAGTTCATAAAAGAGTCGAGAGTGGCAATAAATGAGTTTAACATAGTTTGAACCAAAAGCCGAGTAAAGGTGGCGAACCATTAAGCCGAATAAAGGGTGGCAAACCATTAGTTTATCATAGGCCAAACGGCCATAAAACTAAATAAGCATAAGTTTCGCAATTATACCAAAGATCATAACAGTTCCAAAGTTTATTTAGATCTCTTGTTTCCCCCAAAAGTTATTTGAAAACAGTAAATAAAGTGGGGATGTAACTCACTGTTTGCGAAGAAGGGCTACGAGTGCGGAGGGTAATCGAGACGGATCGGAAATCACGGGAATCCTAGTGAAATATCAAGATTTAATGAGTATTAATGTTTATATGCTTTTATTTTAAGTGTCGGGTTTAGGTCTACTGAAAATCGGGCAGCGCTTCCGCGCCAAAATCATTAATTCCCATTTTTGTACACTTTCCCGCTTAACAATTTCAATAAACATATTTCATATAATTCCCAAAACAATGACATATAAACTTGTTCATTAGTTCATTAATGTGTGAGTTACCCTCATTACAGGTTATTATTCATAAATCTCAGTTCCGAACATAAGTCTAGATATCGCGTTTAGAGTACGATTCAACACGTTTAAACTTAACAATTTGGACCTGTCTGTCACATGACTGCGCCGCGGTGGGAGGACTGCGCCGCGGTGGAGCTACCGCGCCGCGGTCAGTGTGACGGGTTCTTTGGCTAAGTTCGTTTTTGAAGAAAATGATGTTTTTGAGTTGGATTTCGACATGCAACCAGTTATAAACTTAGATACTTGATGTCTTATAGTTCATTTAGTGTTTTTAACCACAAATATGTAGATCTAACCATCCAATTTGTCAAAACCCGTTTTTGTTCATAAATGGCCAAAAATCTTCATATAAACTCATTTTTAGGTGTTAGATGTTACATGCAATGAGAATATATTGTAAAGACAGTAGATTAGAATAATTTATACCGAGATTAAAGTGGTTGGAGATGGTTGGAGTGAACCCTTGATGATTTTGACCCAAAAAGCTTAGAAAATGGACTTTTGACCCAAATGTGTGCAACCCTTTCTTCCTCTTCACTTGATGAACGATTTGTGTATGTTTATGTGGTTGATTTTTCTGAGTTTTGATGGTGAAATTTACTGTAAATGAAGAGGAATTGAGTGGTGTTTGTTGGAACTTCAAGTTAGAGAGAGAGAGAGAGAGAGCAAGAGTGTTTGTTTGATGTGTGTGTGTGTGTTTGTGATGTATTTGTGATGTATTTGTGTGATGTTATAAGTATTCAAAATTAACATCACTAGACTTCTAAAAGGCCAAAATGTCCTCTGGACCATGAATCAAACGTTGGGCTCAAGTATTGACCCGTTTGATTAAGTTTTAAAAGTTAACAAAAAGTGTTGTCTGCGCCTTCCACCGCGGCGCGGCCGAGGGCAGACTTTTGCCTTTTTCGATTTCATTCGTTCCATTGTTAAGCGTTTTCGTTAGCTAAAAGTTTCCGGTTATTTTAAATAGGAACTTAGGCAAGTTCACTAAGTATTTTCTTGGTATTAGGATTCATTTTGTGGTTCCGATTTCGATTCTACACACTCGAGTTTATGAGACAAGTAATAACAAGATAAATTCGAGTTAAGTCAAAGATAGAGAATGCGGTTTTCACCTGAAATAAGACGGTTGTCACAAATAAAGAATAATAAACTGTTATTGAGATTAGCAATATAGAACCGGATAAGGGATGGAAATTGCATAATTAAAAAATGATTATTTAAATTTTAAAGAATTAAAAATGAATTAGGGAAAATAATATAATTAATTTCCCTCCAAAAGTCACCCGAATTAAAGAACAATAACCCGAATTAAAATTTAATAATAATATTTTTTAACCGAATTAAAAAATATGAAAATCCGACTTAAAAATTTAAAGACACCGAATTAAAATAAATACCACGAATTAAAAATAAAGGTCAACGAAGTCAACACAACCCGAAATAAAAGAATAGACCCGAATTAAAATAAATGGTCAATAAAGTCAACGCAGTTACTAGAAATAAATTATATTAATATACGAATTAAATTAATTCAAAATTAACTCTATAAAATTGTCTGGATTAAAAATTTTAACCCATAACTGATTCAATTCAAATCATCAGTGAATCTTGAAATAGTTTATATAACAACATTTCATTTTAAAAATCAAAAACTTATATTCGAGGATTTTATAAATTAGTTCATAAGAGCAAATTTTCAACATAAATGAAATGTTTTATAAAATGCAGAAACCTGTATTTTTGTTAGAGTTCATCCTTTGTCAAAAATTTATTCACTGCAGATTTTAATATTTTAAAAAGAACATAAATACAATCAAACTTTTCCATTCTTGTCAAGTAGAAATAAATTAAATGAATATTTTACTTTAATATGACATTTATATCTTATTTACTTAAAATAGAGCAGTTTTTGTGACATATTTTACACAAATTATTTGACTGAACACATGACTAATCTTCAACTTTTATTGAGAATCCCCATAATATGATTTTTCAACCTTATAAACTGTTTTTCTCTCAAGATATTTTTGATTAAATGCATGTTTTTATGTTCAAATTGGACTTAGTACTATTGTTCAACTCCTTCCCCTGTCTCTGCCGTTTATCAAGTTAGCATCAAAGATCTTAGAGGACAATAGACTAGTTTATTAAAGAATTTGGACCTATTCACCTGTCTCTGCCTTTTATCAAGTCGGCATCAAGGATCTCAAGGTCAATAAATTATTAAAAAGTCACTTTTAAAACTTTATAGTTTATAATAAATAGATTTATATGCTCATACTTACTGAAAATATAACTTTCTTTTGCTTTTCTACTTGACAATCACTGAACTCCTATTTGAAAGTTATTAATTTTAGTGATTTTATGCAGTGAAAACCACAGATTGTTAAAGTTTTCAAAATACAGAAATATGTGCATTTATAAAAACATTTGGTTCAATTAAATTCTTTAAATACTGAACTATGTTAAATTATGTTGGACTTTATGTTTATGACTTATTTCATAGAAATTCTGTTTTGTGAAACATTTTCAGATTTTTTGTACTGTTTTTGATTTTTCATTTGTTTTTTAAAAATAATATCCAAAACCTTTCAAATAGAATAGAATGAAAATTCTTTTTGAGTTTTATCTTTACATACAGAAATAAAATATTTTGGATTTTATCTATACATACCGAAAACACATATCTTTGGTTTTTATCTATACATACTGAAAGCTCATATTTTTGGAGTTTTTCTGAACCGAAAGGTTACTGGAATTGAAAAAAATAATACCAGAATTAAAAAAAATAAAAGGAAAACTACCCGAATTAAATGAAAAGACTACCAGACTTAAAGAAAATAACCAAAAAGACTACTCGAATTAAACAAAAATACTACCAAATAACCAAAAAGAATAACTGAAATAAAAGAAAACAATACCATAATTAAAAATACTTTTTGGATTTTTCCATTTTCTCCCCCTCTTTTTGTATTTCGAAATAAAAAGAAAACAAAATGCAAAAAGATATATACAAAAATGTTTTGAAGAAACACTCAATCTAGATTCATTAGACCAATAGCATGAATAAGAAAATTGAATCTTGTTACATCAAATGCCTTGTTGAAAAGGTCTGGTAGTTGGAGGTCTGTATGAATCTTGACCAAGTGAATTAAAAGTTTTTCAAAACAGTCTCTTAGGAAGTGGTGTCTAAGCTCAATATGCTTAGTTTTGGAATGTTGCACATGATTCTTAGTTACCACTACTACAAACAGGGCTATTAATGACGCGCAATGCGTGTCAAGAAGAGGCCTTATGACGCGCAAATGCGCGTCAAGGATGGACCAGTCATAAATATTTCATGACGCGCAAACAAGCGTCATAACTGAATGACGCGCACTTATGTCCTGCGTTACATGACTTTCTTTTTTGACCTTCGTTTTAAGACCCGCGTTATATGACTCTCCTTTATTACCTTCGTATTTGCGCGTCATAATTTTTATATATAAAAAAAAAAAAATTGATTCCGATTTTCTAAAACTTTTCTCCACATTCTTATGTAACTCAATCACCAAAGCTTTTCATTACATCACACTTGTTCAACAAATCTTTTCATTACCAATACATTAAAATCACATACATTAAGGCATTGTTTTACAGTATCAGCCGTCATGCCTTGTATTCTTTCTTCGAGGAGCACCTGCAATCTCAGCTGTTGAGGTCTTACTTCCATCCTTCTTTGGTGTCGCATTTACCTTTGTCTGAAAAATTAAGAGACATTACGACAAGAAGGTTAATTAAGGGTTGTTTTGCTACTTACAGCTTATATAAAAACTAGAAAACTTATTCAGTAAAAAAGGTTGCTTTGCTACTTACTGCTTTCCTTTTTCTATCTAAAGATCGTTTTCGGAAACCCATATACGTTCTTTTTACAGCCCCTTCACTCTCGTTCCATTCCACAATGTGTGACTCCCCATCTTTGCTAGTCCCACATGAAAAGAGCCTGAAATAGTATAATATAACCAAAAATCGAATATTAATATAATTACAAAAGGGAACATGCAACCACAAAAAATCTGTAAGGACATATCACTGTTAGTAACTGAATGAAGTATGTGAGCTTAATATGTTCCGAAACTGAAGCAGAAGCAGAAGTCGTGTGTTCTTTCCCTGTAACCAGCAAGCATAACAAACTCGTTAATATAGAGAACAAAAGATGTAGCAGAATAAGTAGCTATTTATTGTCCTGTCGTTAGCTTGAGTCGAGCGAACACATAAAAAAAACAATACCAATAAGCAATGACAAAGCTTCTCCACATGAAAATTGCATAAATCCTTTTTTAAACGACCCGCAAAGTAGAAATTCATTACATAATATCAATTACAAACATATTTACTTAGCATCATAGAACGAGTTACTTTACCAAGGGTCTGTTTGGTTGGACAAAATGGAATGGCAACAAACTGTAATAAACAAAATAATAGAATGAGCGAGAAATGAAAAATCATGCATAGGGGACGAATGGGTTCACATTCTACTATTACAGCATATTGAACACTATCCAAGAGTTCCTCTAAGTAAATGTTTCATTATGTGATCGAAGCTACAGAATGTAAGACGAGAATATTTCAACTAATTAGTATAAGCTAAGAAATGATATATAAGTAATAAATTTAAAGATGATCTCGGGTACTTTATTCTCGCTGCCCCAAATCAGTTTCTAAGGACGGAAATCAATCCAAAAACAGCCCGCAAAACATCAAATACAAACAACGATAATTAGAATTTTTCGACTAGATTTTCGATACACAACTTATACGTAAGTAAACGATTTAAATGAGGAAATACATTAACGAAAAGAAAAGAACATGACCTGAGTATGAAGAGAAACAAATCGAATGATGACGAAAATAAAGGATCCGTTCTCTTGATGCTCGAATCGTCTACGAAGAAGGTATACCACTCAAACAAAACCCCGATTAGTATATGCAGAATTTTCGACACAATAAAACGACACAAAGCTTCGGACATACCTTGATGAAATCATGATTTGGTGATGAGTAAGTGGCTGTTTGGTCCCGTGGGTCTTGCTGAGAAGAAAACACAATTAGACCAAAGTTAACAACAGATTATAAACACACCACTTAGGGTTTCGGATTTCAATCAAGAAAATTAACGGATTTAAAACACAAACATTTTGACAATGATAGAGATGAGTACGGGAACTGTAAAGAAACAATCATCAACCGATTTATATGATTATGGTGATGAAATGGCAGCAGCAAGAGGCTGTTTGTGGCGGCTACAAACAAGAACTCGGTTTAGGGTTTTATATGAAGAAAGATTAAGGATTCACGAATTTAAACACACTTACCTTGAAACATGGACATGAGGAACACCATGATGATGAAAGGAAAGTAACAATCGACATTGGAGTGGCTGGGAAAACACGATGGCAGCAACAGCAAGGAAGAAATGGGTGGCGGCTAGAAGGTTTGAAGGCTAGGATCCCAGATTTTCCACTTCACCGAAGGAAACAACACATCTTGATCGATTTGCTTGCTATTTTTGATGATGAATTCAATAAGGAGGAAGGAGGCTCGATTTTGATGGAGAGATTATGAGAAATTCGGATGCAAGGGTTAGAGGGAAATACAGATCTGAGAAAGAGGGGGAAGTCAAAACCAAGTTTAAGTTTGGGAAATTTTAGATCTGAGAAAGAGGGGGAAGTCGACCGCCAAAACCAAAAAAAACCATACATGACTCCTATTTAGGACAAAGAAAAACAAACGTCATTTCGAAATCTAAATTTTAACTGATTATGACCCATACGTTATGACACATCTGAAAACGCGTCATCCCTTTACCCAATATGACTGTTGTTTTATGACTCTTGACATTGCGCGTCATCTTTTGGCGTGGGTCATAAAAAGCGGGTCAAGGATAGCCCTGTTTCTAGTAGTGTACGAACATGGCAGCAGTGTTGTCTATGATGATAGGGTATTCTGATTTTGCAGAGGACTGAGAAACAAAGGTCCGTTTCTTGCATTGCCATGATACTAGCCTATTTCCTAGAAACTGGCAACCTCCTATAGTAGATTTCCTATTTAAGTTTGAACCTCCATAATCACTATCAGTGTAGGCATAAAAGTCAAAGGTGGAGTTTTTAGGATACCAAAGGCCTAATGAAGGTTGTCCCTTAAGATATCTAAAAATCCTCTTAAGAGCAACTAAATGAGAAACCTTAGGAGCAACCTGAAACGTAGCAGACAAACACAATCCAAACATAATTTCAGGTCTACTAGCAGTAAGATACATCAATGAACCTATCATAGACCAATATACATGTCGGTCAACACTTTCACCATCTAAATCTGGATGTAATTTGACCCTAGTGTCAACTGGAGTGGCAGCAAACTTACAATCAGTATAGCAAAATTTAACCAGTATATCCTTAACATACTTTGCCTGATTGATTAAAATATCATTCTGTAACTGCTTAACCTGTAAACCTAAGAAGAAAGACATCTCACCTATTGAGCTAATCTCAAATTTAGATTTCATAACTCACTAAAATTTCTTACATAAATCATCATTAGTTGAGCCAAAAATGATATCATCAACATATATCTGAACAAATACAGATTCTTGGCCAACATAAATACCCATTATCAATTAAATACTTGGACAATGTATCATACCAAGCTCTACGAGCTTGATGTAAACCATACAAAGCCTTATCTAGTTTGACAACATGATTAGGGAATTGAGGATCCAAGAAACCATGAGGCTGACTAACATATATTGTTTCCTCAAGAACTCCATACATTAAGGCTGACTTAACATCCATTTGATAGACCTTGAAGTTCTTATTGGAAACATAAGCTAGAAACAATATAATAGCCTCTATCCTAGTAACTAGGGCAAAGACATCATCATACTCTATTCCTTCTTCCTATGTATATCCTTTTACTACTAATCTTGCCTTATTCCTCACTATAATTCCCCTATCATCTCTTTTCACCTTAAATATCCATTTCACTCCTAGCACATTCACATCAACTGGTCTCTCAACTAAAGTACCTACCTCCTGAACCTTAAACTGTAAAAGCTCTTACTGCATAGCCTCTACCCAACTATTAATGGTCAAGGCAATATCAACATTCTTAGGCTCTAGTTAGGAAAGAAAGCAAGAAAATAAACACAAATTAGCCAAGCCAGTACTACTTCTAGTTTTGAACCCATCATGCAAATTTCCTATAATATTACTTAGAGGATGAGTCTTGTGAACTTTTAAAAAAGAATGTATTTACTCCGTAATATTAGTAGAAAGATTTGTTTGATTAGGGACAAATTTCAATAAAGAATAAGGATTCAGAAGTTTCTTCACTGGGTTGTTCATGGCTTTGTGCATTGTTGGTTCAACAGATTGAGCTTCAGTATCTTCACCAGAGTTGAATTGTGCGTCACCAAAATTGTTTTCTTGGTCAGAATCTGCACCCGAATTGTTTTGAATACTGCTCGAGTTTTCTTCTATCTCCATTTATGCACCAAAATTATCTTGTGATCAACCAGAATTTTCTTCAACTTGGTCTTGAACATCCAAATTAACTTGTGGATCACCAAAATTAATATCATTAACATCTTGTGCATCATAGATATCTTCAGTAGAATTTAGTGCACCCGAATTATCCTGATTCACATCAGATTGCAATTCTTGAGCTTGTACAACATTGTCTTGATCTTCAGAGTTTACTGGAATGTCTTCTTCTTGAAGAATGTTTGCATCAGTTTTACTCTCTGCAAGATCTTTACTTACAATTGTTGTATCCTCTGATGAACTGGTGAGATCTTGATTTAATGTAGAAAGGCTTGCACTTGCATTTGCTGGTCTTCCTAGTTCAAAATCATTAATGTCTTCAACATTTGCTATATTCCATGTTGGTACCTGTACCTCATCTGAAACAACTAGACAAACACTATTAAAGGAGTTCACAAATGTATCTAAATCAAACAACCCTTCAGCACATGACTTCCTAACATTCTGTGTATATTCATTAAATATCACATTGATGGATTCTTCTATGGTCCTAGTTCTTCTATTATTAATTCTATAAGATTTAGAGACACTAATATTCAAGGAAGTAGCAATCATCAGTTTTAGCATCAAATTTCCTAAGTGGTCTTTGGTGTTTAATATAGAACATTGACAGCCAAAAGCTTTGAAGAATCCTTTGAAAGGCTTTCTCTCAGAAAATAACTCATAAGAAGTGTAAGATATGAGAATCACCAAAAGGCATATTATTCATCCAACCCCTTACCTATTTATAGGTAAGGGGTACAAGGTTCATTACATGACATAATAGAAACCGTATCAACTATTCTAATCTCTATATTTCCCCCTTTGATATAGTTTCTAGATAAGTAATTATAAATTTTTTACAATAAAATTCAAAAATCTATGCTAAGCTTCGAGTCTTTTAAACTTGAGTTGGAACTTCTGCTTCTTGAGACGCTTGTTTTGGTTGAGCTTGAGATTGGCCTGTTGTAGATTCTTTTTCTTTGAATTCTGGGTAGAGTTTTGAGCCCTCATCTCTTTCTTGTTGCATTTCATTCTTTCTTCTTGCTTTGATGGTTGCGTAGATTGAGTACTTATTCTCCCCAATCTTCAAGCAAATTTCATATCGTTGTATAACTCTTCTGTTTTCCAAGCATTTATCAATCGCATCCATTCCGAACTCATCTTCTATTCGTTCTGCTCTCCACCTAGCATAACCATCAGAGTTTTCATCATTTTGTTCATCACCGTTCTTCATGCTGGTGTCTATTTTTCTTTTGATTAACCTTAGAGTGCCTGTAGAAAAGTGATGCACTTCGTCGAAAAGCATAAGGACATTCTCACTCCAATGAGGACTTGTATAGATGATTCCTTTCTTTTCGATGTTCACGATAGCCCACTTTCTAACATGCTTCAGTTCAAACTTTTGCTTTGGAGAAACCAAATTCACCTTTCCTCTTCAACTTTCGAGAGCTATCTGGAAATCAAAGTATGTAGCTTCTTTCAACTTTTTCTTAGGGTTTAGGTCGTTGAAATCAGTTTCAGTGAAATTGAATACTTTTCCATTGCTCCTAGATATCTTGAATGTAGCATACTCGATCCCGTTGTGAAACTTTGAGCCTATGCTTCAAACATCTGAGAGTCCGTGAATCGAGTATACTCTTTCGGCTCCTTTGCGCTTCTCATGGATAATGGGTTTGAATTTTCTTCATAATTCCTTTTCATGTGTCGTTAACCCATGAAGACTTGCTGCTTCTACCATTTTCGGAGTTTGGACAAAGAAATTTTGAACTTGATCTTCCATAAATGGTTGATTAATTCTCTTGTGGTTCTTTTTCTGTTTTTCAATGTCAACATCATTATATTTTGGAATAGCGAAATCATTTGACAAGGTATACTTGTAGAGTTCTTTGTGTTCTTCTTGCAACTTCATGGTTTCTCGTTGAACATCTTCCTCATGGAGATCTTTCACATCCTTTTGCTTTAGTCTGTTTTCGAATGCATATTTCCTTAGCTTCCATTCATTTTTCTCATCATAGTTCTTTGTTCCCGAAGACGAGAACACACCACTTTTCTGAATAACGGATCGAGATCTTCATCGTTTTCAAGCACCATCACATTGTGATATAAATCTTCAATATCTCGATCTTTTTTCTTTTTCGCATTCCTTTCTTCATGCTTTTCTTGCTATTTCTTTTCCATTTCAATCTCCTCATCCATCTTTTCACCGGAATCTCCAAGGTCTATCACTTGTTAACTTGATCCCAAATCCAATTTGCTTTTCTTTACACGTCGTTCATCTTCCCCCTCATTCGGATGATCATCGAGATCGTCATCCGAATGTCGACGTTTATCACTTTGCGCTTGAGCTCGGCAATTGTATTTCAAGGATTTGTATTTGGAAATCACAAAATCGATTTCCTTTTGCTCATTATCAAATAACTCGTCCATGGTTTTCGGTTCATAATCTCTATCCAGAGCTATAGCATACATAATCATCACATCTCGAATAGAGTGCGGTTCCTTGTATAAAATTTGCTCAAGAAGAGTTTCTTCGATTAAGCCCCGAGGTAAGGTCTTCAAAAACTCCTTAACTAAGTCATAATCCGATCGTGGATCCAAGGAAGGTTGTTCAGTTTGAGTTTCAGTAGTTGCTTCCTCGGATTCAGGAGTTTCAACGATCGTTGCCAACTTTCTCTTGACCCGCTTCTTCTTGTTCTTTGGCAATTCCGATTCTGTTGTTCATGGTGGAAGGATTGGAAACATATAGGGCCTTTGATGAAGTGCTCTATTTTCACGGTCATTTATTGGAATTGAGCGCTTAGCAATCCGTTGCCTCATTTCAATGATATCAAGGTGATAACGAAGTCGTTTGATGGGGTCAAGTTACTCCACCTGTTTTCTTTTGCCACTAGTACCTGGGTAAGGTATGGACACTCGAGCAAGCTCGGCCATCCATGGTTTTGACCCAAGATCACTAAGATTACTCGTTACCGTATCTAGAGGGGACACAAAGTCACTTCTAGACGGACCAACATCGACTGCTGGCGTGATAATGACGGAGGCAGGTTTTCCGGTCAATCCTCAGATGCGTTCGGATTGCGAACGTCCTATAACCGTTCCGCTAATGTCATGTAGACTACTAGTTTCCTGTGCAACCTTAGATAGAAGTTCTGGTGAGGGACTCGACTTGTGCACAAAAGATGTCGAGAGTCTAGGATGTTGAGTCTCTTTTTCAATAACATCTGGCTCCGAAGGAGTGGACGTTAGTTGACTAGGGGTTTCTCTCGTTCTTTGTGAAACATCACCCAGTGGGGATTATGAGTGGTGAGGAGGGGTAACCGGAATTTGCGTCGGTGGGGAGTTGACGACTTTTTTAATACTCTCTGTCGACACACGACTGAGAGTAGATGATTTGGTGCCCCGGTGTCTAATCTTAGGCTCGGATGGGGCTTTTTTCTTTTTCTTTTTATCCCTACTCTTTTTTCGCTCACTCTTACTCACCATTTTTTTGACTCCTTCCTCGTATGTTCCCGAAGGACTCGCTAGTACAAGTACTGGCGGAGTGTGTACCGGTGTCCGTACAACCGCATTTCTCCCATCTCCCCCTACTTCAGCATTCTCATCAATATCTGTATTACCACCACGATTTCTATCTTCCTCCTCGCTCCCCCCTAAAACTAGACCCTCACCCTGGGTATGCGCTAATACTTGAGGGGTAGGAACAATCGATTCTGATTGTCCCATACGAGTGGGCGAATTCCTTAAGGCTTGTAATCATGCATCACCATGTGGTATACAATCTAGCAAATACTTAGGAATTGGCATTCCTTCTTCTTCCGTTGCAAATTGACGAGGTCGAAAAACTGGAGTGAAGAACTCCTGATAAGTGTGATCGCCATTTCGTGGATTTAATTCTACAGGAGCATCTTGAAGTACTTGTGCCACTATTGTTTGAAGGAAACGTTGATAAGGAATGAATGGCTTTTTAATTTCCTTCTTTTTCCTTTTTAACACCTTTTTCATCCTTCCTTTTCTCTTGCTCAAAGTATTTATCCCGTTTGTAGATGAAGTCTTTTAAGTCATAAAAAATAAGACGTGCCACATCATACTTCTTGTTGAAAATGAAAGCAATCCACATTAGAACGGTGATCCTATTTGCATAATCTTTTCTTCGTTCTTTAGGTGTGAGATTGTGTACCATCAACTAAAGAAGAAATAACCAACGTCTCGGAATTAAATCCTAGTCAATCTTTAACGATGAAAACTCCCCTTGATAACCCAACTGTTGAATAAACAGGAATAAATCTTCATTATCTCTCGGAATTTCGTCATATTCATAGTGAACTGGTAAATCCACAATATTTCTTAGCACATCAACCGTCAAGTCAAAGTGGCAAACTTTGAAATCACAAAGTAACGATTCTTCAAGGATATCATCGGGATTAGAATCATCTGCTGGCTGATATGTCATCTTGTGCCACATATGTTACAAGTAAACCCTCGGTACTCGCGGATGGTTGGCGATGAATGTTCCCCATTGATGATATTTGATAACTGAGAGAAAAATGGGGAAAGGACATTGATAAGTCTCAACGTCAACCGTCGTGTTGTTCGCCACCATTTTCAACCATAACCTTGTAGGAAGAATAGATTCTTCATTTGGAAAAGCTGGAGAAAACATTCGTCGAGCAATAGGCCCGGTGTATCCCTCCATTCTGTGATAAGCTTGGATTTGAGAATCTGTCTTAACGATTTTCTTCGTACGCGCCATTTGAGCTTTGAACATGAAACAACCCGTTAGAATTAATCAAAATCTTTTGCAAAGTGTGATTTAGATAAGATTTTGACATTTTTTATCACACTTTGAAAGTGAATGTTTTCCGAAATATTTTCATTAACACCGTAAAAAATGATTAGTTCTAGTCGTGATCAATTGAATATGCTACTTAAACACATCTTCACAAAAGTAAAAATGTGCAACTTCTAGTCGTAGTTCAAAAGATTTGCTACTATTTCACTTTTCATGTGATTAAGTTAATATTTAGAAAAACAAAGCCGTGAATCACATGTTATCGTTTGATTCATCATTGAAAGTTTTTTGATTTATCATGAAGTATCAATGAATATAAGTTTTCTAAGACTTTGAATGAATGTACTAGTTCTAGTCGAGATCTCGAGAATCCGCTACTAAAATACATCCACCCTAGTCCACAAAAACTCCATTCTTGAAACTTAAAGTTTCTGAAAGATAACGAGATCTAGACATATTACATGAACACAAAACGAATGATCTAGTTCTAGTCAAGACTTGTAGTCCGCTTCTAAAATTCATCCGTAATGAATTCATATAAAATGTTTAGATACCGTTTCGTTTACTATCAGGTGCTTTTGAAGACCGAGTCCCGATCAAATGTAACTGGAAGTCTAATCCCAAAAAAAATTCTTATAAATCATGTTGAAAAAGCCATTCGAATGACAGAGTTCGTGTATTTGAAAAATGTATTCAAACATAATCATTCGTGTATGTTGAAAAAACGTTCGAATACATACTTGTTTTAAAATCGTCCATCTAATCGAATGAGCTAATTCGTGTACAGTGAAAATTGATTCGAAAGCACACTTGGATAAACAGATTTTATCTGTTCGAAAGAATGTGTTCGTGTTCAGTGAAAATTGATTCGAATGCACACTTAGAGAAAAAATGGGTTTTTCTGTTCGAGTGGTTGTATTCGTATACGTTAAAAACCCATTCGAACGTTTTTTGTTCGTGCATGTTGAAAAATTAGTCGAACCAACACTTAGAAAATTTTTAAGCATTTAATGTCTAAGTCACCTCAATCATGTATTCGAATTAACCTATTCGTCTGGTTATTCGTTTCGAATTGATAAAACACTTAAGGTCTAAATGACAAACCTATTCGTGTACGAGAACAAGATCATCCTATTTGAAGCATAGGTCATTCGTGTATGGATAGTTTTTATTCAAATTGATCTATTCGTGTAAGCGCAAAAAGCATTCGAACCAATCCATTCGTGTCAGTTAAAAAGTTGTTCAATCAACACTTAGCCAATTTTTTCTATCCACATTAACCCTATTCGAATTGTTCTATTCGTGTAAGCACAAAAACCAGCCGTACCAATCCATCCGTGTACGTTGAAAATCAATTCGAATCAACACTTAGTATTTTTTCTATCCACATTAATCCTATTCATGCATCTTACAAAGCTATTTGAATATCCTAATCTAAAGCAACACAGATCATCAACACACGAAGCACAAACACAAAAGATTCATATAATCCTATTTGAATCGAATAAAAAACAACTTAAAAAACACAAAATTTTCACATATACACATATTAACACACATGATTAACCTAATAATAAGTTTTTCTAAATAAAAAAAATAAGAACATTAAGAACACTAATAAATTTTTTTACCTAATTATTTGTGTTCTTCGTAAAAAACGACCCTTTGATCCGTAAAAAACTTCAAATATCTTCAGAAAAGCGTTTAACCGAGAGAGAGTGAAAGTGAAAATCGAATGAGTTATGAAAAAATTTAACGTTTTGAACTTTATATAGGATCTCAAAACCCAATGGGTTATCCATGGATACCCATATTCATTTTTCCATTTTTCACCCTCAAGTTTTTATTTGTTTTTTTTTTATTTTTTATTTAATTTAATTTAATTTAATTTAATTTATGTACATCACAAGAACACGAAATCATATAGCATAGAATCACGTATTTAGAATACAAGTATTCCCCCTCAAACGATGATTCCCCCTCCACCGATGATTCCTCCTCAAAAACGTAACTAAACACATATGTAAATGAAAAAATAACAAAAAGAAACGACCAAATTCCAACTTTAAGAAACCGATTTAATCTTTCAAATTCAACATACCGAGCTTGGATATAAGAAATTTAAAACGTTTTTCATCTAAAGCTTTTGTGAAAATATCGGCAATTTGGAAATCGATTTCAAGAAAGTGTAATTCAATTATTCCTTTTTCACTTTTATCTTTTAAAAAGTGATAGCGAATGTAAATATTTTTAGTACGCGAATGTTGAACCGGATTTGCCGAAATCGAGATTGCGCTTGTTGAATCACGATAGATTGGAATTGAGTCCGCTTCATAACCGTAATCCCGAAGTTGTGTTCGTATCCATAGGACTTGTGAAAGGAAAACGGTTGGCGCCACATATTACGCCTCGGCTGTTGAAATGGAAACACAATTCTGCTTTTTCGAAGTCAAACTTATCAGTTTGTTTCCTAGGAAGTGAGCACCACCCGAAGTGCTTTTCCTGTCTAAGTTACAACCTCCATGATCCGCGTCATAATAAGCAGTAAAATCAAAACTCGTGTTTTTTGGATACCACAAACCCTAATATGTAGTACCTTTGAAGTATCAAAAAAATCGTTTTACATCCAAAAAATGAGATACGTTTGGATTTGATTGATATCGGGCACACATACAAGTAGTAAACATAATATCCGGAAGACTTTAGGTTAAGTACAATAAAGAGCCAATCATTCCTCGATACAACGTTACATCCGTTGGATCATCATGTAAGTTTACTCGAGGAGTCATTGGTGTGGACATTGGAAAACAATTGACCATTTTATACTTTTTAAGCATTTCAAAAATATATTTTGATTGATTAAGAAAATTCCATTCAGTAATTGTTTGACCTCTAAACCCAAAAAGAACGACATTTAACCCATCATGCTCATTTCAAAACGTTTAGACATTAACGCACAAAACTGTTTACATAAGTGTTGACTCGTTGGCCCGAAAATGATGTCATCGACATAGATTTTCTCAAATATTGCATCTTGACCCTTTTTTAGAATAAAAAGGGTAGTGTCGATTGAAGCTCTAGTAAAACCTGCATCTAAGAGAAAAGACGAAAGTTTTTCATAGCATGCACGAGGCGCTTGTTTCAAACCGTACAACACTTTCTTTAGCTTATAAACATCATTCGGTCGATATGGATCAACAAATCCTTCCGGTTGTTCAACGTAGACTTCTTCCTTGAGATCTCCATTAAGAAATGCGGTCTTGACATCCATTTGATAAACGATGATGTTCTTCGTTTCCGCATATGCAAGAAGCATCCCTATCGCCTCAATCCTAGAAACTAGAGAAAATGTCTCTCTCTCATCGTAATCAATTCCTTCTTGTTGAGAGTACCCCTTAGCCACTATTCGTGATTTATTTTGTACTACAACTGCATTTTCATCCTTCTTTTTTTTGTGAATCCATTTGACCCCTACAATCGAATGATCCTTTGGTCGAGGAACCTTTTCCCATACATACAAACGCTTGAATTGATTCAGCTCGTCTTGCATCGAGTTTATCCAATGAGGATCTGTAAAAGCCTCCTTGAAGTTTTTCGGTTCAATTGAGCTTTAGAAGATCGAGAAAAGGCATTCATTTTCCGTGGCCTTTCTGGTTCGAATGCGGTCATTCACACTTCCAGTGATTTGAGTGAGAGGAGGAGATTTCGTCCAAAACTTGACACGTTGAGTTAATGACGTTGGTTATTGAACAAGTGAAGTGGTTTCAGGTGGTGTAGAAATCGGAGTGATAATTGAGTTAGATTGTGGAGTGGAAGGTTCTTCGGTGTCATCGTCTTGAACATTTGATGATTATGGTGTATCAACATGTGATGAATCGGGGTTATAATTGTTCGAGGAGTCTTCATTTGAGGTTTCTTGTTGTTCTTGTGAGGTTTCTTGATCTTCATTCAAACTGAGTGTTTCAATCAGTGTAGTTGTCGAGATAGGATTTCGTGAACGACGTGAATCTACATCATTGAAATAGTACAAAGTGTCGAAAAATGTTCCGAGATTGGTGGAGAAGTATTCACTTTAGTTTCCGAGTTGAAATAATCTGAAGTCATTGTGCAAAATTCATCAAATGACACATTTAAACTTTCCACAATCACCCTTGTCCAAACATTGTAAACATGAAACGTATTTGATTCCGAAGAATTTCCGACAAACACCACTTCATCCATCTTATCATCATATTTTCTTAATTGATCTTTGTCACACCCCGCTAAAGCGGAGACACGAGATGTGAAGAGCAAAGATATCATTACACGAGATATAATAAATACGAATAGTTTTTAAGTCATTCAAAATCAAAAGCGTTTACATAGTTTCAAAGATAACCAAATATTTTAGGCATTACAATACAACCACAATAACATATGTAAAGACTTCATAAGACATCCCGAAGTTACAAACATGGTCTTCCCGATTCTTGATTACGTGACTTGCCTGACTCGAGACCAAAAATAGATGCATTTCAAGTCCTTACATTTCGTTTCCTGAAACATGAGATAAAGTGGCAACTTCAAAAGTAGTGAGTGAGTTACAGTTCTTGCTAGTCCTTGACTAAAAGCGGTTTTCGACTAAGTATATATATATCTAAAGTAATTCTCAAAAGAAATGAAGCGGAACAATGCTTGATGATATATATACTTGTAAAGACATGCGTAACGAAAATATTGATTGTAAAATGAACATCGACCTCTTGACATAATATAACGATAATTGTTCACAGTAAACCGTTTACGGACTGCGAGCGGCCCCTTTCCCCTCATCGTCTAAGAGAAGATGAACGATTCGACCGTGAGGCAGTTTCCCCGCACCGTCCACGAGAAGATGAATGATTTGACCGTAAGGCCCTTTCCTCGCACCGTCTACGAGAAGATGAATGTTTTGACCGTAAGGACCTTTCCCCGCACCGTCTACGAGAAGATGAATGATTTGACCGTGAGGCCCTTTTCCCGCACCGTCTAAGAGAAGATGAATGATTTGACCATGAAGCCCTTTCCCCGCACCGTCTTCGAGAATATGAATGTTTTGACCGTGAGGCCCTTTCCCCGCACCCTCTACGAGAAGATGAATGATTTGAACGTGAGGCCCTCTCCCGCACCATCTAAGAGAAGATGAATGATCTGATTATATGTACTTAGGCTAACACCGAAGAACAATCGAGTAATACGTACTTAGGCTAACGCCGAGGAACAATCAAGTATTACGTAATTAGGCTAACACCCAAGAAAGGAACAGTCATTTCCTAAGTATCGATATCCTTATACTAAGCGGCTTAAACAAGCTAACAGTGTATAAAGAGACCGGGCACTATTTTGATAGTTGGCACTTACGTCTGACAATATTCCTATCAAGAGTGAATAGAGATGCCGGAACCATGGCGTTTAAAAGACATACAATCAATCATTGAGTTCATGAATATATCGGGCGCGACAATTGAAAATATATATGCGTATGGAGAATATTGATTGTAAAAGTGCTCGTTGACCTCTTGATGTAATATGACTGTAAATGTTCCCACTAAACAATAATTCGACCGTGATAGGCCCTTTTACTATTTTGATTGCAGGCATTCGCGTCTACTTATATTCTTATCAAGATTATACAGAGGTGCCGTTCTCGTGGATTTTTAAAATACATACAATCAATCATTCGGTTCATAAATGTAGCAAGTGAAAAACGTATGCATATAAGTAATTTAAAACAATTGGTTCTCATGTTTCCCCAAAAAGTAGTACAAAAGGAGTAAAAAGAGTGGGGATGTAACTCACGGTTTGCGAGGGTCTAAATGTGTGCGGAATGTACTCAGAAGTGCCGGAATCAATGTAATCCTAGAATATACAAAGTTTTTCGTGTAAGTATTATTATTTATTAATTTTAATACTCGTTACTCAACGAAACACTTATTTTTAAAGTGTCATAAATTGGTCTAACGAAATTTGGGTAGCGCTTCCGCGCTATAAAATTTATGTCCAAAATTCAGAACACTTTCCCGCTCAAATCAAAACATTAATTGACAATCTATCAACGACATGGTAATTTAGTTATCCAATCTTAACAACTTATCATTCATGTTCCAAACCTTATATTTTTTACTAACATTTTGTAAAAACATATTATTAACTGTAAAAACATTATACATTCTTCGATCTTTACCGTTGATACGTTAAAATACAAATATTGCGTTATCAGCGAGATTCAGCCTGCGGCTGAAATTACTCATCCGCTGGCTGGACCTCAGTCGTCGGCTGAAAGGCCGTAACCAGATTCACTATTTTGACATTTTAGCGATATTTAGGTATGTTTATGTTGTAAAACTTACATTTTTATGGTGGATTTAAACATGCAACTGGTAAAACATGAAAAGTATTTATAAAAACTTTATTTCTTATGTTAATCACCATAAAAACTTAATAAAACTTATTTTTAGATGATAGATTAACCATGCAATTAGAAATTTGTGTCTGAAAAGTAAAGATGATTGATTTTACCCAAATGAAAGTGAATGGATGATGATTTCTAGCCCCTTGATGGTGATTTAGGCTCGAAAACGATAGAAAACGATGTATGTAACTAAAATGGGTGAATGCTCTTGATAACTTGATGTAATTAGTGATTTATTATGGTGTTTTAGGTGGATTTTTCTCTTGAAAGTTGCTGGAATTTGGGGTGAGTGGAGAGAGAGTTCTATGTGTGTGTGTGTGTGTGTTTGCAAATGTGAGGGGAAAGAAAGTGAATGTGTGTGTGTGTGATGTTGGAAGGATCAAAAGGGGTTTTCCATGAGGTGTAAGTGGCTCATTTACTGGACCAAAAGGGGCTTATGACATGCATTAGGACAGGTGTAAGCTTGTTGACACGTTTTTGGATGACTCAACATGTTAGTAGAACAAAGTTGGTAGATGGATCTGACATTTCAGCCGCCGGCTGAAATTATTTAGCCGCCCTGTGGACCTCAGCCGCCGTCTGAATTGTTGAGCCAGCTAAAGTTTGTTTTAAATTTGCGTTATCGTTACGCATTTGCGCTGTTTAGAGTTTACAATTGGTTTGCCATGAACTTAGGCAAGTTCATTATATGTTTTCTTGATATTAGGATTTAATTATTGATCCAGTTCCGATTCCGAGACACACACGTTCAACATCTAAGTATAAATAGGAAAAATGACAGATTATTTCGAGGATAAAGAATACAGAATTAACCTGAATTTTAGACGGTTTTCACATTCTCCCCAGGTTAAAAGGAATTTCGTCCCGAAATTAATTCGCATCTTCGAGAGTGGAAGAATATTTGAATATGTGTGGATACTTCTGATCTCTAAGAAGTTCCAGAATGAGTTTCAAGTGACGTTCATGATTCGGTTTGTTCCGGGAGTAGATTAGGATATCGTCTATGAACACGATTATGAATTTTTCCAGATATGGTCTACACACCCTGTTCATCAATCCATGAACACTGTCGGTGCGTTGGTCAGACCGAATGGTAGAACGAGGGATTCGTCATGCCCATAACTAGTTCAGAAAGCAGTTTTGGGAATGTCGGGTTCACTGAATCGAACCTGATGATACCCTGAACGGAGATCGATCTCTGAAGAGTAAGTTGCGCCCTGCAACTGATCGAATAAGTCGTCGATTTGAGGGAGAGGGTATCGGTTCTTGACGGTCAGTTTATTGAGCTCTCGATACCCGACTCACATCCTGAAGGATCCGTCTTTCTTTTTAACGAAGAGGATTGGGGATCCCCAGGGTGACGTACTAGGACGAATTAGACCATGATCTAAGAGTTCCTGGAGCTGTTATGAGAGTTCTTGCATTTCGGGTGGTGCTAGACGGTATGGTGTCTTGGCAACCGGCGCTGCTCCAAGAATGAGGTCAATTCGGAATTCCACTTATCGAGTTGGGGGTAGTCCGGGTCAATTTGTCGAAACAGACACTTATAATTCGGAATCGAGCTAACCTGTCCATTCCGACGATGATATCGAAACTTTTTAGTTCTATGGGGATAAGGTCTATAGGGAAGATCTTATTGGCTAGGAACATTGAACAACCTACAATTACGTCTTTAGCTTCGTATTCTACACCGTTAGCGTACTCTACAGTGAAGCTATTCTCAAGAATTCTAGGTCCCAGATTGATAAGGGAGTCTAAATTCTAGGGATACGAAGCTTCTTTCTGTTCCTGAATCAAACAATATAGATGCGTAATGGTCGTTTACAGGAAATGTACCTGTCACTGGCTTCTTCCCTTTATCACCAGCACCCTTTCGGCAGTGCTTGGAGTAGTGACCCAATTTGTTACATGTGTTTCACACCGGGCAGTTTCCAACATGATGGAAGTTGCATTGTCACACTTAGGGTGCGACCCGACGTAAGTTCGGGGTCCTGTTGTGGGGGCAACAACTACTGCAAAGTTGCGGGCGGTCTTGGGCTTCTTGTTGTAGTCGTCCCTATTTGGTTGGTGATCAGCTTTCTTCTTATCACTTTCCTCTCGCTTGACAGGTGCTGGAGAGGAAAGGAGGTTGTTGGTTAGACGATGAGCGAGGACAACTGCGCTCTGTATCGTCAGCGGCTCCACCGAGATTACCATTCCTCGGATCTCGGGAGAGAGACCGTAGATGTAGCGATCGATCCGGTTCTCCTCAGGGGTTACCATCCGTGGAACCAAACGTGCAAGCTCGTAGAATCGAGAAGTGTAGGTGTCGATGTCGTTGCCGACCATCTGATGGTTCCACATCTCTGCCTCGAGCTTCTTCACCTCGCTCTTCGAGCAGTATTCTTCCTTGATAAGCTTATTGAAATCCTCCCACGAGAGGGCGTATGCTTCGGCTCTACCTTGGGTTTAGACCACGAGGTTCCACCAGGACAAAGCTCGTCCATGGAGTACACAGGAAGCGTACTCCACCTTTTCAGCCTCAGCACATAGCGTGATGTGGAGAACCGATTCGATATTCTCAACCACGAGAGTAGTCCGATAGCACCGAAGGTGCCTTGACACTCCTTCGGCGTGCATGCCATGAAATTCTTGTAACTGCAGCTGGGGCGGGTCTCTTTTTGGTTTGGGTTAGGGTTCTGGTGTTGGTTTTGGTTATGGTTATGGTCTTGATCGTCTTGGTGGTTATCTTTGTTTTCGTGGTGGTTATTGTTGTTTTCCTGGTGGTTATTGTTGTTGATCCCATCGGTGATCTGGGCAATGAAGTTTGGGATTGTTGCATTGAGCTGCGCAGCAACCTGCTCGGCTATGATGGTAGCGTTGCTCCTTTTGGGAGGCATGATTCTACAACATGATAGGAAAACTAGTTTAGAAAGCAAGAATAAGAATGCACGATAAAGATTTTAATAACGATTAACAGCAACAACATAAATAGGAAGGATCAGATAACGAAAGCACGATAAATAATCAAAGAGCAATTGTACAACCCAAGCACAATGGAAAAGTAAGGGTAATAGTGATAGAATTTCATTTCATAGTAGTCGGTTACATCATAATAGGGGAAGATAAAGGAAAATTCGGAGCATAAATACAATACTAGTTTTGAGTTGTTACGGGTATGGAGGATTACCACTTAAACTAGAGTACAATACATAAAATGAAATAAGACTAATGAAGTATGTTTAGAAACATATTTAGTAGAATAAAGTCTATAGAGGTACTCATTACCAAGCACACGATCACTAGGCGCTGAACAGTCCTCGATGTCGACTGAGTCGAAGAAACGACTCGAAGGGACTGCTCGGATAGGCGATGAGCGGTGTCGGAGACCTGGTACAGGAGATGAGCCTGCTGATCTACCTCCTGCGTAAGTCCTTGTAGGTCCATGTGTAGTGCCTGGTACTCGGCTAGAGTAAACCTGCGATCGGGTGATATCACTGGCGGTGGTCTAGGTGTTCCTGCTCCGTAGGGGCGATGCATCGAGTGGCCCTGAAGTCGCTCTTACATGTAGCGATCCATGTTCGGATTATGCTATGCCACGTACGGATCCTCGGGGTGTAGTGGGATATGGGGAGGTGTAGTTCTGACTGGGTTGAGAGTCTCCCGTCCTATCATGCGGTCTGGTAGTCGCCTGGGAAGTGTCACCTGCTTACGAGCAGTGAGTCGGACGTGCGATCCTCGCCGTTGAGGGGCTGCAACGGGAACCGGTGGAATGGTAGGTAAGACAGTCTTCGGACTGGATGTACCATGACTGCAGTCGATGGCCCTGGAGCTCTCCTCCAATCTTAACAACTTATCATTCATGTTCCAAACCTTATATTGTTTTACTAACATTCTGTTAAAACATATTATTAACAGTAAAAACATTATACATTCGTCGATCTTAACCGTTGATACGTTAAAATACAAATTTTGTGTTATCAGCGAGATTCAGCCTGCGGCTGAAATTACTCAGCCGCCGGCTGGACCTCAGCCGTCGGCTGAAAGGCCGTAACCAGATTCACTGTGTTGACATTTTAGAGATATTTAGGTATGTTTATGTTGTAAAACTTACATTTTTATGGTGGATTTAAACATGCAACTGGTAAAACATGAAAAGAATTTATAAATATTCTCAAATAACAACTTTTTTATCTTAACAACAATTTGTATAAAGATTTATGTATAAATTTATAAAAACTTGTTTTCTTATTTTAATCACCATAAAAACTTAATAAAACTTTTTGTTAGATGATAGATTAACCATGCAATTAGAAAATTGTGTATGAAAAGTAAAGATGATTGATTTTACCCAAAGGAAAGTGAATGGATGATAATTTCTGGCGACTTGATGGTGATTTTGGCTCCAAAATGATAGAAAACGATGTATGTAACTAAAATGGGTGAATGCTCTTGATGAAACTTGATGTAAGTAGTGACTTATTATGGTGTTTGAGGTGTATTTTTCTCTTGATAGTTGTTGGAATTTGGGGTGAGTGGAGAGAGAGTTCTATGTGTGTGTGTGTTTGCAAATGTGAGGGGAAAGAAAGTGAATGTGTGTGTGTGATGTTGGAAGGATCAAAAGGGGTTTTGCATGAGGTTTAAGTGGCTCATTTACTGGACCAAAAGGGGCTTATCACATGCATTAGGATAGGTGTAAGCTTGTTGACACGTTTTTGGATGACTCAACATGTTAGTATAACAAAGTTGGTAGATGAATCTGACATTTCAGCCGCCGGCTGAAATTATTTAGCCGCCCTGTGGACCTCAGCCGTCGTCTGAATTGTTGAGCCAGCTAAAGTTTGTTTTAAATTTGCGTTATCGTTACGCATTTGCGCTGTTTAGAGTTTACAATTGTTTTGCCATGAACTTAGGCAGGTTCATTATATGTTTTCTTGATATTAGGATTTAATTATTGATCCAGTTCCGATTCCGAGACACACACGTTCAACATCTAAGTATAAATAGGAAAAATGAAAGATTATTTCGAGGATAAAGAATACAGAATTAACCTGAATTTTAGACGGTTTTCACATTCTCCCCCGGTTAAAAGGAATTTCGTCCCGAAATTAATTCGCATCTTCGAGAGTGGAAGAATATTTGAATAGGTGTGGATACTTCTGATCTCTAAGAAGTTCCAGAATGAGTTTCAAGTGACGCTCATGATTCGGTTTGTTCCGGGAATAGATTAGGATATCGTCTATGAACACGATTATGAATTTTTCCAGATATGGTCTACACACCCTGTTCATCAATCCATGAACACTGTCGGTGCGTTGGTCAGACCGAATGGTAAAAAAAGGGATTCGTCATGCCCATAACTAGTTCAGAAAGCAGTTTTGGGAATTTCGGGTTCACTGAATCGAACCTGATGATACCCTGAACGAAGATCGATCTCTGAAGAGTAAGTTGCGCCCTGCAACTGATCGAATAAGTCGTCGATTCGAGGGAGTGGGTATCGGTTCTTGACGGTCAGTTTATTGAGCTCTCGATACCCGAGTCACATCCTGAAGGATCCGTCTTTCTTTTTAACGAAGAGGATTGGGGATCCCCAGGGTGACGTACTAGGACGAATTAGACCATGATCTAAGAGTTCCTGGAGCTGTTATGAGAGTTCTTGCATTTCGGGTGGTGCTAGACGGTATGGTGTCTTGGCAACCGGCGCTGCTCCAAGAATGAGGTCAATTCGGAATTCCACTTGTCGAGTTGGGGGTAGTCCGGGTAAATTTGTCGAAACAGACACTTTTAGCTCGGAATCGAGGTAACCTGTCCATTCCGACGATGATATCAAAACTTTTCAGTTCTATGGGGATAAGGTCTATAGGGAAGATCTTATTGGCTAGGCACATTGAACAACCTACAATTACGTCCTTAGCTTCGTATTCTACACCGTTAGCGTACTCTACAGTGAAGCTATTCTCAAGAATTCTAGGTCCCAGATTGATAAGGGAGTCTAAATTCTAGGGATACGAAGCTTCTTTCTGTTCCTGAATCAAACACTATAGATGCGTAATGGTCGTTTACAGGAAATGTACCTGTCACTGGCTTCTTCCCTTTATCACCAGCACCCTTTCGGCAGTGCTTGGAGTAGTGACCCAATTTGTTACATGTGTTTCACACCGGGCAGTTTCCAACATGATGGAAGTTGCATTGTCACACATAGGGTGCGGCCCGACGTAAGTTCGGGGTCCTGTTGTGGGGGCAACAACTACTGCAAAGTTGCGGGCGGTCTTGGGCTTCTTGTTGTAGTCGTCCCTATTTGGTTGGTGATCAGCTTTCTTCTTATCACTTTCCTCTCGCTTGACAGGTGCTGGAGAGGAAAGGAGGTTGTTGGTTAGACGATGAGCGAGGACAACTGCGCTCTGTATCGTCAGCGGCTCCACCGAGATTACCATTCCTCGGATCTCGGGAGAGAGACCGTAGATGTAGCGATCGATCCGGTTCTCATCATGGGTTACCATCCGTGGTACCAAACGTGCAAGCTCGTAGAATCGAGAAGTGTAGGTGTCGATGTCGTTGCCGACCATCTGATGGTTCCACATCTCTGCCTCGAGCTTCTTCACCTCGGTCTTCGAGCAGTATTCTTCCTTGATAAGCTTATTGAAATCCTCCCACGAGAGGGCGTATGCTTCGGCTCTACCTTGGGTTTAGACCACGAGGTTCCACCAGGACAAAGCTCGTCCATGGAGTACACATGAAGCTTACTCCACCTTTTCAGCCTCAACACATAGCGTGATGTGGAGAACCGATTCGATATTCTCAACCACGAGAGTAGTCCGATAGCACCGAAGGTGCCTTGACACTCCTTCGGCGTGCATGCCATGAAATTCTTGTAACTGCAGCCGAGGCGGGTCTCTTTTTGGTTTGGGTTAGGGTTCTGGTGTTGGTTTTGGTTATGGTTATGGTCTTGATCGTCTTGGTGGTTATCTTTGTTTTCCTGGTGGTTATTGTTGTTTTCCTGGTGGTTATTGTTGTTGATCCCATCGGTGATCTGGGCAATGAAGTTTGGGATTGCTGCGTTGAGCTGCGCAGCAACCTGCTCGGCTATGATGGTAGCGTTGCTCCTTTTGGGAGGCATGATTCTACAACAGGATAGGAAAACTAGTTTAGAAAGCAAGAATAAGAATGCACGATAAAGATTTTAATAACGATTAACAGCAACAACATAAATAGGAAGGATTAGATAACGAAAGCACGATAAATAATCAAAGAGCAATTGTACAACCCAAGCACAATGGAAAAGTAAGGGTAATAGTGATAGAATTTCATTTCATAGTAGTCGGTTACATCATAATAGGGGAAGATAAAGGAAAATTCGGAGCATAAATACAATACTAGTTTTGAGTTGTTACGGGTATGGAGGATTACAACTTAAACTAGAGTACAATACATAAAATGAAATAAGACTAATGAAGCATGTTTAGAAACATATTTAGTAGAATAAAGGCTATAGAGGTACCCATTACCAAGCACACGATCACTAGGCGCTGAACAGTCCTCGATGTCGACTGAGTCGAAGAGACGACTCGAAGGGACTGCTCGAATAGGCGATGAGCGGTGTCGGAGACCTGGTACAGGAGATGAGCCTGCTGATCTACCTCCTGCGTAAGTCCTTGTAGCTCCGTGTGGAGTGCCTGGTACTCGGCTAGAGTAAACCTCCGATCGGGTGATATCACTGGCGGTGGTCTAGGTGTTCCTGCTCCGTAGGGGCGCTGCATCGAGTGGCCCTGAAGTCGCTCTTACATGTAGCGATCCATGTTCGGCGTAAGCGATGCCACGTACGGATCCTCGGGGTGTAGTGGGATATGGGTAGATGTAGTTCTGACTGGGTTGAGAGTCTCCCGTCCCATTATGCGGTCTGGTAGTCGCCTGGTAAGAGTCACCTGCTTACGAGCAGTGAGTCGGACGTGCGATCGTCGCCGTTGAGGGGCTGCAACGGGAACCGGTGGAATGGTAGGTAAGACAGTCTTCGGACTGGATGTACCATGACTGCAGTCGATGGCCCTGGAGCTCTCCTCCAATCTTAACAACTTATCATTCATGTTCCAAACCTTATATTGTTTTACTAACATTCTGTTAAAACATATTATTAACAGTAAAAACATTATACATTCGTCGATCTTAACCGTTGATACGTTAAAATACAAATTTTGTGTTATCAGCGAGATTCAGCCTGCGGCTGAAATTACTCAGCCGCCGGCTGGACCTCAGCCGTCGGCTGAAAGGCCGTAACCAGATTCACTGTGTTGACATTTTAGCGATATTTAGGTATGTTTATGTTGTAAAACTTACATTTTTATGGTGGATTTAAACATGCAACTGGTAAAACATGAAAATAATTTATAATTATTCTCAAATAACAACTTTTTTATCTTAACAACAATTTGTATAAAGATTTATGTATAAATTTATAAAAACTTGTTTTCTTATTTTAATCACCATAAAAACTTAATAAAACTTTTTGTTAGATGATAGATTAACCATGCAATTAGAAAATTGTGTATGAAAAGTAAAGATGATTGATTTTACCCAAAGGAAAGTGAATGGATGATAATTTATGGCGACTTGATGGTGATTTTGGCTCCAAAATGATAGAAAACGATGTATGTAACTAAAATGGGTGAATGCTCTTGATGAAACTTGATGTAATTAGTGACTTGTTATGGTGTTTGAGGTGTATTTTTCTCTTGATAGTTGTTGGAATTTGGGGTGAGTTGAGGGAGAGTTCTATGTGTGTGTGTGTGTTTGCAAATGTGAGGGGAAAGAAAGTGAGTGTGTGTGTGTCATGTTGGAAGGGTCAAAAGGTGTTTTGAATGAGCTTTAAGTGGCTCATTTACTGGGCCAAAAGGGGCTTATGACATGTATTAGGACAGGTGTAAGCTTGTTGACACATTTTTGGATGACTCAACATGTTAGTGGAACAAAGTTGGTAGCTGGATTTGACCTTTCAGCCGCGGTCTGAATTGCTTATCCAGCTAAAGTTTGTTTTAAATTTGCGTTATCGTTACGCATTTGCGTTGTTTAGAGTTTATGATTGTTTTGCAATGAACTTAGGAAATTTCATTATAGGTTTTTTTGGTATTAGGATTTAATTATTGATCCGATTCTGATTCCGAGACACATCCGTTTAACATCAAAGTATAAATAGAAACAATGACATATTATTTCGAGGATAAAGAATACGGAGTTAACCTGAATTTTAGACGGTTGTCACAATCTTTATCGTCCAACACAAAGCAGTTGCACCTAAAAACATGTAGATATTTGAGATTCGGAGGACGACCATGCATTATTTCGTATGGAGTGATAATGAATCATTTATTGATTGTCGAACGATTTTGAGTAAAGCAAGCGGTGGAAATAGCCTCTTCCCAAAATGAAAGAGGTAATTTGGAGTAAGAAAGCATCGTTCTTGCAGCCTCCACTAGTGTCCGATTACGTCTTTCAACGACTCCATTTTGTTGTGGAGTTCGAGCCGCCGACTATTGATGTGTGATTCCCACCTTTGCTAAAAAATCATTGAGATCATGATTTTTAAATTCCGTTCCATTATCCAAACGAATAGTCTTCACAAAATGCTTAGAATGCAATTGCTTGTTCTCTCTGAAGGAAATCACAATATCTGGAGTTTCCGACATCGAATGAAGAAAATATACCCAAGTGAACCGAGAAAAATCGTCGACAATCACAATAACATATTTCTTCTTACTTTCACTCTTTACTTGCATTGGTCCTCACAAACCCATGTGGATTATTTGAAGGACATGCATCACAAAGTTGATCCTTGACGAACGTTTTTGTATCCCAACCTTGCTTTGAAGAGCGCGACGTTTTTGTCAACTTTCCCTTTTCACATGCATCACAAAGTTGATCCTTGACAAACTTGAGTTTAGGAAGTCCGGTGACTAAACCACTAACTGCAAGCTTCGTGATGTTGTTAAAATTAAGATGAGATATTCTTCTATACCATAACCATGTATGTTGAGAATCGGCTTGAGATAAAAGACACACGGTTTTGTCGGTTTTATACTACTTCAGGTTGATTGTGTAGACATTTGTCTTTCTTGAGCCTGTTATATTCACGAACCGCATAAACCATTTTCCGAAAGTTCACTTCAAGGTCTTTATCACAAAATTTCCCGATGCTGAATAAGTTGTGATGAAAATCCCTTACATATGCCACATCCTTGATTGGAATCTTGTCGTACTTCAAATCCCCAAGGCCTTCAATCGTTCCAAAATGATCGTTCCCAAACCGTACTGTGCTCATGTACTTCTTAACAAAGTTTGTCAATAAATTCTCTCTCCCAGTCATGTGTTTTGAGCAACTCGAATCCAAATACCACACATGATGGGCCTGCACAATACAATTTAAGAAGATTTAGGTACCCACTTAAAAATGGGTCCTTTTTAGTTAGCAATTGCAGGATTAAATGATACATTAACAATTTCATTATATTTAAAGCCAAAATCAAACATCGTTTTACAAGTTTCGAATTGACAAATGACAAATTGTTTTGCAAGACATTTTTATTACAAATTTTATTAACGAAAAATTGTTTAGACTCTTGCTTCTTCTGCCCCCCGTTTGTCTTGACTCCAATCTTTTCACTCTTTGCCTTCCAAATGCCCGTTACTTTCCCTTTCCATGGCACTGAAACACTGGAAACGTTATTAGAAATCACTTTTGATTGAGTAACTACCCTAGATTGCTTAGTACCTTTGGTAGTCACGTTTTTCGGTGTAACGACCTTAGTTTGCTTAGAAACTTTGGTAGGCACTTTTGACGGTGTAAATACCTTAGTTTTCTTTACGACTTTGGAAGTCACGTTTGACGGTGTAACTACCTTAGTTTGCTTTGCAATTTTAAGGAGTTACTTGCGTTGTTTTCGTGAAAAAAGATCAAATGAAGCATCAAAAGTTTCATCAGAATCAAACCATTCATCCATGTCTTTTGAGTTAAAATCAAGTTTAGTTACCAAATTGGTAATATCTCGTTTACGTTTAACTTCTTGAAACTTGACATGTTTTGTAGATTTACTTGGTAAATTTTTCTTTACCGAATCTTTCGTTTTGATTGAAGTTTTAAACCAACCATTTTCTATTGATTTTTCCGTGGAATGAATCTTTGGAGATGGAGTTTTAAATTTTTTATCAATGGAATTAATTGGTTTAGACACAATATCTAAATCAATTCGTTTTTGCAAAAGATCAATGGTTTGTTCTTTATCATTTAACGCCTTTTGATAAAATATTACTTTTTGATCAAATTGTGATTTTGGGACGTGAGCAATTCAGGACGTTGAGACATTTGAAATAGAATTTACATGTTCTTGTAGGATGCAAAACCTTTCCCTCAGTTTCCCATACTCCAATTTTTCGTTTGCAAGCAATTTCTTATTTGTGTTTTCTTTTCTCTCAAGTTGAAAATTTTCCAATTCAATCTTTTCAAAATGACCTTCATATTTTTTCAGAAAAATTGTTCTTTCCAAATCATTTGAAACTGTTATGTCAAAAATATAATTTTGAAACACTTCCAAATGTGGTTCGAGAATCAACGTTGGTGTATAATATAACACTTTCGAAGGTTGCACACTCACATTTTGTTCTTTGGAAACGTAGGAATTGCATTTCCGGGTTTCCAAACATTTGTTTCAGCTTTGTATGTATTAGGAGAAGCTTGTGGAAAATATTTGTTATTTGTTCCATAATACTCAAAACCCATTTGACATTTGTTCCCCCGTTTTATCTTTGCATCCTCACAAGATTTTTCTTCCGAAATTTCTTCCTTTGAAGCATTAATAAAAACTAACCGATCAATGTTTGCTCCTTATTTGATGAAATCAAAATCGTAGAGGGAGCAAAACTTTGATATTGCTCGTTTAAGAAATTTCGGATTTTCATCAAAACCAAGACAATTGTTTTTATGTAAAACTTTAATTGTGTCGGTCATGTTTAAATGAATCGTTTGATCCGTTTGACCTCGTTTCACAAATTCCGGTTCCAAATCTTTCAACTTTGAACATAATTCCAAAATTTCTTGGAAATACGTTCAACTTCACTTTGGTGGAAGCTACTCTCATTTATCAACTGTTGACATTTGATAGTTGCTTCACACACACTTTCATTCAAATTTTTCTCGTTCATTTTTTGACTCAAAACTTCGTCCTCTAGTTGTTTAATGTGACCTTTCATGCTTGAAAATTCATAAACGTATTTTTCATTCTTTTCAATAAGTTTAGAATTTTTAGTTTCATGATCTTGAATTGTTTCACGTTTAGCACGAAGTTTTGACTCAATAAGTTTCATTTGAAAAATGCAAGTTTCCATCTTAACTCGATCATAGACATATTGATATACCTCATCTTCGTCAGATTCCTCGAAGTCAACATCAGCCATCAATGACATATGAGCGAAATGTGAACTTGCTTGTTCCTCATTGTTGGAATCGCTCATCCAGTGTGCATCCTCAGTTAGGAAAGCTTGCCCTTTTTTCCCTCCAGATTCCCTTTTCTTCTCAAACAACATCTTTTTGCGGTGGTATTCTGAATTCTTCTCCACTTTCATATTGCAATCCCTAGCAAAATGCCCCGGCTCCATGCACTTAAAACAAATTACCGTACTCTTATCCTTTGTTATCTCTTTGTTTGACTCCTCTTGATTGATTTGAGTGGTTGATTGTTGACCTTGATTGTGGAGCTTGAGTGGGATTGTATGAAGAACGTCTTTGATAATTGTTGTTGTTTTGAGACCTTTGAGATGATTGGAATCTTTGACCATTAGACCTTCCAAATTTTTGCTTCTGAACCATGTTAGATAGTAAAGCAATCATTTATGAGATTTCTTCCTCAGAATCTTCATCAGAATTTGCGGTTTGAATTCCTTCCATTTCTTCATCAGGAAACGATACAGAGATTTGGAGGATGGTTGGATGTTTTGAACAAACGCCGTTGATTGGGACAGTTTCTCACTCTGAGGATTTCTTCGACATTTCATCGATATTGTTCAACACGAGTGCTAATGGATCATTCTCCTTCTTCGACTTAGTCTTTGTTTCTTCAATAAGTTCCATAACCTATTCCTCGTTTTGCATCAGACATTCAAATACATCATGCACTGGAGTTGTCTGAATGTTGATGTTTGCTTGAGGTTAGACGTGAATTGTTTCCAGACTAGCTTAAGTGTATTCATGAATTTCACGTTTGCTTCAAGATGAGTCTTCACGAAGACGTTTTCCCTCAACTCATTGAGTAACCAACAAAAGCTATTGTAGGTTTGCTCAAGCATTTCTCCATCTAGCGCTCGAAATTCTTCAAATTTGTACGCAGCTCCAATCATCTTTATGCTTTGACCCGCTTTACTTCCTTGAAGTTGCTTGGTTAGCTCATGAAACATCGCTTTTGAGGTCTTGTGACTATCAATATTCATGAAGATGTCATTTGGAATGGCATCCATGATGTGCGATCTTGCTAGACGATTCGCTTTGTGATAATTCTTTTCACCGTTCGTCATTTGAGTAAATAGCTTTTCGGTTTTAGTATCACTTTCCGTTCCATCTTCATTAATGATCTTCACCATTATCTTCACTGGACCATTCCTGATAATATCTAACATTTGTAGACCCAAGTCTTGTCGTTCGATGAAGTCCAAAAACCTTGCTCTCCATTGCTCGTAATCACCACGAAAAAGAACTGGAGGTCTTGTGTCTGAACCGACAAACATTTGATCCCTGGACGTCATGATTCTTGATTCTCGTTGATCGTTATACCCTTTGTAAAAATTCCAAAACTTCAATTCGGTCAATACTAAACCTGGTTGAATGGGTTTAGTAGTGTATGCTGAAACTTTGTTCGAATTGTGTATGAGTTCGTGTATGCTTAGAATGTATTCTAATGGTTATTGAGTTCGTGTAGGCTTAAAAGTTATTCGAATGGTATATAGTTCGTGTGTGTTAAAAACTAGTTCGAATGATGAGTTAGTAATTTTTCCGTTCAAATTCTCCACTTCTTGTGTAATTCGAACTTCCGAGCAAATTACCGTGATCGATCTATTCAAAACAGAGTTCGTGTAATTTCCCTAGTCGTTCCAACACTTATCCGAAATTATCTGAGAACTTTGTCCGAGACTATCCGTGAACTTTGTCCGAACAACCTATTCGAATACCCCTATTCGAATATTCCTGTTCGAATGACTCTATCCGAACACCCCTATTCGAATACTCCTGTTCGAATCTTCAAACACTTCAATCTTCAACCAAATTTCTCCATTTGATCTTCTTTTCAAGTTAAACGAATTAATCTTCAAATCCACATTCAAAAGAATTCAAATTATCTTCAAAAATTTTTCAAACGAATGAGTCATTCGACTGGAAAATCAATGTACACAAATAAAATTTATATTCGTGTATGTTGATATGGTAGTCGAATGAGCTTATTCGAATGAAGCTAGTCGATTTGAATAGGAACTTTTGAGAGTATCCTGCTCTGATACCAATTGCAAGATATGAGAATCACCAAAATTCATATTATTCAACCTACCCCTTACCTATTTATAGATAAGGGGTAAAAGGTTCATTACATCACATGATAGAAACCATATCAACTATTCTAATCTCTACAAGAAGTTTTTCCTAAGCTCCTAATTATATGACTCCTATTGTTCACATAACACATGGTATATATTGCTTCAACCCAGAATGTGACAGGTAATGAAGATGCACTTAGCATGGCCCTTGCTCTCTTAATTGAAGTCCTATTTTTCCTCTCAGCAACACCATTTTGTTGGGGAGTTCTAGGGGATCTATATTTTCTAGAAATGCCCATAAGTGCACAAAACTCATTCATGGTGACATTCTTAGATTCTGTGCCATTATCACACCTAATAATCGTAACCTTTTTATCACAAAAGTTTTCAATTTGAATAACAAAATATTTAATGAACTCTGATGTTTCACTTTTATGACTCATGAAAAAGACCCATTAAAATCTTGAATAGTCATTAGTGATAAGAAAGCAATAAGATTTCATGCCAAGACTCTTCACACTTACTGGACCAAATAGATCCATGTGCAGAAGGTGAAGGACAATATATACTGAATTTTGAGTCTTTAGTTTTAAATAGATTTATGTCGTTTTCCTTTAAGACATGAAATACAATGGTCAAGTAATTGAAAATTCTTTTTAGGTAATCCAGAAACCAGATTATCTGACCAGTTTATTCATGCTTTTAAGGTTGACATGACAAAGCCTTTTATGCCATAAATCAGACTCTTTTTCAGTAGTTTTAGCTATGCAACAGTTTGAAGATTCAGTTGATTGAACAGTATTCATATCTAAAATATACATGTCATCACATCTTGGTGTTTTCGAAACAATCATATCATCTGGGATGACATATTTCTTTTTAAGAATGTAGAAAAACTCTTTGGTAAAAATAGTGGTATAATCATTATCACATACCTGAGACACTGGAAGCAAGTTATAGTTTAATTCTTTAACAAAGTTGACCTGTTCCAGAGTCAAAGGTCCATTTGTCACCTTTCCTTGACATGTGATTAATCCTCCCATCTCTCCACCAAATGATACATTTCCTCCCATAAAAGCAATGAAATCTTGGAGCAATCTTATATTCCCTTTCATGTGTCTTGAGCAACCACTATCAACTACCCATGTGTTATCTTAACTACTAGTGGACTGCCCCTGAACATATCAGAATAAGTGATATTTTGGAACCCAAATTTCTTTAAATTTGGAATGCAATCCTTTAAATTTATTAAACTTGAAATAATCATGCATTTTTCTCTTAGGAACACAAGTTGAATAATCCGATTTTAATTTTTTATTACCTGAATTAAACTTATCCATATCCGATTTCAATTGTGAACTTAAAATTTTATCAGAATTAAAATATTGTTCAACAGACTTTTTTTTGAAAATATGTTTATCCGATTTAATTATCGTTTTACCCGATTTAAACACATCACCACCAGATTTGAAACTTTTTAATTCGGATATAGTATCTTTTAACTTGGGTAACTTAAAACCATTTAACATTGTTGGATTAATTCTACCAAATTTCAGCACATTCACATCCTTTGATTTTGCATTTTTGCCATCTATGTACTTTTTTGTGACAGCCGTCAATATTTCAGGCTAATCCCGTTATCTTTAGCCTCAAAATGTTTTGATATTTCTTTTATTTATACTTAAACTATAGTCTCTTCGTACTTAAACTTTAAACGTGTGTGTCTCGGAATCGAAATCGGAATCAATAAATGAATCCTAATACCAAGAAAACATATAATGAAATTTCCTAAGTTCATTGCAAAACAATCGTAAACTCTAAACAACGCAAGTGATTAACGATAACACAAACGAAAAACGAAAAATGCCAAAAATCCAGCCTGGTGCGCCGCACTAGGTACTAGGTGCGACGCACCAGAGGTCAGACAACCTTTTTTTTTGTGTTTGGTGAGTCACAATTGCATGTCTCCACAACTTGGCACCTGTCCCTAGTCGTGGCATAAGCTGCTTGAGTCCTGATTATAGTCACCTAACACCTCCTATACCCCTTTGGTTCCATCTCATTCACCAATTATCATCAAATACACACACACACACACACACACACACACCTTTACCCATGAATACACACACCACTTCCAAACTCTCTCAACTCACAATTAGTTCTACCAATTTTCAATTAAAAGACAACCAAAATATCATAAACAAGTCGTTTTCAACATCAAGATTATCAAGAACATTCACCACTTTGGTTATATACATCATCTTCCACCACTTTGGAGCCGAAATCACCGTCAAGACACTCGAAATCATCATCCACTCACTTTTCTTTGGGTAAAATCACTTATCTTCACTTTTTCGGCATAAATTAATAATTGCATGTATATAAATGTTTATTAACATAAAAACACAAGTTTTATAAGATTATAACATATTATGACAAAGATCTATATATATATTGTTGTTAAGCTAACAAATTTGCTATTATTTATAAATACTTTTAAGGTTTTATCACTGCATGTTTAAATCCACAATCAAAAAGATAAGTTTTACAACATAAACTATTTTTTGCTAAAATCTAATCGATCAGTGCGCCGCCCCTATGCCTCTGTGCGACGCACAGAGGTGCAGACAGATTATAAAAATGTCGTTTAGGTCGTTATAATTTGTAACCTTAAGCTTGTTATTTTAAGAGTAGATGTAAAAGTGGTATTAATAAATTATAAATTATGTTAACATATAATCATATTGTGTTACTATGATTAAGGTATAAATATTGGTATATAATGTTTGGTTTTCAAGCGGGAAAGTGTATAAATTTTGGACATAATTTCTATAGCGCGGAAGCGCTGCTCAAATTTCGTTAGACGAATTTATAACACTTTAAAAACAAGCGTTTCGTTGACTAATGAGTATTAAAAATTAATAAATAATAATACTTACACAAAAACATGGTATATTCTAGGATTTCGGTGATTCCGACATACTTCGAGTACATTCCGCCCACGTCTTATCTTTGCAAACCTTGAGTTACATCCCTTCTCTTTTTACTCTTTTTGTACAACTTTTGGAGGAAACATGAGAACCAACTATTTTATTCACTTATATGCGTATGTTTTTCATATTGTCACACTCGACATGTTTATAAAATAAATGATTGAGTGTATGTCTTTTAAACGCCATGGTTTCGGCATCTCTGTTGAATCTAGATAGGAATATAACCAGATGTAAATGCCTACAATCAAAACAGTAAAGGGGCCTGTCACGGTCAGATTATTGTTTAGTGGGGATATTTACCGTTATATTATATCAAGAGGTCAACGATCATTTTACAATCAATGCTCTTTATACGCGTATATTTTCAATTTTTACCCTCGACATGTTTATGATCTAATTGATTGATTGTATGTCTTTTTAAATGCGATGATTTTGGCATCTCTATTGACTCTTGATAGGAATATAGCTGCTCGTAAGTGCCAACTATCAAAACAGTGCCCGGTTCCTTACACATTATTAGGTTGTATAAGCCGTCAGTAAATGGGTATCGATACTTGGGAAATGATCGTTCCTTACTTAGGTGGTAGCCTAAGTACATATTACTAAATTGTTCATCTTCCCGTAGCGCGGAGAAAGGGCCTCACGGTTGAATTGTTCATCTTCCCGTAGCGCGGGGAAAGGGCCTCACGGTCGAATTGTTCATCTTCCCGAAGATAGTGCGGGGAAAGGGCCTCACGGTCGAATTGTTCATCTTCCTGTAGAGCGGGGAAAGGGCCTCAAGGTAGAATTGTTCATCTTCCCGTAGCGCGGGGAAATGTCCTCACGGTCGAATTGTTCATCTTCCCAAAGATAGTGCGGGGAAAGGGCCTCACGGTCGAATTGTTCATCTTCCCGAAGATAGTGCTGGGAAAGGTGAACAATATTATATCAAGAGGTCTGTGACGTCCCGTCAATTCGAGGTACTTGAGTTACCGTCATTATTTTATTATATTATTCGCAATTGTTTTGACCCTTGTATTTCGCTTTCTTTTGCTCACGATTTACTGTTTTTGAGTATCAGGTTTTCTGTATTTGCTGATTCGTCCCGTGAGACGTAATAATTTTATTTTATCTAAGTGTCAATTAGTTAGTATTCTCCTAATTATAAGTTAGAAGGTTTATGCCAAATTTGTCGGTTATCGGATCCTTTATACTCGAGATATCGTGCTTTTGCGCTTGTTTTATCTTTTACCGAAATCGTGCGTGTCTCGAATCCAAGACTTAAAAGTTATCGTTAAATGAATAAAAATACCACTAATACTTATAATGAACTTTCCTAAGTTCATTTGTAAAATAATCGGGAATCCTAAACGAATTCATATACATAACGACAACACGAACGAAACGAAGAAATCCAGGTATCTGACCGAGCGCGCCGCGGTGAGCTGGCCGCGCCGCGGTCCTAACCTGGACGGTTTTGTTTTTTTGTTGAGTTGTGTGAGTCATCAAAACCCGGCTAGCCTTGAAACATCTGTCCCATACGTGTCAACACCTCCCTTATTGCAGAAAATAACTCTCTAAACCCACATACAAGTCTTCCCCTTTCATTTCACAATCACACACACACATATCATCTTAACTCTCTCTCTTTTTTTGAAGTAAACACACACAAAACACACACATTTCCTTTTATTCCTTCACCTTGTGGCTGTGATTTTCAGTAAATAAACACCAAATTCCATCACAATAAATCGTTGTTATCATCAAGGGAAGCTAGGGTTAATCATCCATGGGTTGCATGTATTGATCTCCTTCATTTTTGGGTCAAAGATCACCACCAAAACATCAAGAAATTCCATCAAGTCTTTTTAGATCATCACATCTTCATTTTCTTTGAGGTATAATAACCTTTCACCACTATTTTTCATTTGATATACTTATTGCATGTATCATCTAAATACATAGAAATGAGTTTTATAACGTTTGATGGTTAAAAATCTTTGAAATCAAGTTTTACAAATATATACATGGATCTTGATTTAGATGATGGAAAAGCTTTACAAAATGGTTGTTTGAAAGTGTTTTGATGATTCCATAACTTGCATGTTTAAGTCTATTACATCAAAAGATGATTTTCCAACATAAAACAAATTTTGTAAAAATTGAAGTATCTGCAGTCGTGACCGCGCCACTTAGGCGGTGGAGTTGTAACTCTGTGTTGGTGTACCCGATATTTGTTTGCCGAATCTTTATCTGTGAGTTATTCGTAGCCCTTGTCTTAAATACTTTTGGGCTGTAAAGCGTATTTTAAACTGTCTGTATATTTTAGACTGTCTGCATAAATGCGAAAACATTACTGATTATCTTGTTTACCCAGTGAATTTGGTCTGCCTTAGTTTTAAGCGTTTAAGCCATGGTGGCTCCCCTCTAATACACTCGTTAAGCTTTTGCCCGTGGTTCATATGTATAGATCTGTATTGGGTTATGTACCTAACCCGCATTCCTCTGTAGGCTGTTACTACGAGCGGATGTTATGACCTTCATTTTAAACTGTATGATTAAACTGTTTGCCTTTGGTTTAACGCACCTTAGGATAGGGGATTAAACTGATTGGTTCAGGATCGAGATGTATGACTACTTAGGCCTAGTACCCTTCACCAATTAGATGTGTAACAAGATATGTTTTTTTTTGAACTGATGATGATTATTGAAATTTGTCGATGGGTCACTTTTACTTTAAAATTGCGAATAATTCACCAACATGTTGTTGATGTCGTTTTAACGCTTTGCAGGAAACTAAGGATTCAAGTTGATCATGCCATTTGTGCTTTTGGGATATTTGTCTTGTGTATTTCGGAACTTGCGATACTTGTTGAAATGTCCTTGATGTTCCACTTTGTTATGTTTGTAATACATTCGTACTCGGCGATTTGACGCTTTTGAATTTGTAATGTATTTTGTAAACACTTGGCATGATTAATGTTATTTTGATGTTGGTTTATTGGTTGTATTGTTGTAATCTTGACTCATGATATTATAACTGGAACATTCGGTGTTTCCGCTATAAGCGGGGTGTGACAGAAGTTGGTATCAGAGCCAAAGGTTATAGCGAACCGAGTGATTTTAACTGAGTAAATCACTTGGACTATGACCATAGGCTTTTTGAATCAATTTTCTCTGATTGCAATGTGTGCACTATTTTTCATACGTGTTTTTTTTCGCGTTGTTATTTGTGGCGTTTGGCCTTGTTTTTGCACACATTTGCTGATCGAATTTCTTTCCTTTTTATTTTAGGACGATGGCGCCTAAGAAGAGAGTTGCGACACGAAGTTCTGCTAGACGTGCTACTGCGAACGCGAGGGCTAATACCGCGAATCAGAATGCGAGAGCGAATACGTCTAATGCGAGAAGGAACAATGTGGAAAACGATACGAATCCTGACATGGCTGAGATGATTGCTCAGCAGCTAGCGGCGATGATGCCCGAGCTTGTAGCTCTACTCCGAGAGGGCACCGCCCAAGGTAATGGTTCAGGTTCTGGAAATCCCGAGCCGATTGTTAATGATGAGGGTCCTGAGCCGGTTGTTGATAATGAGGGTCCCGAAGTCGTGATCACTGGATCCGGTAGAGCAGAGGGCTCATCTCGACGCGCTGGTTGTACCTTGAAGACGATTATGAGCTGCAAGGCCCCGGAATATAAGGGCAATGAGGGAGCAACTGGAACGCTCCAATGGATGGAGAAGCTAGAGTCCATCTTTGATGCTGTGGGATGTGCGGACGAGGATCGAGTCCGATTTGCTGCGTTTGTATTTCAGGGAACAACTCTGACATGGTGGAACTCGGTCGTGAATGTGCGAATCCGAGCGGAGATTAACACCATGGCTTGGGAACAACTGAAGGAGCTGATGATCATTGAGTATGTTCCTGAATCCGAGATTCAGAAGTTGGAAGATGAATTGTGGAACTTGACCATGGTTGGGTCAGACATCCAGGGGTACTCTTCGCGTTTTCACGCTTTGTCCCAGCTAGTGCCACACTTGGTCCGACCGGAGCTTAAGCGTATAGGTCGCTACACTCACGGATTACCCCCAGCAATCCGTAAGAGTGTCCTATCCAGCAAACCGAGCCTATTCCAGAGCGCGGTTGAGATTGCGATTACTTTGACTCAGAATGCGGTCCGGGATGGTGAGTTACCCCCGATGATTGTGAAGCAAAACTCCGGAGCAAAACGGAGTGGTGGAAACCGCAATGAGGATTCAAGAAAGAGGTTTAGGAGGAATGATGCTCCTCAAGTTGTGAAATCTTATGCTGCTGTGGCACCGGGTACCCAGAGTAAATACCCGAAGTGTGATCGGTGTGGAAGGCACCACACAAAAGAAGTTGTTGTTGGGTATGTGGTAGGTGCAAGAAGTTAGGGCACACCGAAAATTTCTGTAAGACCCCGAAGGGCAATTGTTATGAATGTGGATCCCCCGAGCATCGTAGGGACAAGTGTCCTAAGTTAGCTGCAGCTGGTAATGCTCCTCGTGGTAGAGCGTTTGTTATGGGAGCCAAGGAGGCTCAGCAGGACCCACACGTTGTCACAGGTACGTTCCTTGTTTGTGGTCGACCTGCGTTTATCTTATTTGATTCTGGTGCGAATAGAAGTTTTATATCTGATGAGTTTAGGACTATGATTCCCTGTAAGTCTATACCTTTAGTACCTTCCTTTGAGATAGAATTGGCTGATGGCGAGTTTTTGCATGCGTCTGAGGTACTTTCCGATTGTAGCGTTAGTTTCGACGACCACTCTTTTCCTATCGACTTAATCCCGATTAGGTTAGGTAGTTTCTACGTAATTATCGGCATGGACTGGTTAGAGACGCATCGTGCAGAGATCGTATGTTTTGAGAAGATGATCCGTATTTCGTTACCGCATGGAGAGCCGCTATTAGTTCAAGGAAATAAGGCAGGGAAGCGCCTCAAGATTGTCTCGTGTATGAAAGTCCGGGAGTACATTAATCGGGACTGTTCACTCTTTCTTGCACACCTTGTGAAGAAGGACAACACTGAGAAGTTGGAAGAGAAACCAGTAGTGTGTGATTTCCCCGACGTATTCCCAGAGGACTTACCTGGTTTACCACCTAGACGTGAGGTAGAGTTTAGCATCGACTTAGTTCCCGGAGCAGCGCCAGTGGCAAAGGCTCCTTATCGGTTAGCACCTTCGGAGATGTTAGAGCTTTCTAAGCAGATCCAGGAGTTAGTGGATAAAGGCTTCATTAGGCCGATTTTCTCTCCGTGGGGCGCGCCGGTACTCTTTGTGAAGAAGAAGGATGGTTTGATGAGATTGTGTATAGATTACCGGGAGCTGAATAAACTGACAGTAAAGAACCGCTATCCTTTACCTCGTATAGATGACTTGTTTGATCAGCTTCAAGGTTCATGTTTCTTTTCTAAGATCGACTTACGGTCCGGTTATCATCAGCTGAGAGTGCAAGAGGAGGACGTTCCGAAGACTGCTTTTCGGACGCGATACGGTCATTATGAGTTTTTAGTAATGCCATTCGGTCTCACGAATGCGCTTGCAGCTTTATGGAAATGATGAACCGTATCTGCCGCCCCTAGCTCGATAAGTTTGTGATCGTGTTTATCGATGATATTCTGATTTATTCTCGTAGTCGTGATGAGCACAAGGACCATTTGAGAATAGTGTTGGAGTTGCTCAGGAAGGAACAACTTTACGCTAAGTTCTCGAAGTGTGAGTTTTGGTTATCTGAGGTTCAATTTCTTGGCCATGTGGTTAGCAAGGAAGGCATCCACGTTGATCCTGTCAATATTAAAGCCGTCAGAGATTGGGTTGCTCCTAAGACACCCACCAATATCCGTTCATTATTGGGTCTGGCAGGTTATTACCGTCGTTTTATTGAGAATTTTTCGAAGATGGCCTCGCCTATGACGAAGTTGACTCAGAAGAACGAGGAGTTTATTTGGGGTGCCAAGCAGGAAGAAGCTTTTCAGTTATTGAAGAATAGGTTGTGTGATGCTCCTATCTTGAGTCTTCCCGAGGGTACCGAAAATTTTGTTGTATATTGCGATGCTTCGCATAAGGGACTCGGGTGCGTACTGATGCAGAACGGAAAGGTCATTGCCTATGCCTCTCGTCAGCTAAAGATTCATGAGAAGAACTACACGACCCATGATTTAGAATTAGGCGCAGTGGTTTTTGATTTAAAGATTTGGCGCCATTATCTGTACGGTACCAAGTGTACTGTGTTCACCGATCATAAGTCGTTACAACACATCTTTGATCAAAAGATGTTGAATATGAGGTAACGCCGATGGGTGGAATAGTTGAACGATTATGATTGTGAAATTCGTTATCATCCGGGAAAAGCTATTGTTGTCGCCGATGCGTTAAGTCGCAAGGAATCGGTTAAGCCGGTGAGAGTTCGCGCTATGATGGTTTCTATTCAGTCGAGTTTGAAGACTCGTATTATTCAGGCTCAGCAGGAGGCTCTCACCGAGGATTGTCTGAAGGATGAAGGATTATTTTGTTTGGCACGTCAGTTGGAGCCGAAAGACGACGAGGTTATGTATTTCTTGGACCGTATTTGGGTTCCTGTCGGTCTTAGGCAGTTGATTTTGGATGAAGGTCACAAGTCTAATTACTCTGTTCATCCCGGAGCGGATAAGATGTATCACGACCTGAAGGATTTTTATTGGTGGCCTGGAATGAAGAGGGCGATTGCCGAGTATGTAGGCAAATGTTTGACCTGTTCTAAGGTTAAGGCTCAGAATCAGAAGCCTTCTGCCCTTCTTCAGCAGCCGGAATTTCCGCAGTGGAAGTGGGAAAACATTACTATGGATTTTGTTATGAAGCTTCTTAGGTCTTCAGGAGGTTATGATAGTATTTGGGTCATTGTTGATCGACTGACTAAGTCAGCGCATTTTCTGCCTATTCGAGAAGATTACCGAATAGAGAAGTTATCTAGGTTATATATTGATGAGACCGTGGCCAGGCATGGAATTCCTGTATCGGTTATTTCGGATCGCGAAGCGCGTTTTACTTCGAGATTCTGGCAGACGCTTCAGCGAGCCTTAGGCACCCGATTAGATATGAGTACGGCTTATCACCCTCAGACCGATGGTCAGAGTGAGCGCACGATTCAGACGTTGGAGGATATGTTACGCGCGTGTGTTTTAGATTTTGGCGGGAGTTGGGATAGACATTTACCGTTGGTCGAGTTTTCATAAAACAATAGTTACCACTCCAGTATTAATTGCGCGCCTTTTGAAGCTCTTTACGGTCGTAAGTGTAGGTCTCCACTCTGTTGGGCTGAGATTGGTGATAGTCAGATTACGGGTCCCGAGTTGATCCAGGAGACGACTGATAAGATCTTTAGGATCAAGGATCGTTTGTTAGCCGCGAGAGATCGCCAGAAGAAGTACGCGGATTTGCGTCGGAAACCTTTGGAGTTCAAGGTCGGCGACTTGGTGTTATTGAAAGTTTCTCCCTAGAAGGGTGTATTTCGTTTTGAGAAGCGCAGCAAGTTAAGTCCATGTTTTACGGGTCCTTTTAAGATTTTGTCCCGTGTTGGACCAGTAGCTTATCGTATTGAGTTGCCACCTAAGCTGAGCGGTGTGCACAACGTATTTCATGTATCGTATCTCAAGAAGTGTCTTGCTGACGAGTCATTAATTGTGCCTTTGGAGAAACTAAGTTTGGATGATTCGCTTCACGTGATAGACGAGCCGATAGAAATCGTTGACCGAGAGGTCAAGCGCCTGCGGCGGAGTCGGATTCCTATTGTAAAGGTCCGATGGAACTCTAAGTTTGGAGCTGAGTTTACGTAGGAACGGGAGGATGAAATGCAGCGGAAATATCCCCATCTATTTTCCTCTAGCGATGCTCATTAGTAATTTCGAGGAGGAAATTCTTTTAACTGGGGGAGGCTGCGACGTCCCGTCAATTCGAGGTACTTGAGTTACCGTCATTATTTTATTATATTATTCGCAATTGTTTTGACCCTTGTATTTCGCTTTCTTTTGCTCACGATTTACTGTTTTTGAGTATCGGGTTTTCAGTATTTGCTGATTCGTCCCCTGAGACGTAATAATTTTATTTTATCTAAGTGTCAATTAGTTAGTATTCTCATAATTATAAGTTAGAAGGTTTATGCCAAAATTTTCGGTTATCGGATCCTTTATACTCGAGATATCGTGATTTTGCGCTTGTTTTATCTTTTACCGAGATCGTGCGTGTCTCGAATCCAAGACTTAAAAGTTATCGTTAAATGAATCAAAATACCACTAATACTTATAATGAACTTTCCTAAGTTCATTTGTAAAATAATCGGGAATCCTAAACGAATTCATATACATAACGACAACACGAACGAAACGAAGAAATCCAAGTAATTGACCGAGTGCGCCGCGGTGAGCTGGCCGCGTCGCGGTCCTAACCTGGACGGTTTTGTTTTTTTGTTGAGTTGTGTGAGTCATCAAAACGTGGCTAGCCTTGAAACATCTGTCCCATACGTGTCAACACCTCCCTTATTGCAGAAAATAACTCTCTAAACCAACATACAAGTGTTCCCCTTTCATTTCACAATCACACACACACACATATCATCTTAACTCTCTCTCTTTCTTTGAAGTAAACACACACAAAACACACACATTTCCTTTCATTCCTTCACCTTGTGGCTGTGATTTTCAGTAAATAAACACCAAATCCCATTACAATAAATCGTTGTTATCATCAAGGGAAGCTAGGGTTAATTTTTATGGGTTGCATGTATTGATCTCCTTCATTTTTGGGTCAAAGATTACCACCAAAACATCAAGAAATTCCATCAAGTCTTTTTGGATCATCACATCTTTATTTTCTTTGAGGTATAATAACCTTTCACCACTATTTTTCATTTGATTTACTTATTGCATGTATCATCTAAATACATAGAAATTAGTTTTATAACGTTTGATGGTTAAAAATCTTTGAAATCAAGTTTTACAAATATATACATGGATCTTGATTTAGATGATGGAAAAGCTTTACAAAATGGTTGTTTGAAAGTGTTTTGATGATTCCATAACTTGCATGTCTAAGTCTATTACATCAAAAGATGATTTTCCAACATAAAACAAATTTTGTAAAAATTGAAGTATCTGCAGTCGTGACCGCGCCACGGTGCCTCCACCGCGAGGCGGTCGTGGTAAAGTCATGACCGCGGCGCAGTCACCCCACCGCGAGGTGGTCGTGGTCCAGATTTTGGAAACTTTGTAAATCCGTTAAATTTGCACCTTAAACTTGTTATATTATGAACCTTTATTAACGGTGAGTGTATTTTGTTTTGGGAAGAAGATTTGTCCTCATCACCACGTCACCGAGGTCTTTGGTTCCAGATTCTTTTTTTTTTAATACTCTATCGGGTGCTAACGGTAACAATCGTTTTCTCTCAAATTCCTTATTTTCATTATCCATCGTTATTCGGTTTTAGCCTTGAAAACGGCTAGGAGTAAATACTAGACCAAAACTTGTTATATTATCGGACTTGGATTGAGAATGGACGAAATATGTTAAAATGTAATCTAACCGAAAGTATCGTAATTAACTTATTATTGTATTATGTATTATGAGAAAGATTTAAAGTGTAACTTGTTATGAAGCGGGAAAGTGTACGGATTTTGGACAAATATTTTATGACGCGGAAGCGCTGCCGGATTTTCCATTCACGACCTTTTACGACATTAAAACACTTAAATACTTAAAAGTAACATATTATGCAATAATATTGTCTTTGGACTCAAAGACGCCAACGCAATCAAAAATATCATAATATTACTTAAAACGGATGTTTTCAACCTTTTTGCGACATATTAATCTTCGCCACATATTCGATCATCGTTTTAAGTCATAAAAATATGTTTTGCGGCAAACTTTATAAATGGTTTTGAAAGGCATTTTGTTCTAAACATTTGGTAAGAAAAGACTCCAAATTATTCAAAGTGTCAAATTGACTTTTAAATTGATTTTGACTTTAATAAGTCAACATAATTGACATTTGACTCTTATAAGTCAACATGTTTGACATTTGACTTTTATAAGCCAACATAATTGACCTTTGACTTTTATAAGTCAACATCTTTAATCTTGGTCAATATAATTAACATTTGTATTAATATTCTGTTCGACTCGGAGTTATCACTTGTTTCCAACTGTCGCTGTTGACGTGAAAGATCGATATCTTGCCGATCGGCCCTTTTCGGGCGCGGAACATCGTCTTCTTAATTCGTCATCGTTATTCGACTTATTAATCGTTGGAATATTATATTTAACTTAATCTTAACCGACAAGGCTAAACAGGACCTAGACTTATAGAGATACTGAGACTATGTTGTTTATTGTTTTAAGGCACTTAGGCGGTGGAGTTGTAACTCTGTGTTGGTGTACCCGATATTTGTTTGCCGAAGCTTTATCTGTGTGTTATTCGTAGCCCTTGTCTTAAATACTTTTGGGCTGTAAAGCGTATTTTAAACTGTCTGTATATTTTAGACTGTCTGCATAAATACGGAAACATTACTGATTATCTTGTTTACCCTGTGAATTTGGTCTGCCGTAGTTTTAAGCGTTTAAGCCATGGTGGCTCCCCTCTAATACACTCGTTAAGCTTTTGCCCGTGGTTCATATGTATAGATCTGTATTGGGTTATTTACCTAACCCGCATTCCTCTGTAGGCTGTTACTACGAGCGGATGTTATGACCTTCATTTTAAACTGTATGATTAAACTGTTTGCCTTTGGTTTAACGCACCTTAGGATAGGGGATTAAACTGATTGGTTCAGGATCGAGATGTATGACTACTTAGGCATAGTACCTTTCACCAATTGGATGTATAACAAGATATGTTCTTTTTTTGAACTGATGATGATTATTGAAATTTGTCGATGGGTCACTTTTACTTTAAAATTGCGAATAATTCACCAACATGTTGTTGATGTCGTTTTAAGGCTTTGCAGGAAACTAAGGATTCCTGTTGATCATGCCATTTGTGCTTTTGGGATATTTGTCTTGTGTATTTCGTAACTTGCGATACTTGTTGAAATGTCCTTGATGTTCCACTTTGTTATGTTTGTAATACATTCGTACTCGGCGATTTGACGCTTTTGAATTTGTAATGTATTTTGTAAACACTTGGCATGATTAATGTTATTTTGATGTTGGTTTATTGGTTGTATTGTTGTAATCTTGACTCATGATATTATAACTGGAACATTCCGTGTTTCCCCTATAAGCGGGGTGTGACAAGGTCGATGGTCATTTTACAACTATTATTTCTTTTACGCATGTATTTACAAGTATATATATCATCAAGCACGTGATAACTTCATTTCTTTTGAGAAATACTTTAGATATATACTTAGTCGAAAACCGCTTTTAGTAAAGGACTAGCAAAACTTTAACTCACTCACTACTTTTATAGTTGACATTTTTTCTCATGTTTCTGGAAACGAAATGTAAGGACATGAAGTGCATCTCTTTTGTCTCGGGTCAGGAAAGTCATGTAATCGGGAATCGGGGAGACCTTTATTACTAATTCGGGAATGTCTTTCGTGTATTTTTGTTTTGATGTAAAAAGTTAAAATATTGGGTTATCTTTGAATCTTTGTAAACGTTTTATGTTTTAATGACTTAAAAAGCGTTCGTATTAATTATATCTCGTGTAATGATATCTGCTCTTCACATCTCGTGTTTTCTCTTTAGGGGGGTGTGAAATTTTTAAAATCAATCCTTCCAAATTTTAACTTCTCAACAGTTAACACACATTCAGAAACATTTTTCTTTTTAGAATTTTACCAACATTCTTCTACTTTACGTTTCTTTTTGCATGTCAAACATTTTTGTTTTCTCTTTGATTTATTAGTTTTGACCTTTTCTTGTTTAATATTCTCACATTTAATTACATAATAATTCACACAAACAGGCATACAATCATTCTCACATTCAGTAACAGGTGTATTCAACACAAAATCATTCAATACAAGTTCATCCACAGACACATTTGAAACATTAAAGTCATGAAACATAAATCAGCTTTCATATTTACAATCATGAACTGGTGCAAAATACTCATCCTCTATTTTTATTAGTTATATTTTATGACAAACATCCACACTTTCTTTACAAACACCTTCCTTTACTCCTAAACTTTCTAAATTTCTACCTGCTACACAATTAAAAACTGTATTTAGACTAGAAACAACAGGCATATTATTCACATTATTCACAGATGAACAGGTTTCAGTATTTCTATTTGAGAATTTAAAGTAGATGAGTCATCAAAGCAATTTTCAACAAATAAACCACTTTTGAATGATGTAAATTCAGGCTTAACTGAGTAAGTGTCATTGAATGGAGGAGGTACTGCATTGAATATGTGACAACCGTCACAAAATTCAGGTTACTTCCGTATTCTTAATCCTCAAAATAATATGTTATTGCTCTTATTTATACTTATACCGTAAACGTGTGTGTCTCCGAATGGAAATCGGAATCAATAAATGAATCCTAATACCAAGAAAACATATAATGAACTTGCCTAAGTTCATTGCAAAACAATCATAAACTCTAAAAACAAATGCTTAACGATACCGCCCTAGGGGAGCCCCAATCCTCTTCGTTAAAAAGAATGAAGGATCTTTCAGCGTGTGCATAGATTATCGAGAACTCAATAAACTGACCGTCAATAACCGATACCCTCTCCCTCGAATTGAAGATCTATTCGACCAGTTGCATGGTGCAACTTACTTCTCAAAGATCGATCTCCGTTCAGGGTATCATCAGGTTCGAGTCAGTGAACCCGCCATTCCTGAAACTGCTTTCCGAACTCGTTAAGGGCATTACGAATTTCTCGTCATGCCATTCGGTCTGACCAATGCACTGGAAGTGTTCATGGACTTGATGAAACCGGTGTGTAGACCATATCTGGACAAATTCGTGATCGTATTTATAGACGACATCCTCATCTATTCCCGGAACAAAGGAGATCACGAAAAACACTTGAAACTCATGTTGGAACTTCTTAGAGATCAGAAGTTGTACGCTAAATTCTCGAAATGTGAATTCTGGCTCCGAGAAGTACATTCCCTTGGTTATGTGATCAATCAGGAGGGAATTCACAAAGACCCAGCCAAAATCGAAGCGATTGAGAAATGGCAAGCCCCAACGACTCCTACGAAAATCCGACAATTCCTAGGATTGGCTGGCTACTAACGAAGGTTCATTGAGAATTTCTCAAAGATCGCAAAGCCTTTAACCGAACTTACTCAGAAAGACAAAGATTTCCTTTGGGGCAAGGAACAGGAGGAATCATTTCAAAATCTCAAACACAAATTGTGCCACGCACCTATTCTATCCTACCGGAGGGTAGAGATAACTTTGTCGTATATTGTGATGCATCTCACCAAGGTCTTTGTGACAACCCGCGAAAATCCAGGTTCACACCGACTAAATTCTTTTAACACTATTACTCAACTTGTATATGTTTTGATTTATTTACGACCGGTAGGTCAACCTATACATAAATGATACTGGTTAACTACGTCAAAAACATATACAGATACCGGGATTAGGTATACGGGATCAAATATTCACATAAAATAAACATTTTTACAACAATAATTCTAGTCCAATATTTCATGCATAAAATCATGATTTATGCATCAACTTTGCAAGTATGGAACTTTGCATGCATATATATATATATATATCAAATACACAACTTACACAAAAGACCCTAAGCATACAAGGACTTCACTTAGGACCCTAGAGTTTTCAAAAATGACAATTTAAACAATCACCTACAAGTTGTTTGTTTCTTGCTTGACTAGTTAAATGAGTTGGTGGTGTCACATGGGTTTAGTCACTTACACACTTGACCATTTCACTATTGAACTCAATATACCATACCTCCCATGTGCTAGCACTCATGACTCCACTCTCTCCTTTGGCTATAAATACTAGACCCCTTCCATTCATTTCACTTGCTCATTCACCACCAAGTGAAAAACTCTTCTCCCTCCCTTCTTGCTCTTTAAATTTTGGCCAAGAGAAGAACCAAGAAGAAGTCACCAACACACATTCCATGCATCAAAAACCTAGTTCTAAGATTTGATCATAAGGAAGAAACATCAAGTCTTGCATTCATATACTCTTAGGTATGTCCTAAAAACTCTCTTCATGCAACATATTTACATACTCATTTGTCATAAAACTTATGCATTTCATACAACAACTTAGCATAAACAAAGAAAAGTTAAGTTATTTTGTTAACTGGAAACTAACACCGACTTGTAGACACTTTTTAACCATCTTAACCAAATGTTTTGGATAAACCATTTTAAACAAAAGATACTTCTATGTTTTATGAAGATTTAGACATAAAAATCATAATTTTTTGATATGTTTACGTATTTTAAAAGTATTTTACGCAACAACATACGTTTCAGCTACATAAACTGTCTACACGGACTGTTTTTGGGAAATCTGGGAAAACGAACACTAAAACATAATAGGAGACCTCAGCTATGTTAAATTTAACTCAAAAACGAACGTTTCAATATAAGATTCGTTAAAAACAGATAAATATCGAGCAAGATATACCATTTTGAAGTTTGACCTAATTCCTTGACCCCCAAACTGCATACCAGCGGACCTTTTATTAAAACTGGGAAAAAAGGTTTTGAATTATGCCATGAGACCTGTGGCATTTGAAAGATAAATCAAATTTCTACATTTCCATAAAAAGAAAACTAAAAACGGATAAACGACCAAGGAGTTATGATATTTTCAAGTTAGCATGTACTTTGAGAAAACCTTAAAACCTACTGTTTGTATTTCTGTTATAAATATCAGTAGACTTTCAATCTTGTTTCAAGGCCTAAACCATTTGAAAGGTACTTCAAACGCGGTCGTTTCTATATACGATTCATTAAAATCGGATAAGAAACGGGCGAGATATGCTACTTTAAAGTTGGGTAAAACTTAAAGATACTTGCTGAGTTTTTTATAAACTTTTATAAAAACTAACTTTTAAAACCAACTCGATAATAATAGCGACAACACAATACTAGGGAGCTTTGTATGCAATGATTCCATCTCGATATTTCGTAGTGCCGAGCTTGCTGGATTTACGATTTAAAGTGTCCTAGCTCCGCATGCGATTATAGAATGGTCTTGTATATAATGGCCCGAACGGTGTTAGTTTATTATTATTAAACCCGAACCTTAACCCTACCTTATTCATACATATACATACTTTTTTCATGTGCACTGGACTAGAATATAAAAACCTAAATTCCAAAACTTAATAGGTCAAGGTTAGACCTACCTGATTCTCGGATTTGAGACTCCTACGTGTTGGCTTACACACACTTCCTCATTACTTTTAGCTGGCTTGCTAAGGTGAGTTCATAGCCCCGCTTTTTACTTGTTTTTATGACATACTTGGGGTGAGATACATGCTCTTTTACTTATGGACACAAGTACTTAAAACCTTTACTAGTTGCCTAAGTTACCACTAAGCCAAAGGAAATTCCCCTATCATGAATCGTTAGTTAAGGACTTAAGCGCGATTGTATTGGATAGATCTATTAGGGTTTGACAACCCTCACCCAACGGCTAGACGATGTAACCCACGTCTACCACAACTAACTCGTGGACTCGAGTAGGGTGCTTTACTTTTGAAACTATATATGTTATTGGCTATAACATAGGAACACTTATGGGGTAAGGAACTTTGTTACACTTCGATGTCATGAGCTTAGGTGCAACTGTAAGACTTTACTTAAACGGAAATCTTGTGGTCCACTTTATTACTAAACTAAACCTATGAATTCACCAACTTTATGTTGACTTTAGCATGTATGTCTCAGGTGCTTAGTCGAAAGGGCTTTCGACGGAGGGATTTTTGGGATATGACAGAGTCGCATATTTCAAACTCACGCTCTGGTAACACTTTTCCTTAATCGTGTAAAACTCTGATTTTCAATATCAATGAATGTATGTTTTTTTTTAAAACGACTCATATAGAGGTCGTTCGCCTATATATCATTGCTATCTGGGACCCATGAATTCAACACCTCGAGTCTCGGGAACACGAGATTTGGGGGTGTGACAGATTGGTATCAGAGCACTGGTTATAGCGAACCAGGTTGCATTAGTAGATATCCTGGTCTATAACTGAGCTTTAGAACTTACTGCTTCCGCACTACTATTATTGTCTATGCTTATATACTTTTTTTTTCAATTACAATTATTTGGGCCTTGTCACAGTATGACTACTCTTTACATTATTATCATGTCTGACTCTGAGGACGAGTACCTCCCTATACCTACTGTCGACATCTACGACTCCGACTCCGACGTAGACATGGATATTTCCTCATCTCCGTTGGATTCATTTCTCGCCTCACACTACATTTCCGAGAACCAAGTCGATCCGGAGTACACCCCATCCCCTGAGGAGCCGATAGAGACCGACCCCTCCGAGGAGGAGGAGGAGGAGAACGAGGACGACGACGAACCTTCGGAGGACGGATTTGATACTGCAGATTCATTGGACGGCTACACTACTCCAACCGCTAGTATCCCAGCCCTACATCCTCGTTACTATCGAGAGCCTCTCGTTGGAGTCCGTACCCGTCTGACTGCACGGAAATCGGTCCCCGTGTATCCAACTACACAACGCAGATACTATTCTGACGTTGTTGCACGGAGGACGACTCCGACACTCGATTCCACTGTTGTTAGAGGTAACCACCATGATGTTCACATGGTCCCCACTACTCCCATCACTACTGCTACTACTCACACTACCTCCTCTCCAACTACCACACCTATACTCACTCCCATACCCGCTACCACCCCCACCACTACACCTCAGCAGGACCATGGCTACCAATATCAGGATTGGATGCGTTCTACCCTCCAAACTTGGAGGCAGGCGGAGAGAGTACCCAGTACGAATTAGGGGAGTCATCTACTGCCCCCGGTCTAGTCCCGATTTCTTCCATTCTGGTAGCGAGACTAGCACGCTTAGAGAGAGAGCAGAGGATGCTTGAGCAGGATTTCGGGAGTTATAACTCTTGGAACACTGTTAACATCAGGCAGACCTTCGACATGGTTCGAAAGGACGCGTCCCTAGCAGAGCGGGCAACAGAGGCTACACATGCGCGCGTCATGCATACACGTGGCGACTTAGCCACTCTGACATCTCGTCTTGAGTCATCAGAGAGGCGTATTGCCGAGTTAGAGGAGATGGTTCGGGGACTGAGTGGTGCATCTACCAGCACGAGACCTGGTCATCCACCTAGATAGGGTAGTAGCATTTTAAACCTTCCATGACATGTTGTGTCTGGTTATTTTCTTTTGTACTTGAACTAAAATGGGTGTTCTATAAACCCATTATGTTGTTGTAATTCCTTTAAAATCAATGTATTCAAGTTATATTAATGAAATTTGGGTTTTAATCTACTTATTCTATTGTATGACTTGTGTTTGGTATGATTGCATATTTATTACTGCTTATATGTCGTGTATGTGTGGTTGATGCTATGTTTGGTTTTTATTATTTGTTTTGAAGAATTATGCCGCCAAAGAGAAACAAAAGGACCACCAGGAACTCACAAAACCCAAACCCTGATGACACGGAAGCTATCATAGCGCAGCGAGTAGCAGACGCAATTGCTGCTTATGTAGCTAACCACGCAAGCACCAATGGCGGGGCGGGAACCAGCAATACAGGTGGAGGAGACGAGAACGCCCACCGTGGATGTTCTTACAAGGAATTCATGAACTGCAAACCCCAGTACTTCAATGGTACAGAGGGAGCTGTCGGACTTCTCCGATGGTTTGAGAAGCTAGAATCCGTATTCCGCATTTGTAACTGCAATGAAGCCAATTAGGTCAAGTATGCTACTTGCACCCTCCAAAACAATTCTCTAACATGGTGGAATGCCTACGCTCAAACTGTAGGGATTGATGCGGCATATTTATTGCCATGGGAGGACCTGAAGCAAATGATGAAGGAGGAATACTGCCCCAGAAATGAGATCCAAAAATTGGAATCCGAATTTTGGAATTTGTCAGTGAAGGGAGATGACATAACTGGTTATACCACCCGTTTCCAGGAGCTATCCCTACTGTGCCCAGGAATGGTAACCCCGGAATACAAAAAAGTTGAAAGGTACATCTGGGGATTACTACCCCAAATTCAGGGAAATGTTACCTCCTCCGAGCCAGCAAACAACCAGGGAGCCATCCGCATGGCACATAGCTTGATGGACCAGTTTTTCCGTCGAGGTTCATCTGAAAAGAAATCATCTGATAACAAACGGAAGTGGGAGGATACTTCCGGGAAAAGCTACAATCAACAACCCACCAAGAAGCCTGAAACAACAAAGGCTTACACGGCTGCCCCTGGTAACTATCAGGGAAACAAACCACTTTGTAACCGATGCAAGCTCCATCATACCGGCCAGTGTACTGTGGTCTGCAAAAACTGTAACAAGATGGGCCACCAAACCAAAGATTGTAGGATAGCTGCCCCTGTAGCTAATGTGAAGGTTCCTAACGTCTGCTTTAAATGCGGAGAACCAGGACACTTCAAAAAGGACTGCCCACAAGTAGCAAACCAAAACAACAATGGCAGAGCTCAGGGCAGGGCGTTTGTGATTAGAGCCGGAGAAGAACAACCAGGCCCGAACGTCGTGACGGGTACGTTTCTCCTCAATAATCAATACGCCACTGTTTTATTTGATACTGGTGCTGATAGGAGCTTTGTATCTACAAAATTTAAAACTTTGATCAATAATGCCCCAACTACCTTAGAAGCTAAGTACACAATAGAATTAGCAAACGGGAAATTGGTAACAACAAATAGTATCATTCGAGGTTGTACCCTAACCTTAGCTGACCACCCATTCAATATCGACCTAATACCTATTCAACTCGGAAGTTTCGACATAGTAATAGGAATGGATTGGCTATCTCTAAATCACGCCGAAATCATATGTAACGAGAGGATTGTCCGTGTTCTCCGCACCGACGGGAAAACTCTCTTGATCAAGGGAGATGGGAGCCGATCAAAGTTAAGCATCATATCCAACTTAAAAACGCTGAAGTACTTACAGAAGGGATCTGACGCCTATTTGGCTTACATGACGGAGACGGAGACGAAGGAGAAACAACTAAACGACGTACCGATTGTTCGAGAATTTCCCGAAGTCTTCCCAGAAGACTTACCCGGACTTCCACCTCCAAGACAAGTCCAATTTCACATCGACATAGTGCCAGGAGCCGCACCAGTGGCTCGAGCACCATATCGACTCGCTCCATCGGAAATGGAAGAACTATCCAACCAACTCCAAGAGTTACTAGATCGAGGATTCATTCGTCCAAGTTCCTCACCTTGGGGAGCACCAGTTCTTTTTGTCAAAAAGAAGGATGGATCCTTCAGGATGTGTATCGACTACAGAGAACTGAACAACCTAACCGTTAAGAATCGTTATCCACTTCCAAGGATTGACGATCTTTTCGATCAGCTTCAAGGATCAAGTATCTACTCTAAAATTGACCTACGGTCAGGTTATCATCAACTTAGAGTACGAGAAGAAGATGTTAAGAAAACCGCATTTAGAACTCGCTATGGTCACTTCGAATTCCAGGTTATGCCTTTCGGTTTGACCAACGCACCAGCGGTATTCATGGATCTTATGAATCGGGTGTGTAAACCGTACCTGGATAAGTTTGTGATCGTATTCATTGACGACATCTTGATATATTCGAAAAGTAAGAAAGAACATGAAGAGCATTTGAGGTTAATCCTTGAATTACTAAAAAAGGAGGAACTGTACGAAAAATTTTCTAAGTGTGAATTTTGGATCGAGAAGGTTCAATTCCTTGCCCACGTTATCGACAGTCAAGGCATCCACGTAGACCCAGCAAAAATTGAATCTATTAAGGATTGGGCTGTCCCTAGAACCGCAACGGAAATACGCCAATTCTTAGGTCTTGCCGGTTATTACCGACGCTTCATCGAAAATTTCTCCAAAATAGCTAAAGCCTTGACGAGGTTTACGCAGAAAACTGAGAAGTTTGTTTGGGGTGAAGAACAAGACTCAGCATTCCAACTATTGAAGCAGAAGCTTTGTAGTGCACCGATTCTATCATTGCCTGAGGGAACAGAAGATTTTGTGGTATATTGCGAACCATCACACAAAGGATTAGGTTGTGTGTTAATGCAAAGGGAAAAGGTTATCGCCTACGCCTCACGACAGCTCAAAACTCACGAAGAAAACTACACAACACATGACTTAGAGTTAGGAGTTGTAGTGTTCGCATTCAAGATCTGGAGACACTATTTATACGGCACTAAGTGTACAGTGTTCACAGATCACAAGAGTCTGCAACACATTCTTGATCAAAAGGAATTGAACATGAGGCAGCTTCGTTGGATCGAACTACTTAGTGATTACGATTGTGACATCCGTTACCATCCTGGAAAAGCCAACGTAGTGGCAGACGCTCTAAGCCGAAAGGAGCGAGCTAAACCATTACGAGTTCGAGCTTTGGTTATGACGATTCAATCGAATCTACCAACACAAATCCGCGATGCTCAAATCGAAGCCCTTAAAGACGAAAACATAAAGAACGAAAACCTGCGAGGTATGGACAAATCATTCAAAACCAAAAGCAATGGAACCAAATGTTTTGAGGACAGAAGTTGGTTACCCCGCTTTGGAGGATTAAGAGAGTTAATCATGAAAGAATCACACAACTCCAAGTACTCCATACATCCCGGATCGGACAAAATGTACCAAGACCTCAAGATGCTGTACTGGTGGCCAAATATGAAATCGGAGATCGCTACTTTTGTGAGCAAATGTTTAACATGCTCAAAAGTAAAGGTTGAATACTAAAAACCTTCTAATTATTAATACAACCCGAGATACCTCAATGGAAATGGGAAGGAATAGCAATGGACTTCATCACAAAGCTACCCAAAACCCCGGACGGTTACGACACTATCTGGGTAATACTTGATCGTCTAACAAAGTCCGAGCATTTTCTACCCATCAAAGAGACAGACAAAATGGAAAAATTAACACGGTTTAACCTTAAGGAAGTCGTCTCTAGGCATGGGGTTCCTGTTTCGATCATATCTGTTAGAGATAGTCGTTTCACATCTAGATTCTGGCAATCATTGCAAAAGGCTCTAGGAACGTGTCTGGATATGAGCACTGCATATCACCCACAATTCGACGGCCAAAGTGAAAGAACGATCCAAACGTTGGAGGATATGTTAAGAGCATGTGTGATCGATTTTGGAAAGCGATGGGATTTACACTTGCCTTTAGCAGAATTCTCCTACAACAACAGTTATCACACCAGCATCAAGCCTGCACCATTTGAGGCACTTTACGGACGAAAGTGCCGATCACCCGTATTTTGGATCGAAGTTGGGGATAGCAAACTTATTGGTCCAGATATTCTTCACTTGACCACAGAAAAGATCGTGAAAATTCAGGAGAGACTCCGAACGGCGCGCAGCCGACAGAAGAGTTACGCAGACCGAAGGCGTAAGCCACTAGAATTCCAAGTTGGAGACAAGGTGATGCTCAAAGTCTCACCATGGAAAGGCACCATTCGCTTCGGAAAGCGAGGAAAACTAAACCCCCGATACATCGGACCCGTCAAAATTCTGGAAAGAATTGGACCGGTAGCTTACCGACTCGACTTACCACAAGTACTAGACGGAGTACATAACACTTTCCACGTCAGTAATCTGAAGAAGTGCTTGTCGGATGAAACTATAATAATCCCACAAGAGGAACTTCTGATTGACACCAAACTAAACTTCATCGAACAACCCGTCGAAATCATGGATCGTGAGATCAAACAACGTCGACAGAGTCGAATACCTATCGTACAGGTTCGATGGAATTCCCGCCGAGGACCTGAATTCACTTGGGAACGAGAGGATCAGATGAAACTCAAGTACCCTCATCTCTTCTCAGACACCCAACCTCCAGAAAAAACCAACTAAATTTCGGGACGAAATTTCCATAACAAGGGGAGACTGTGACAATCCGCGAAAATCCAGGTTCACACCGACTAAATTCTTTTAACACTATTACTCAACTTGTATATGTTTTGATTTATTTACGACCGGTAGGTCAACCTATACATAAATGATACTTGTTAACTACGTCAAAAACATATACAGATACCGGGATTAGGTATACGGGATCAAATATTCACATAAAATAAACATTTTTACAACAATAATTCTAGTCCAATATTTCATGCATAAAATCATGATTTATGCATCAACTTTGCATGTATGGAACTTTGCATGCATATATATATATCAAATACACAACTTACACAGAAGACCCTAAGCATACAAGGACTTCAATTAGGACCCTAGAGTTTGCAAAAATGACAATTTAAATAATCACCTACAAGTTGTTTGTTTCTTGCTTGACTAGTTAAATGAGTTGGTGGTGTCACATGGGTTTAGTCACTTACACACTTGACCATTTCACTATTGAACTCAATAGACCATACCTCCCATGTGCTAGCACTCATGACTCCACTCTCTCCTTTGGCTATAAATACTAGACCCCTTCCATCCATTTTACTTGCTCATTCACCACCAAGTGAAAAACTCTTCTCCCTCCCTCCTTGCTCTTTAAATTTTGGACAAGAGAAGAACCAAGAAGAAATCACCAACACACATTCCATACATCAAAAACCTAGTTCTAAGATTTGATCATAAGGAAGAAACATCAAGTCTTGCATTCATATACTCTTAGGTATGACCTAAAAATTCTCTTCATGCAACATATTTACATACTCATTTGGATAAACCATTTTAAACAAAAGATACTTCTATGTTTTATGAAGATTTATACATAAAAATCATAATTTTTGGATATGTTTAAGTATTTTAAAAGTATTTTACGCAACAACATACGTTTCAGCTACACAAACTGTCTACACGGACTGTTTTTGGGAAATCTGGGAAAACGAACACTAAAACATAATAGGAGACCTCATCTATGTTAAAGTTAACTAAAAAACGAACGTTTCAATATAAGATTCATTAAAAACGGATAAATATCGAGCAAGATATACCATTTTGAAGTTTGACCTAATTCCTTGACCCCCAAACTGCATACCAGCGGACCTTTTATTAAAACTGGGAAAAATGGTTTTGAATTATGCCATGAGACCTGTGGCATTTGAAAGATAAATCAAATTTCTACATTCCCATAAAAAGAACACTAAAAACGGATAAACGACCAAGGAGGTATGATATTTTCAAGTTAGCATGTACTTTGAGAAAACCTTAAAACCTACTGTTAGTATTTCTGTTATAAATATCAGTAGCCTTTCAATCTGGTTTCAAGGCCTAAAACATTTGAAAGGTACTTCAAACGCGGTCGTTTCTATATAAGATTCATTAAAATCGGATAAGAAACGGGCGAGATATGCTACTTTAAAGTTGGGTAAAACTTAAATATACTTGCTGAGTTTTTTATAAACTTTTATAAAAACTAACTTTTAAAACCAACTCGATAATAATAGCAGAGCTTTGTATGCAGTGATTCCATCTCGATATTTCGTAGTGCCGAGCTTGCTGGATTTACGATTTAAAGTGTCCTAGCTCCGCATGCGATTATAGAATGGTCTTGTATATAATGGCCCGAACGGTGTTAGTTTATTATTAATAAACCCGACCCTTAACCCTACCTTATTCATACATATACATACTTTTTTCATGTGCATTGGACTAGAATATAAAAACCTAAATTCCAAAACTTAATAGGTCAAGGTTAGACCTACCTGATTCTCGGATTTGAGACTCCTACGTGTTGGCTTACACACACTGGCTCATTACTTTTAGCTGGCTTGCTAAGGTGAGTTCATAGCCCCGCTTTTTACTTGTTTTTATAACATACTTGGGGTGAGATACATGCTCTTTTACTTATGGACACAAGTACTTAAAACCTTTACTAGTTGCCTAAGTTACCACTAAGCCAAAGGAAATTCCCCTATCATGAATTGTTAGTTAAGGACTTAAGCGCGATTGTATTGGATAGATCTATTAGGGTGTGACAACCCTCACCCAAAGGCTAGACGATGTAACCCACGTCTACCACAACTAACTCGTGGAATCGAGTAGGGTGCTTTACTTTTGAAACTATATATGTTATTGGCTATAACATAGGAACACTTATGGGTAAGGAACTTTGTTACGCTTCGATGTCATGAGCTTAGGTGCAACTGTAAGACTTTACTTAAACGGAAAATCTTGTGGTCCACTTTATTACTAAACTAAACCTATGAATTCACCAACTTTATGTTGACTTTAGCATGTATGTCTCAGGTGCTTAGTCGAAAGGGCTTTCGACGGAGGGATTTTGGGATATGACAGAGTCGCATATTTCAAACTCACGCTTTTGGGAGATTTCCCTTGCATTACTTATTTTCTAAGAAGTTATGTAATGTAAATCTTTGTTTTGTGAACTCTGGTAACACTTTTCCTTAATCATGTAAAACTCTGATTTTCAATATCAATGAATGTATGTTTTTTTATAAAACGACTCATATAGAGGTCGTTCGCCTATATATCATTGCTATCTGGGACCCATGAAGTCAACACCTCGAGTCTCGGGAACACGAGATTTGGGGGTCTAACAGTCTTGGTTGCGTTCTTATGCAAAAAGACAAAGTCGTCGCATATGTATCGAGACAAATCAAGGTACACAAACAGAACTACACGACTCACGACTTAGAGCTAGGAGCAGTCTTGTTCGCTTTGAAAATTTGGAGGCATTAATTATACGGCACTAAGGGCACCGTTTTCACTGACCATAAAAGCCTTCAACACATCTTCGATCAGAAAATGCTTAACATGAGACAACGAAGATAGATAGAACTGTTAAGGGACTGCGATGGCGAGATAAAATACTGTCACACCACGCTAAAGCGGAAACACGAGATGTGAAGAGCAAAGATATCACTACACGAGATATAATAAATACGAACGGTTTTAAGTCATTAATATCATAAAGTGTTTACAAAGTTTGAAAAATAACCAACTATTTTTAGCATTACATTACAACCAAAATAAAATTTAAAGACTTCATAAAACATCCCGAAGTAACAAAAAGGTCTTCCCGATTCTTGATTACACGACTTGCCTGACCCGAGACCCAAAAAGATGCACTTCAATTCTTTACATTGCGTTTCCCGAAAACATGAGAGAAAGTGTCAACTACAAAAGTAGTGAGTGAGATACAGTTTTCTAATCCTTGACTAAAAATGGTTTCGACTAAGTATATCTCAACTTATTTCTCAACAGAAATAAAGCGAACAGTGTTTGATAATATATATATATATATATATATATATATATATATATATATATATATATATATATATATATATATATATATATATATATATATATATATATATATATATATTCTTGGGAAAATCAACGATTTAACCTAAGTTAATAAATCTGTAAATTAAAGTCTTAGTCTGGGTGATATGAGTCTGAGTGACTGAGTCTGAGTGACTGAAGCTGACTACTCAGACTCATAAAGAGTCGTAGGGCGGTAATTTAGGTATGTTAGTTAGATAAAATCTTCTATCCTTTTAGAAGATTTTCTAAGATTCATACTTATCAAGCTCACTATTATTGTGTATAAATAGTGAGCTTGATCTTTGTAATCGGCGCAGCTTTTAAAAAGAAATATAACTGTGTGTTATTTTCACGGTTTCGTTATTATAATTCCGCTATAATAATACTTGAAACTGAGTAATCAGTCGATTAATAATAATTAATGTCTAAATACTTATTTGTGATTGATTAGCCATTGTTTGAGATCTTATTGAGACCTAACAATTGGTATCAGAGCAAATAAGATTTAAATTTTAATAAATTTATAAATCTTAAACGATCAATACTTAAAATCTCAAAACAATGTCATCATCTTCAAGCTCACCTGCAATGGCTGGAAAAGGAATTCCTGTTTTCAATGGTCATAATTTTGCCCATTGGAAACTTAAAGCTGAGTGGCATATCTCAGGAATTCATGAAGAAATGATAAGAATAATAACTGAAGGACCCATAATTCCTGGAAAACACATTGATGAAGTAAAGGAAGGTGATAAAGTAGTTCAACGTGCTAGATGGGTTCAAACCACCAAACCTCAATGGACAGATCAAGACAAATTGTTGTACAATCTTGATCCTAAAGCCCGAAGCATTTTAGGAAATGCAGTGTCTGAACAAATATTCTCAAAAATAGCTGGATGCAAAACTGCAAAAGAACTATGGGACACGTTAATTGTGTCTTATGAAGGTGTTCCAGTGGTGAAAGAGCAACGATTAAATAGTCTCATTAGAAATTATGAAAATTTCTATATGAAAGAAAAGGAGACTTTGGCTGACGTTCACACACGATTTCAAATTATGCTGAATGATATGTCAGCTCTAGGAGTGACAAAGGAAGATGATGAAATCTGTAAGAAATTTGTTGACATCTTACCTAACAAATTTGAATCTGTTGTTACATCTCTTGTAGCTAGCGAGAAGCTGTCCACCTACAAGCTGCCAAGACTCTTTGGTTTATTGTTAAATTTTGAGGAATCTCAAGAAAAGAAAAAGATTAACAATAGACGAACTGCAAGGGATCCTGAAGCTGCATTAGTTGCAACAAGTAGAAGGAATAAAAAAATTTATTCTAAAGCTGACTCATCTGAAACTGAGTCCCACTCAGACTCAGAATCAGATGATGAAACTGAGGTCAAGAAATTGAAAAGTCAGCTTGCTCTACTAACTATGAAGCTTGAACAAAAGACAGGCTACAAAGGAAAGAAACCTTTTGATCTGAAAAAGGTAAAATGTTTTAAGTGCAATGAATATGGTCACATGGCTGCTGACTGCAAAGTAAAGAATGACTGAACATATGGACGAGGTTGCTGAGAGGGCCCAAAGATATCAACAGAAGTATCTTAAATACAAGAAAGGCAACAGTTCAAACACCCAGAAGCCTCAAACTGAGCAAAAGGCATTCTATGCTGAAGAATGGCTAGATGAGGAACTATCATCTGATGAAGATGAAGAAGTGGTGGATAAATGTTTAATGGCATTTACAGAAGAGGTGACTGAAGCTGAGAAATATGCATCTCAGTTTGAGAAGGATTTGAAGGAAGCTGAGAGACTGAGTTGTAACCCAGACTGGAACAAGTCGAAGCTTTATAAGGTACATAATTTCAACTCTTACACAAATGAAAAAAAACTTCAAATATTTGAGTATATTTTTGTTGACTTGACCACCACTTTAGAAGAACAAGCTGAACTCAAACAAAAATTCAAAGATCTTGAAACAAATTTGAAAATTAAAGATGATAAAATAGTTGAACTAGAAAGCTATAAAGTACTTTTAAATGCTCAGAATGAAGCTTATAGTGATCTTGCAAAAGAAAACCATAAACTTAGAGAAGAAACTGAGCATTATAAAAGAATTTGCAAATCATGGTGCATATCATCCTTAAAAAATGAAGATTGTTTGAGCAGACAGGTACCCAAACAAATTCAAGCAGTGTTGGGGGAGGGATTCAGTTTGAAGAAGTATATGACTGAAGAAGAAGAAGAAGCTGAAAAAGCTGAAAGAGAAAAAATTATTTTCAAACCAGAAATTCTTCCAAACACTTTCACTTACTTGAAAAAATAATGATGTCAAATGCTTTTGTAAAACCTGTAATTTCTAAAGTTTCTAATAAAAGTGATTCTTCATCTTCTTCTCAGTCTGATTGTGTTAATTTATCTGAAACTGAACAAACTGTGCATACTGAAAAAGCTTTTGTGCATCTAACTAATAGATTGCCCAAAGTTGTGAGTAAATCCAAGATTCAACGCCCAGTCAGTCCCAAGAATCTAAATAAAAGTCATGAAACAAAAACTATTGATGAACTAGGAAATCAATTGTTGGAACTGACCAATATAGTCAAAACTCTAGTCAGGAACAAATCACCAAATCAAGTCAGGCCCAAAACTCCTCCAACGAGAATTTGCTACAATTGTGGTGAAAAAGGGCATGAAGCGGTGTACTGTAGAGAACTGACTCAATCTAGACCACAAAAAAATAATTTTCAAAAGTCAGTCTCACCAAAACATTGGTCAGCCTCACATAAGTCAGTTTCATCAAATTCCAGGTCAGTTTCATCAAAGTCGGTTTCTCCTCAAAAGCAAAGAAACAGTCCTCCATTAAAGACAACACCTATGAAACCCATTAAAACTAAGTCAGTCCCATCTCGAGTCAGTCTCAAAGATACCCCATGTAAATACTGTGGTGTCATAGGTCACTATTCTGTTAACTGCATGAGGGAAATAAACAAATGGAACTATACCAGTCCCAAAACTGACTGCAAGATTGAAACTGAACTTAAACATGCTCCAGTTCATGGATCCACTCTAAAGTGGGTACCCAAAAGGAACTAACATCTTCTATTTTCATGTGCAGGACTCTACAAAATGGTATCTAGATAGTGGAGCGTCAAGACACATGACTGGAATGAAGTCTTTTCTACAAGACTATAAAGAAGAAGATGGGCCTCAAGTGAGATATGGAGACAACGGGGTATCAATGACACGAGGATATGGAAAGATTCATGCTGGAGCTGTCACTTTCAAGAGAGTAGCATATGTGGAAGGATTACAACATAACTTACTCAGTGTGAGTCAAATAACTGATGAGGATCATGAAGTCAGATTCAGGAAACAAGCTGGAATAATCTACAGTGACAAAGGCAAACCATTACTACTCGCCAAGAGGGAAAGAGATGTATTCTGTCTGGATCTGAGCACGGAAAATGATGAAGCTGAGACATGTTTGTTTACTGAAACCAAAGAAGAACTGAATTGGCTGTGGCATAGAAGGTTATCTCATCTAAACTTTAAAAATATAAATGCTTTGTCAAAGAGTAAATTGGTTAGAGGTCTCCCTGAACTGACCTACACTAAGGACAAAGTTTGCTCAGCCTGTGTGCTTGGAAAGCAAACAAAGACTCAATTTCCATCCAAGATGCTGCACTCAATTGATGAACCATTATTTATGCTACATATGGATTTATTTGGTCCAATTGGAATTGAGAGTAAAGGAGGAAAGAAATACACTCTTGTAATTGTTGATGAATTTACTCGATTCACTTGGGTCATCTTTCTAAGGGCTAAAAGTGATGCAGCTGAAGAGATCATCAGTCTGATCAAAAGAGAACAGCGCCAGAAAAACACTCTTGTTCGTCAAATGAGAAGTGATCATGGAACTGAGTTCAAAAATTCAGTTTTAATCGACTTCTGTGATCAATTAGGCATAGTTCAAAACTTTGCATCAGTTCGAACCCCTCAACAGAATGGAGTTGCAGAGAGAAGAAACAGAACTTTAATTGAAGCTGCTAGAACAATGCTGTGCTATGGAAATATGAAGATCAAATTCTGGGCTGAAGCTGTGAACACTGCTTGCTTCACTCAAAATAGGTCCATCATCGTAAAGAGACATGGAAAGACAGCTTATGAATTGTATCATAACAAGGTCCCTATCTATTCATTATTTCCATATCTTTGGAAGCAGATGCTATATCCTAAATCAAAGGGACTTATTATGTAAGATGTCACCTAAAGCTGATGAAGGATTGTTCGTTGGATACTCAAGCATAGCCAAAGCATTCAGAGTCTACAATGAAAGAAGAAAAGTGGTAGACGAAAGCATTAATGTCACGTTTGATGACACCACTCAGTATGACAAAGATGAATCATCATCATAGACTGACATTGCTACAATTAATCAACTGTGTGATGAATTACTTGTAACTTCATTTGAAGCTGACTCTCACTCTGAAGATCAGATTGCTGAAAACACTCATCTCAACCAAGGATCTGAGAGTGAACCAGATGAATCATCTCTCTAGAGTGTTCCAGAAATAGAAAATACAGAGTCAAATGAAACTGGCGACACTCAGCCTGACATCCCCTAGTCTGACCCAACTCAGCTCCAAGTTACTCAGACTGACAATACTCAGCCTCAAGCAGAAGAAGTTACTGAGAATGTTTCTGGCAACATCAAGACTGTCAGAGGGCATCCTATCTCGTCAGTTATTGGTTCATTAACTGAAGGTGTCACAACAAGACGAAAGAATGCCATAGCAAATTTCTGCTTCTACACAAACTTCTTCAGTCTGATGGAACCAAAGAAGGTTGAGGAATCCTTATTAGATGAAGACTGGGTTGATGGTATGCAAGAGGAGCTGGGCGAATTCATCAGAAACAATGTATGGACAAAGGTCCCACGTCCCCTGTACAAGACTATCATTGGCCTTAAATGGATCTTTCGAAATAAATTTGATAAAGATGGGGTAGTGATCAGAAATAAAGCAAGACTAGTTGCTCAGGGCTAGAAACAAGAAGTGGGCATTGATTACGATGAAACATTTGCCCCAGTGGCCAGAATAGAAGCCATTCGTCTATTCTTAGCATATGCAGCATTTAAAGATTTCTTGGTGTATCAAATAGATGTGAAAAGTGCATTTCTGAATGGAGATCTGCAGGAGGAAGGCTATGTCAAACAGCCTCCAGGTTTTGTTGATCTCAACTTTCCTGATCATGTTTATAAATTAAACAAAGCTTTATATGGTCTCAAACAAGCTCCTATAGCTTGGTATGATACTTTGTCTGATTTTCTTCTTAAAAATGATTTTAAAAGAGGTTCCATTGATAAAACATTGTTCATCAAAAAGGAAAATGGTCATGTAATTTTGGTTCAAATATATGTTGATGACATCATATTTGGTTCCACAAATGAAAAGTTGTGTACTTGGTTTTCAAAACTCATGTGTAGTGAATATCGTGTGAGTATGATGGGAGAACTTACATTTGTCCTTGGTCTACAAGTGGAACAAAAGAAAGATGGTATTTTCATAAACCAAAGCAAATATGTTCATGATTTAGTAAAGAAATTTGGTTTTGAAACAAGTTCTAAAATGAAAACACCAATCAGCATATCTGATAAATTGCATAAAGATTCCTCTGGCACGTCAGTTTGTCAAGCCACCTAGAGAGGAATGATTGGTTCTTTACTCTATTTGACTGCCAGCAGACCTGATATCATGTTTTCTACATGTCTTTGTGCACGTTATCAAGCTGACCCAAAGGAATCCCACCTTAAAGCTGTCAAAAGAATTTTTCGATATCTTAAGGGTACACCAAATCTTGGTCTGTGGTACCCTAAAGATTCTGGTTTTGAACTAATTGGCTACACAGATGCAGATTATGCATGCTGTAAACTTGACAGAAAAAGCACCTCTGGAGGATGTCAGCTTCTGGGAGGAAAGCTAGTCAGCTGGTCCAGTAAAAAGCAAAACTCAGTTGCAACTTCCACCTCTGAAGCTGAGTATGTGGCTGCAAGGAGCTGTTGTGCTCAATTACTATGGATGCAGCACCAACTGGCTGACCATGAAATCAAGATTCAACACACTCCAATCATGTGTGACAACAAGAGTGCTATTCAAATCACTGAGAATCTTGTCTTCCACTCCAGGACCAAACACATCGAAATTCGACATCACTTCATTCGAGACTGTGTGGAGAAAGGAAAGGTCAGACTTGAGTTCGTGACTACAAATGATCAATTGGCAGACATATTCACGAAACCTCTGAGTGAGGACAGGTTCTTCTATCTGTTAGGAGAACTAGGAATGTTAAACCCTTAATCTGTCAACAAGATTATTCTCAAGCTGACCTGCCAGTCAGCTTGTGAATTTTCAGTCTGACTAAGTAGTCAGCTCCAGATATTTCAGTCTGACCAAGTGCACAAACTGAATGTACTTTTAGTAAATATCTTTTGAAATTCTTAATTTGTTTTAACTTTCGTATATATCTTTTACAATTTTTCTATTTTTTTATATCTTTTCAAATTTTTTTTGTTTTTTTTTAAAGGGTCAATGTATAGTCAAGGGTCAATAGTGTAAATCTGATAAACATAAAAGGACTAAATTGAAAGTTTCCTAACTTAGTTTCATAATTTTCGCTCTCTTAGTTTATATTCAACTGATTTTTAAATTTTAACCTAATTGCTTTCATCTCTAATCTTCTGCTTGATTCTCTTTCTAATGGCGAATGCAAATATGATTCTTCATGTTACATCGCGTATGATTCCAGGTGCGAATTTTCATAACCAAGTTCAAATCAAAGATAACAACAGGGTAGCTACCGCTGACATTCCCGCCAATCGTCGCAACAGGGGTTTTGAGCAACTTATTCAGTACATGAAGGCACATCCCCTCTACGGCGCTTTCTTTTGTGCTAACACGATGTGCCCTCCGGTACTCTGTGAATGGTGGTATACATGCACCGCCAACGCTGACAAGACCGCCCTCACGGGGACATATAATGATGGGCATGAGACAATCACCATTACTGAAGAAACAGTTCGTGCAGCGCTATTACTTCCCACCCTCGCTGAAGCAGGAGAAGGTGGTTTTCAGACAAGAAGGACCAAACAGCAAGCTCGAGCTGAGGCCTTCCCCCTCATTGGTCAGCCTGAAATCCAAGGAGTCATACAATAAAAAATTTTCACTGGCAAATGGCGGTTTCTATTTTCAATGATCACAAGGTGTTTGGGGGGTATATCGGGCAGTTTGTATCAGATGAATGAGTTTGAAACTCATCTGTTTCATTCCATGGTAACGGTTCGAAGAATCTCTTTTTCACAACTATATTTCGATGAGATTCTCTCCCTTGCCCTTAAACCAAAACGACCGAATGATGTTCCCTTCATTCGTGTTCTTTCACTGTGCTTTGAGGAAGCTCTGGGAAAAGAAATTTATGATCAGCTTGAACAAACATATTACACTTGTGATCTCCCCAGGCTGACTCCTAATTTTTTTACCTACATTCACATCACTGAGGATGAGGCAGCATTAACACCTGTTATGCTTGAATGGATTGAAAATCCGTTCATCGCTCAGGAACTGACTGAGTCTGATTCTTCAGACTCATAAGTCCAGGGTGATAGAATTGACGGGGAGATTGAGGGAAATATCCCTGCAACAGATGCTGAGGTGGAACTGGGTGGGGCTGGGCCAGATGAGACAGACCCAGGTACGGACATTACTCTCACTTTACCTCAGTCCGAGAGTATCCCCTTTCAGTCTGAGCCGTCAACTCCACATCTTGATGTACTGGCTACTCAAGCGACCAAACTGATGAACTCACCAAGTTCATTTGAAAAAGCTCTAACATCAAGCCCCACAGCAAATCAAGCACTAATGGACTCACTTTTCCATGAGGTTGAGAGTTCTGAACTCCCCTTCAGTGCTGTAGCTCAGTCCACTTTTCCTGTGCTAGAGCAGGCAGTGAATCTGACTACCAAGTCCACCCAAAGCCCCCCTAAGGTAGTAAACTTTGGAGAAACACACTGCTGCTACCACATAGACACATGTGGCAAGCATTGAAGAAGATATCCCACTCCTGGATATTCATGTACTCAGTATGGGACCACCCCCTTCAGTTTCTAAGCCAGTTTCAAAGGCTATTTTCACTAGCTCTGTGCTAGTTCACGATCAGGTACCATCATCCAATCTCTTACACACTTTTACACTAGTCACCAATGCCTCACTCCCCAAACTGAGTGAGGTACAAACTTCATTTTCTATGGCTTATGATCATTCTCCTAAATCACAGGGAGGGAGTGAAGCTGTGCCACCTGTTACGACATCCACTGTTACTACTCAACCCCAGTCTGAGGTTGCCTTGACTGTCCCCGTGCTGTTACAAGCTCTTAAGGACATGTCTGCTCAGTTTGATGACAGACTGAGTGCAATGCAGACTGAGGTTCATGCTATCAAAACTAAAAATGCAGAGGAGATGCGGGAACTTAAGGAGATGGTATTGAAACTGACCTCTGAGGTCAGTCTGATGAGAAAGGGGAAGCAGGTTGCAGAGGTTTCTCAGATTCAGGGGGAGAAAATAGCTGTAACAACTGATGAATCTGAGATCCCCAAGCAAAGTCTGAAAAGAAAGAGAGAAGAGGGGGAGAAAAGGTACTATAAGACTACCAGATTCAACACTAAAACTGGTCTGTCTGAAGTATTTTATGAAACTGACTGGAGCGACATATCAAGTGATGAACCTGAGAAAGAAGAGAAAAAGGGAAAAGGCAAAGTGGGGTATGCTAGTGATCCATATCAGATTGAAGAAGAAGATCAAATGGAGGTACAGACTGAGCTTGAGACTGAAATTAAGAAGAAACAGGATGAAGCTGAGAAACAGGCCAAACTTCAAAGACTCGCTCACAACTCGAGAATGACTGTGGAGCAATACAAAGAATATGTTAAGGGGTTATACATGGAGAAGTTTGATGTAAATCCATATGATCAGTCAACAAAAGCAGTTGAGGATCTTGAAGCTGAGATGAAAGTTGGGGAAGATCTGGCCATTGAAGAAGAACAAACAAGAATAGAAGCTGATAGATTAATGGCTAAACAAGTTCTCAGAGAAGAAGCCAGGCTTAACTACATTGAACAAATTTCACAATAAGAAAGCACAAGAACAAAATTCAAAATTTAGAGTGCATAAGTCCCGGTGGATCTGATCTTCTACTCATATGCTATCACAAAGGAGGATCATACAAAGTTGGGTTAACCAGGTTACACACACTGGGTCTGGAGGAATGGAAAGAGATAGCCAGGTTGACCACAGGAATAACGAACATCGATCACAGAATGGCTATAAAAAGAGAGGCTGTCTATAATGTCAATGTAGCCAATATGCTGAAGCTGATAACTGATGAAGATTATAGAGCATTCTGCACTATGCATAAGGTGAGGGCTGGTGCTAAATCTCTGGGTCTGGAAACAAGTAACATGCATCCTGTTCCCAAAGATGTTATATTTCAAGACAGGACCTATGTAGAAACTGAGAAGCATGCATGCCTGTGTTATGTAGATTGTGGGGGAGAGGAAAGCTTCCAAGCCAAAGACAGACTAAATATGGCTTCAATTTACCATTGCATAGCTTTGCTCAGTGAATGTGAGTCTGCTCAGTGTCTTCCCTTTCGAATGAAGCTGATCAGCTGGCTGTTCAATAATCTCAGAAGGATTGAAGAAATTGGAACCTTGGCTGACAAAGTGGAGCTAATCAAGAAAGAGTATCAACTGCTCTTCCATAAGTCTGATACTGAAATGGAGAGATTACTTGCTTGGAAGACAGAAAGGTTGAAATGGTTAAACGAAGTGAATCAGCCTGTGCCATTCGAGACTTCCTTGAAGAAGAAGAAAAGGACAGTCAAGAAGAGAAAGTAGATTGTTACATGTATTTTTTCACAAACAATTGTTGGGAAAATCAACGATTTAACCTACGTTAATAAATCTGTTAATTAAAGTCTTAGTCTGAGTGATATGAGTCTGAGTGACTGAAGCTGACTACTCAGACTCATAAAGAGTCGTAGGGCAGTAATTTAGGTATGTTAGTTAGATAAAATCTTCTATCCTTTTAGAAGATTTTCTAAGATTCATACTTATCAAGCTCACTATTATTGTGTATAAATAGTGAGCTTGATCTTTGTAATCGGCGCACCTTTTAAAAAGAAATATAACTGTGTGTTATTTTCAGTGTTTCGTTATTATAATTCCGCTATATAATACTTGAAACTGAGTAATCAATCGATTAATAATAATTAACGTGTAAATACTTATTTGTGATTGATTAGCCATTGTTTGAGATTTTATTGAGACCTAACATATATATATATATATATATATATATATATATATATATATATATATATGTATATATATATATATATATATATATATATATATATATATATATATATATATATATATACTTGTAAAGCTATGATTTTCGGCTTGGTATATATCTATATATACGTGCAAAGGTATGCGTATAAAGAAATAATGATTGCATAATGAATAGTGACCTCTTGACATAATATAGTTGTAAGTGTTCACACTAAACCGATTAACCGACCGTGGGGCCCCTTTCCTCGCACTATCTACGAGGAGAAACGCATGACTAGTAATATGTACCTAGGCTGCCACCTAAGTAAGGGACGGTCCTTTCCTAAGTATTGATACCCATATACTAAACGGCTTAATCAAGCTAATAGTGTGTGGTGAAACGTGGGCACGAATTTAAAACTGATAGTAGGCACTTACGGTATGGCTATATTCCTATCAAGAGTAAATAAAGATGCCGGTTCCATGGCGTTTAAAAGACATACAATCAATCGTTCAATTCATAAATGTATCAAGTAAAAAGACATACACATATAAGTTCATAAAACGGTTGTTTCTCATGTTTCCCCAAAAAATTGTATATAAGTATTAAAAAGAGAGGGGTTGTAACTCACGGTTTGCGAAGATAAGTAGTTTGTGGAAATGTGCTTGAAATGCGTCAGAATCATGGGAATCCTAGAATATACCAAGTTTTCGAGGTGAGTATTATTATTTATTAGTTTATAATACTCGTAAGTCAATGAAGTGCTTATTTTTCAAGTGTTAATATTTGGTCTAACAAAATTTGGGCAGCGCTTCCGCGCTATAAAAATTATATCCAATATTTTATACACTTTCCCGCTCACGAACGTTATATACACTATTTGCCTCAATTCATAAAACACATTATAAGGTTTATATGTTAAACAAGTTACTGTAAACACAAGTTATAATTCATTACATCCACTTTTATACAGATTCGTAAAATATCAAGTTCAAGGTTACAAATTTTAGGGATTAAACAACATTTTGAAGTCTGCCAGCAACGAGGAGAGTCGCCCTGAAGCTTAGGGGCGGCGCACCTGTTGACTGGATTTTTCCAAAAATCGTTTTTGTTCCAAATCTTGCCTTTTTGATGGTGGATCTTAACTTGTAGGTGATAAAAACATCAAGATACTTTCTATTAACAGTTTTGTATAGCTTTTCAACCATAAAAGCAAAGATCCATGTGTAAATTTCATAAAAACTTGTTTTCTTATGTTATTAACCATAAAACTTCATAAAAACTCATTTTTATGTGATGGATCTAACATTCAATTGAATATTTATGTAAAAACATTGAGGATAAATGATTATACCCAAAAGAAAGTGGATGGATGATGATTTGGAGTGACTTGATGGTGATTTCGGCTCCAAATAGGTAGAAAATGGTGTATGCAACCAAGGTAGATGAATGCTCTTGATAATATTGATGATAGTGACGATTTGTGAGGATGTTTTGGTGTTATTTCACTGTAATCTTGCTGGGAAAAAGTTGGAGTTGAGAGAGAATGGAAGGGTGTGTGTATTCAAGTGTGTGTGTGTGTTTTTTGGGAACTGAGTTAAAGAGAAGAGAGAAGTGATGTAAAGAAAGGAGTAGGGGATGCAGGTCTATACATAATGGGGGTCTAATCTCGTTTGGCCAGGTGGTTGGGTAAGGTTACATGCAAATTTGACTCACCAAGATTTAAAAAAAAAAGTTGTCTAGAGCTTGGGGCGTCGCCCCTAGTACCTAAGGCGGCACACCGGGCAGTTTTTCAACCTTTTTCGTTTTTCGTTTTCGTTATAGTTAAGCATTTGCATTCGTTTAGAGTTTAGACTGATATGCAATGAACTTAAGCAAGTTCATTATATGTTTTCTTGGTGCTAGGATTCATTTATTGATTTCGATTTCAATTTAGAGACACACACACCTTTACGATCTAAGTATAAATAAGAGCAATAACAGATTATTTCGAGGATAAGGAATACGAAATTAACCTGAATTTTAGACGGTTGTCGCAAACGTAGTAGTAGATGCCCTGAGTTGGAAGGAAATGGTAAAGCCATCTCGGGTTATAGCATTGGGGGTACAAGTTCAGACCAGCCTACGAACTCAAATCGCTAGAGCTCAGAGCAAAGCATTGAAACCCGAAAACCTCAAGGGCGAAACACTGCACAACCACGAAAAGGAATTTGAGGTTAAACCCGACGAAATCCACTACTTCAAGGGCCAAACGTGGATTGCGATATCCGAAAGCCTCCAGAAACTTATTCTAGATGAGGGCCACCGTTCCCGATACTCTATCCATCCGGGATCCGACAAGCTGTACAAGCTTTACTTGCTTGAAGGTCAAGGAGGAATACCAGAAACCATCAGACTTACTTCAACAGCCAGAGATCCCATTATGGAAGTGGGAAAAGATCTCCATGGATTTCATAACCAAATTGCCCCGTACGGCAAAGGGAAATGACATGATTTCGGTCATTGTAGATCGGTTAACGAAATCCGCACACTTCCTTCCAGTCCGAGAGAACCACTCGATGGAAAAATTTGCCCAAGTTTATATCAACGAGATCGTCTCTCGTCATGGAACGCCTCTCTCTATCATATCAACTTGTATATTCGATTCACGTCCCGTTTTTGGAACACCCTTCAGAAATCTCTCGGGACTCGACTAGACCTCAGCACAGCCTACCATCCCCAAACCGATGGTCAGATTGAAAGAACGATCCAAACACTTGAGGACATTCTAAGAGCGTGCATAGTACACTTCGGAGGAAGTTGGGACACCCATGTGCCTTTGGTCGAGTTTTCCTACAATAACAGCTATCATGCTAGAATCAAATGCGCGCCATTCGAGGCCCTGTACGGACGCAAGTGTCGGTCACCGCTTTGTTGGCTAGAAGCCGGCGATCGACAATTAACAAGGCTCGATATCGTTCAAGAGACCATCGACAAGATCACGACCATCCGAAAAAGGTTGAAGACATCGCGCAGCAGACATGAGAGCTACGCCGATAACCGAAGGAGACCCCTCGAATTCCAGGTTGGTGATAGAGTACTCCTGAAAATATCGCCGTGGAAGGGGGTAATTCGCTCCGGGAAACACGGCAAGCTAAGCCCGAGGTACACCGGACCGTTCGAGGTTATAGAACGGGTCACACCATTTGAGGTTATAGAATGGGTAGATTACCGACTCGAACTCCCTCAAGAACTTTCTAGCATTCATAACGTCATCCACGTCTCACACTTGAAAAAGTGTTTGTCTGACGAGACCATTGTAATCCCACTAGACGAGGTCCAGATCGATAACAAACTCCATTTCATCGAAGAACCACTCGAGGTTGTGGACCGAGAGGTCAAACAACCCAAGTAGAGTCGAATCCCCATTTTCAAAGTTCGGTGGAACTCCCGACGAGGTCACGAATTCGCGTGGGAGCGTGAAGACCAGATTCGTCAAAAGTATCCACACCTATTCAAAGATTCTTCCACTCCCGACGAGGCGACTTAAGTTCTGGACGAAATTCTTTTTAAGCGGGGGAGAATTGACAACCGGCCAATAATTCAGGTTCATTCCGTATTCTTTATCCTCAAAATAATCTGTTATTGCTCTTATATATACTTATACCGTAAACGTGTGTGTCTCGGAATCGAAATCGGAATTAATAAATGAATCCTAATACCAAGAAAACATATAATGAACTTGCCTAAGTTCATTTTAAAACAATCATAAACTCTAAACGAACACAAATGCTTAACGATACCGCAAACGAGAAAAACGAAAAATTTCCAAAAACAAGCACAGTGCACCTCCCTAGGTACTAGGGGAGACGCACCCTAATGCAGACAGCCTTTTTCTTAGGCTTGATGACTCACAATTGCATGTAACCTCAAGCCAACACCTGTCTAAACGAGATTAGACCCCCACCCCCCCTTTGGTCCAGTCATTGGTCACGTAACTCTTTCCTTACACCTCTAGCATTTCTCTTTCATTCATTTTCACACATACACACTTTTCCAAACACACACATCTAACACTCCATTTCTCTCTCAACAATCTAATTGTTCCAGTAAATTTCCCGAAAAAAACCCACCTAAAACACCTTCACAAATCGTCACATTCATCAAGGATAACAAGAAATTTCATCCACTTTGGTTGCATACACCATTTCCTACCATTTTGGAGTCGAAATCATCATCAAGTCACTAGAAATCACCATCCATTCACTTTTCTTTGGGGTAAAATCACTTATCTTTACTTTCCTATACGAATTTCTTATTGCATGTATGATCCATCACCTAACAATAAGTTTTTATAAGTTTTTATGGTGATTAACATAAGAAAACAAGCTTTTATAAATTTATACATAAATCATTATACATTGTTGTTAAACTAAACAAAACTGTTATTGGAACGTATTTTTGATGTTTTTATCACCTGCATGTTTAGATCCACCATAAAAAAGATGAATTTCTCAACACAAAACGATTTTACTAAAAACCAGTCAGCAGGGGCGTCGCCCCCATCCTTCTGGGCGACGCACCGAGCCCCTGACAGTTTACAAAATGTTGTTTAAATCGCTATAATTTGTAATCTTGAACTTGGTATCTTAAGAATCTATATAAAAGGGGTTAATAAGTTATAACTTATGTTAAAGTAACTTATTTAACATATAATAATCAAATTATGTTATTGGAAGTAAAGGTATAAAATTTTGTTATATAATGTTTTGTTACAATGCGGGAAAGTGAATAGATTTTATAGCCAAGAAGCGCTGCCCAAATTTCGTTAGACCAAATTATAATACCTTAAAAATAAGCATTTCGTTGACTAACGATTATATAAGTTAATAAATAATCGTACTTACGAGAAAACTTGGTATATTCTAGGATTCGGTGATTCCGACGCATTTCAAGTACATTTCCCACCCGTTTAGACCTTCGCAAACCGTGAGTTACAACCCCTCTCTTTTCACTATTTTTACAATTTTTGGGAGAAACATGAGAAACAACCGTTTTATGAATTTATAGTCGTATGTCTTTTTACTTGATACATTTATGAACTGAACAAATGATTGTATGTCTTTTAAAAGCCATAGAACCGACATTTTTGTTGACTCTTGATAGGAATATAGCCATACCGTAAGTGCCTACTATCAGTTTTACAAAATTAGTGCCCAGTTTTCTCTTTACACACTATTAGCTTGCTTAGGCCGTTTAGTATATGGGTATCGATACTTAAGGAACGACCGTCCCTTACTTAGGTGGCAGCCTAAGTACATTATACTATAGTTCATGCGTTGCTCCTTGTAGATAGTGCGAGGAAAGGGGCCAGAGTCGCGGTCGGATAATCGGTTTAGTGTGAACACTTACCGCTATATTATGTCAAGAGGTCAATGTTGTCACACCCCGCCATTGGCGGAACGCAGGGTGCAACATGATTGGCGATCATCATAACACAGTAGTAATATAAAGAATATAATCTATATGAAAAAGTAAATAAAAGTTGTTATGACGTCGCCATACTTAAGGTATAAACCTTAGTACACGAAAATCGTCAAACACTACAAGAAGAATATTCAAATGCAAACATCGACGAATGAAAGAATACTTGGGCGTGCACACCCGAAATGTAATTCAAATGTATAAATATAAAATGTCCACAATGCAAAGATATCCTGAAGTCAACTAAAGCCCGACTCCTAAGTCCAAGTCCTATGCCTGCTCGTTACCTGAAAGTAAAGCTTAAAACGTCAACATAAAGTTGAGCGAGTACACCGAGTAAGTAGTAAAATGTAAAGTAGAAATCATATCTCAAAATCAGTAGTAAAGTAATGTGTAACTAATGCATTTTAGAATAGTAGGAAAACAATCATCTCAGCGTATAGTATAAAAAGCACATCACAAACATCCAACATACTCAGAACATAGCAAGTGCACCTCATAGAGAGCGTGCGGTATCGGTATGAACTCATACCGATAATCCATCGTAATAATAAGTGCACCTCATAAGAGCGTGCGGTATCGGTATGCTAACGCATACCGATAATCCATCGTATAGTAAGTGTACCTCATAAGAGCGTACGGTATCGGTATGACAACGCAAACCGATAATCCATCGTAATAGTAAGTGTACATCATTAGAGCGTACGGTATCGGTATGACAACGCATACCGATAATCCATCGTAATAGTAAGTGTACCTCATTAGAGCGTACGGTATCGGTATGTCAACGCATACCGATAATCCATCGTAATATATCGAAGCAAGTATTGAACAACCGTTTGTGATGTTTTTAGAAAATTGCATTAGCTTTTTATTACACAATTTAGAGTTTCGAAATATCGTAAGTTTCCATAAATAGAATAATCTATTTATGGTAAGTTTCCAAAAATAGAAATATTTCCAAAAATAGGAAGTAGTATATCATACTCGTAAATCATTTCATTTAAAGTCATTTAGGTTGCTTTACTTTCCCCCGATTTAAAACATTGAAAACAGTAGTAAGAAAATGGGCGATGACTCACCTCGTAAATATAGCAAAATATACACTACTCAAGTAGTGTGAGTATGTGTGTGTGTATGTAGGTCACAAGCTAAGCCTCCCGACTAGATAATGAGCTTCCCTAAAATCCGTATAAGTAAAGTATCGTGAGCAATTAGGTTTCAAGTTTTAATCCCGATTAATGTAAGTTTTAAGATTTCCAAATAACCATTTTATTTAACTTGCACCCGAGGTATTAATCGTTAGATTTAGACATGAAGGTTAAAAACTCATCAACTAAAGCTGTCATATCTTGAGTTTCAAAAGGAATTAGATGACGAATCATATACGCACGAAAAGAAGACTCAAAGGGCTACATCAAGGACCCTGGATTTGCCAAAATTGAATAAGTATTTATAGAGATATGGTCCGAGCAAAACAGGTTATGAAATCTGATAAAATACTAAAGTTCATACGTTGAGTTATAAAACGATTTCGAGAAGTACGACAAGTACACGAATGACCTAGACCATTAAGGTGACATATAAGAACTGATAATAACCCAAAATATTCCGTTTAAAAATATTAGAAAGTTTGCTAAGTCGTTACACCAATTCAAGTCATAAAGTCTAACAATTACGTTTTAACTTTCAATTCAGACCACCGCTCACTAAAATACGATTTCAGAGAGATTGACAAAGAACTGGGTGAAGAACTTTATATTTCCGAAAACTAGATTCCGAGAGCTACAATTTTGGTTCGGACATCATGTAAAAACACTGAGTTATGTGGAAGTTATTATTCACACAAAACAGTGTAACATTTCAGATCAGCAAGATGACAAGTTTAGGATTACTAAAACCGTTTCCATGTTACCAATATTCGTTTAGACAAGTTTGACATACATTAGAATTATATTAAGCTAAAACTCAGTAGACATCCTATAACAATCAGTTTTGAAGTTCATTATGTGATTATATACTAACTTGGAAAAGATTACTCGTGAAAGTTGGAATTTTGAGAAAAATGTTTCTGCACAGACCCACGTTTTAAAACCTGCAATCTGACTAACCTATTCTTTGAACTAGAAGCTGAGACTTACATATTTGAAAACTAGACTCGAAGTACTACAGTTTAGGCTCAAAAATCATCGAAAAACATTAGTTATGATCAAGTTATGACCCGTTGAAACCGGACTACTGAAACTGTTTGGAAATTGCTGTTCGGCGCGACTGTTTTGCAAAAATCATTTGAGCATGTAAACGAACTCTAATTTTCACATAATTTATATTTCTGAAAACTAGACTCGGAGTACTATAACGTAGATATAAATATCACTCCCAAAAACGAATTTAAGACTAAGATATGGTCTCTTGAACTCAGACGTAAAATCTGCCAGTGAGCTGAAAGTTTAAAACGATAACTTAAATATACAAAACGTTTAGAAAACACACGAGACATAAAACCTCATAACCTGAACTAAAAACACATATACATACACTATTTAAACAGATTACCATTTTGAAAATCTTCTAAACACACTAACCGCAACTCGTTTACAAACAAACTACTAGAAACTTTTTAAACACAAACTCTAATTTCAAAACTTAAAAACCAATACTAAATCAACTTCAGAATTAACGAAACAATAATAATAACGACATAAGATAAGATACATATGAACTTTAGACAAGAAAATTACCTAAAACAAAACGAATGAGAGACACACGGACATGTGTGTTAAGGCTGAGATCAAACCGAAAAGGAGACAGAGATAATGATCAACCGAATACTCCTAGACTCTTGGCTGCTTGCTGCCCGAAATAAAGGAAAAGAAGATGATGGAGGCTGTTGTTGCTGCCGGAGTTGAACAAGAACAAAATAGGGGAGGGGGTCGATCAATCCAATCTGCTGGTCTTCTCCTTTGCTGGTCGAACAAATGAAACAGGAAAAGAATCTTGGTGTCGACTGAATATTAGATTAGGGATTAGAAATCGGTTGTTTAGGTTTAGGTTTAGGTTTATTTAGTTATTACTTTGATAGGTTAAACATGGGTATGGGTTATATGGATAATCCAATGGATCGGGTTAAAGACACGGACTAAGCGAGACCAAAATGAACTAGATTAAATTCAAACATTTTCTCGTAACAATTAATGACTCAAGAATTTCTATAATTACGGATGAGAAATAAAATAAACTCGGAAATACTAATAATAATTAAAATAGAAAGTTTACATTTTCCGTTATAATTAAATAATTAAGAACCATTCACCAAACGTTAAATTTTTGTTTGTGTTATACGTAGAAGCTCATCTAGCGGGGTCTACTTACTTGTGCACCTAGAGTACTATACATATCCAACAATGTATAAATGAAACACACATGAAATTATAAATATCACACATCAAAATAGTATAAAGCAACTTTATGAAATTTTTTTAATAAGAGCCGGTAATGAGCTACAGGCACACTAGACTAACTTGAGACGTAAAAAAAATGACGGTTGTCACAGTATCCCCCACTTAAGAGAATTTCGTCCCGAAATTCAAGTGGTATAACAGTTGACAGAAGTATCTTCGAAATGAGTATGCAAAAGGGGTTTCGTACATCAATTCATCACGGTTCGTTTATGAAATGTGTCATGAATCTAAACAATGATTAGAATAGTTTTGAGTTTCCGTTTCGATACTGGAACATATACGCGTTGTGGTATATTTATAATTACGTCTAATTACAAACATATCATACACGTACGTTCACATTACCATAACAGGTCATGGGTAGTTTGTGTAAGCGCTTAAGATCAATCGTATAACAATACACAGGGTTCAGTTCAACAGAGAGGATTGAATAATTCATAAAGATACATGGCAAACGATAAGTTCTCCATTATGTTGGCCAGACATAACTTAAAACTCATCATTAAGTATCGTTTATAGGATTTGATATGTAACACTTAATTATTGAAACACATTCAACAATATTAGTCATGGGTCACGGTTAACGAACAAAATCATCGGTCACAAAAGAATCACACGTAATCGATATAAGAGCTAAATAACTTCATAACTCCTACGGAAAGGAGTTGGAAGCGAAATGTTACGCACAAGCTTGAAAATTAAAGTAGAGATTGAAAGGTTTTATCAGATCGCGTATAACAACCAGTTTCCTCTTATGTTGATCAGACACAAAAGAATTCTTGTCATTACTTGCGAGCGATTATCACTGAATATGAAATACCGAATTACAAATAAGATCAACAAAGCGGAGATTAAGGAAAGCGAAGTCATTAAAACGACTTTTGGATCATCAGAGAGTTGAATAATTAGCTAGATTGAATACTAGTATCGGAGGAAGAAATCCCGTGTCAAAGAATATTTCAAGTCCGCATCATGAACAGAAAGTAATAAGAGTAGGTTCGTAGGGAACTTTGTATCGAAAGAGTTGCATTGGGACGGTTGTTGTGTAGTGCGTAAATCGAATCAATTCTACAAGTCTATATCAGTGTTTGGTGTCATCGTAAGATTTCAGTAACATATCTGAATGCAATAGCGGGAAAGTTTACATGTTAGATGTGTCTACACCGTATCATGGGTTGAAAAGACTCAAGCGACTAATATCAGGAAAGAATATCGCTTCAAGTATTATTTACATCCATAACTCTCCAATTTGCATCGAGGTGGACATGAAAAGCTATCAAATTAGCGAATTCAGGATGATGAAATGAATTAGTATTTTAATGCTCAACGCTTGAAATTTTATCTCGAGATGTCAAAAGTCTAACGCACAGAGCAATGCCGGTTGAAGGTTTGAGTACATAATGAAAGTCGTGTGGGTATCAATGAGGTACGAGTTATTCAGTTCTAAACATAATGGTTACTCTCCTCGTGGTTACGTATAAGAATAAATTTATAAAATGTTTCGAGAATCATACGTGATAAAGAATAGTCATCAGCTGTTTCCGTCTTCTGTCTCAAGTCGCATCTAAGGTCACTTCGAGGTTTCAATAAGAACTGCGAAAGAATTCAAGGATAAAATTTAACTCGGAAAACTATCTGTTGTAGAACGCTCATGGAAATCATGAATACAATCAAGGAGGGATATGCTTAAAGCATACGAAATCGGATATAATGAAGTTTGGGAAATCAAGTTCTTCTCGTGCTAGAATATATGTCTCACCGAAGGAACGCGTGGAAGATCACAAACGGTTTGAAACCGGATAGGTATAAATCAAGGTACAATCTTCTTCTGCAACCGAAAGTGAAATAAATAGCAATTGCTTGAAGTAATTGAGAATATGTTAGAGTTGACAAAGGCATCGTCTTAGAGAACATCTGATTTGATTGAGAAAATAGAGAAGCGTTTTACGGGTTTGTATAGACTGACTGATAAGGAAATCAGCTAGTTTACAACTCCAGATGGTTTTAGGAAATACTGACTTTCTATGAATGTACTCAACCAGTATCAACGGTAGTAGTATGTGGAAACCTTACATGGTTTAGAGATCTTTGGTTATCAAATAATTGGTAAAAATATATAATCAACAGTTTATCTCCTCGGGGAGACGAAAACATCACGAGTAAACTTTCAGGGCGACAATGATACGTTCACATCATCAGGAACTGGTTTCGGTTTGAATAAGTTTCACGAATAAAGTGATTATGATAAAGGGATAGAATAGTCCAGATTAGAGAGCACTTCGCACAGCTTCGTAATCAATTCCATCCATAGCTTGAGAGAACACGAGTTCAGGTGAGTTAGTTCTGACCAACTCGAGATTAAATAATAGAGTTTGAAGTGGTGCTCGAGAAAGAACGTTTAGACAACGATTTCATTTGAGTAGATTAGTATCAATCGTGACAATGTTTCGGTGTCTGGTTTCCGTATGGTAGTTAGATATTAACGTTTGGAAAAATCTTTGTAGAAGGGATTAAAATTTGAAAATGAACAGAGATAGGAGAAAAATAGACGTTTTGCTGCTAATACATAAATGTGTTACTGATCAGAATGTTTATTTCTGAGTGTTAATACAAGAATCCTTACGAAAGAATATGGCGAGAACTAATACTTCTTCTCGAATTTTGAAATAATGAAGCAACCGAAAGGATAGATACAATCTAGTAGTATCTGGTTTAAACAAATTTGCTGAGTAGCAACGTATATCGATTTTGTGGTAATATAATAATGATTGAAAAGGGTTCAAGGATGTAGAAATCGAGATAAGCGAAAACATATAGCACCGTCTTCAAGATAGGGTAGGCGAGTCTTCATCTTGACATCTTCAATTCTGCACGAAGGTTCTTCCACGAGAGCGTCACGTACAGTAGAATAGAATTCCGGAAGTACGAAGATCGAGAAATCGAGATGAAAAAAAAGAAATTTTAAGTGAGGGGTGGAGTCGTAAATGAATAAGAGAATGAGTCCAATACTGCAACTAGATGAGGCATCCAAAGATAGACATACAAGTCTGCTTCTCGTATACATGATCATAATGGTGACGCTTACATTTTATTGAAGTAGAAGTATAAGAGTTTAAGTCGAATTCGATTACAAACAAAAAATGAAATTTTTAGGAAACGAAAAATGAATAAAATAGAAACTCCTTCAGCGTCGTAAGTCGTTGCGGTTCACCGTCTTCCTTAGGCGATAAGTCGATAGGTACGAGTAGTGAGACGATATGAAAAAGTAAAAAGATCCTAGAAATAATCTATATGAAGGACACCTAGTTATAGTCTAGGCCAACCACCTAGTTCTCTATAACCATGTGCTCTGATACCAATCTGTCACACTCCGCCGTTGGCGGAAACGCAGAGTGCAACACGATTGGCGATCGTCATAACACAACAGTAATATAAAGAATATAATCTATATGAATAAATAAACAATGTATTGTTATGACGTCGCCATACTCAAGGTGTAAACCTTAGTACACGAAAATCGTCAAACACTACAAGAAGAATATTCAAATGCAAACATCGACGAATGAAAGAATACTTGGGCGTGCACACCCGAAATGTAATTCAAATGTATAAATATAAAATGTCCACAATGCAAAGATATCCTGAAGTCAACTAAAGCCCGACTCCTAAGTCCAAGTCCTATGCCTGCTCGTTACCTGAAAGTAAAGCTTAAAACGTCAACATAAAGTTGAGCGAGTACACCGAGTAAGTAGTAAAATGTAAAGTAGAAATCATATCTCAAAATCAGTAGTAAAGTAATGTATAACTAATGCATTTTAGAATAGTAGGAAAACAATCATCTCAGCGTATAGTATAAAAAGCACATCACAAACATCCAACATACTCAGAACATAGCAAGTGCACCTCATAGAGAGCGTGCGGTATCGGTATGAACTCATACCGATAATCCATCGTAATAATAAGTGCACCTCATAAGAGCGTGCGGTATCGGTATGCTAACGCATACCGATAATCCATCGTATAGTAAGTGTACCTCATAAGAGCGTACGGTATCGGTATGACAACGCAAACCGATAATCCATCGTAATAGTAAGTGTACCTCATTAGAGCGTACGGTATCGGTATGACAACGCATACCGATAATCCATCGTAATAGTAAGTGTACCTCATTAGAGCGTACGGTATCGGTATGTCAACGCATACCGATAATCCATCGTAATATATCGAAGCAAGTATTGAACAACCGTTTGTGATGTTTTTAGAAAATTGCATTAGCTTTTTATTACACAATTTAGAGTTTCGAAATATCGTAAGTTTCCATAAATAGAATAATCTATTTTTGGTAAGTTTCTAAAAATAGAAATATTTCCAAAAATAGGAAGTAGTATATCATACTCGTAAATCATTTCATTTAAAGTCATTTAGGTTGCTTTACTTTCCCCCGATTTAAAACATTGAAAACAGTAGTAAGAAAAGGGGCGATGACTCACCTCGTAAATATAGCAAAATATACACTACTCAAGTAGTGTGAGTATGTGTGTGTGTATGTAGGTCACAAGCTAAGCCTCCCGACTAGATAATGAGCTTCCCTAAAATCCGTATAAGTAAAGTATCGTGAGCAATTAGGTTTCAAGTTTTAATCCCGATTAATGTAAGTTTTAAGATTTCCAAATAACCATTTTATTTAACTTGCACCCGAGGTATTAATCGTTAGATTTAGACATGAAGGTTAAAAACTCAGCAACTAAAGCTGTCATATCTTGAGTTTCAAAAGGAATTAGATGACGAATCATATACGCACGAAAAGAAGACTCAAAGGGCTACATCAAGGACCCTGGATTTGCCAAAATTGAATAAGTTTTTATAGAGATATGGTCCGAGCAAAACAGGTTATGAAATCTGATAAAATACTAAAGTTCATATGTTGAGTTATAAAACGATTCCGAGAAGTACGACAAGTACACGAATGACCTAGACCATTAAGGTGACATATAAGAACTGATAATAACCCAAAATATTCCGTTTAAAAATATTAGAAAGTTTGCTAAGTCGTTACACCAATTCAAGTCATAAAGTCTAACAATTACGTTTTAACTTTCAATTCAGACCACCGCTCACTAAAATACGATTTCAGAGAGATTGACAAAGAACTGGGTGAAGAACTTTATATTTCCGAAAACTAGATTCCGAGAGCTACAATTTTGGTTCGGACATCATGTAAAAACACTGAGTTATGTGGAAGTTATTATTCACACAAAACAGTGTAACATTTCAGATCAGCAAGATGACAAGTTTAGGATTACTAAAACCGTTTCCATGTTACCAATATTCGTTTAGACAAGTTTGACATACATTAGAATTATTTTAAGCTAAAACTCAGTAGACATCCTATAACAATCAGTTTTGAAGTTCATTATGTGATTATATACTAACTTGGAAAAGATTACTCGTGAAAGTTGGAATTTTGAGAAAAATGTTTCTGCACAGACCCACGTTTTAAAACCTGCAATCTGACTAACCTATTCTTTGAACTAGAAGCTGAGACTTACATATTTGAAAACTAGACTCGAAGTACTACAGTTTAGGCTCAAAAATCATCGAAAAACATTTAGTTATGATCAAGTTATGACCCGTTGAAACCGGACTACTGAAACTGTTTGGAAATTGCTGTTCGGCGCGACTGTTTTGCAAAAATCATTTGAGCATGTAAACGAACTCTAATTTTCACATAATTTATATTTCTGAAAACTAGACTCGGAGTACTATAACGTAGATATAAATATCACTCCCAAAAACGAATTTAAGACTAAGATATGGTCTCTTGAACTCAGACGTAAAATCTGCCAGTGAGCTGAAAGTTTAAAACGATAACTTAAATATACAAAACGTTTAGAAAACACACGAGACATAAAACCTCATAACCTGAACTAAAAACACATATACATACACTATTTAAACGGATTACCATTTTGAAAATCTTCTAAACACACTAACCGCAACTCGTTTACAAACAAACTACTAGAAACTTTTTAAACACAAACTCTAATTTCAAAACTTAAAAACCAATACTAAATCAACTTCAGAATTAACGAAACAATAATAATAACGACATAAGATAAGATACATATGAACTTTAGACAAGAAAATTACCTAAAACAAAACGAATGAGAGACACACGGACATGTGTGTTAAGGCTGAGATCAAACCGAAAAGGAGACAGAGATAATGATCAACCGAATACTCCTAGACTCTTGGCTGCTGCTGCCCGAAATAAAGGAAAAGAAGATGATGGAGGCTGTTGTTGCTGCCGGAGTCGAACAAGAACAAAATAGGGGAGGGGGTCGATCAATCCAATCTGCTGGTCTTCTCCTTTGCTGGTCGAACAAATGAAACAGGAAAAGAATCTTGGTGTCGACTGAATATTAGATTAGGGATTAGAAATCGGTTGTTTAGGTTTAGGTTTAGGTTTATTTAGTTATTACTTTGATGGGTTAAACATGGGTATGGGTTATATGGATAATCCAATGGATCGGGTTAAAGACACGGACTAAGCGAGACCAAAATGAACTAGATTAAATTCAAACATTTTCTCGTAACAATTAATGACTCAAGAATTTCTATAATTACGGATGAGAAATAAAATAAACTCGGAAATACTAATAATAATTAAAATAGAAAGTTTACATTTTCCGTTATAATTAAATAATTAAGAACTATTCACCAAACGTTAAATTTTTGTTTGTGTTATACGTAGAAGCTCATCTAGCGGGGTCTACTTACTTGTGCACCTAGAGTACTATACATATCCAACAATGTATAAATGAAACACACATGAAATTATAAATATCACACATCAAAATAGTATAAAGCAACTTTATGAAATTTTTTAATAAGAGCCGGTAATGAGCTACAGGCACACTAGACTAACTTGAGACGTAAAAAAAATGACGGTTGTCACAAATGTCTTTATACAATCAATATTACTTTATACGCATATCTTTACAAGTTCATATATTACTAAGCATATAACCGCTTTATTACTGTTCAGAAGTACGTCAGATATGTACTTAGTTGAAATATCTTTTCAAGTATATATATCAAGCATAGAACCGTTTTATTTCTGTTGAGAAATACGTCAGATATATACTTAGTCGAAAACCATTTTTAGTCGAGGACTATAAAACTGAATCTCACTTACTACTTTTGTAGTTGACATTTTTTTCTCATGTTTTCAGGAAACACAATGTAAGGACTTGAAGTGCACCTATTTTGGTCTCGGGTCAGGAAAGTCACGTAATCAAGAATCGGGAAGACCTTGTTTAATACTTCACGAATGTTTTGTGAAGTCTTTACATATGTTATTGTGGTTGTATTGTAATGCTAAAATACTTGGTTATTTTTCAAAATTTGTAAACACTTTATGATTTTAAGGACTTAAAGCCGTTCATATTTATTATATCTCGTGTAATGATATCTTTCCTCATCACATCTCGTGTTTCCGCTTTAGCGGGGTGTGACATAATCCAATACCTGCCTTTGCTTTATGCACCATTTGATGCTCAATGATTCCCTTCAAAGTCTTTGATGATAGGTTGAATTTCTCAACGTGAATTTTTGACTTTCATTTGACACTTTTTGAAATCTTTCAAACAAGTTTTCTTGCTGAGTTTCAACCTTCCCAGTTTTCCTTTATATTCATCAACATCATTCATCAAAGAGTATATTCTTTCTTTATAAACCTTTTCTTTGTTTAAAAATTATGTTTGATGAAACTTTATTAAATGAATCTCTTTAATTAAACTGAGGTTATGTTCTCTTGTATATTTAACAGTGTTTAAACAAGCTAGAGTGAAAGTGTTGGAAAGTACCTCATATGTGGTGACAGAAGAAATTTTACTCATTAATGCAGGCACAGACTTGTTCTTAAAGTCGTCCTCAGCAACTTTGTCCCACTCACCAAAGGTGATTAAAACCTTCCTACTTGAACTTTCCGCTTTTTTCCCATTCTTCATCTCAGGTCCAGTTATCTTCTTCTACTCAGCTTGTTGATTGTTTATTTGATAGCCATTGTTGCTTTTCATCCTCCTTGAAGCCCTGCATTCCCTTGCAAAGTACCCATAGTCCTCACAATTATAGCACTTCACCTTTGATTTATCAAACCCCATCTTCTCAACAGTTTCTTTCCTGAAGTTATTTCTCCCAGTCCTCTTAAAAAATCAGTTTGCCCTCACACTGACCATAGCCATCTTCCACTTAAGATCTATCTCTTCTAAGTCATCTGGATTAAGTTGTTCAAGATTTTCTCTTGCCAATTCTGCTTGATTAAGACTACCAGCTACAAAAGCTTCATAGCTTGCTACAAAAGCCTTGAAAAGAGTCTCTATCTCCCATACTAGAAGTTCATCGATTTGCAGATGGTGTCTGATGAATGTTGGCTTCATTAGTTTGACAAGAAAAACCATTGTAAGTATTTGAATTAAAACCAGTTGACATTTGATTTTGTGGACAACAGTTTGCAGAATGGTAGCTTCATGAGTGATAGCTTGCATAAGATCGAGGTGAGGTGGATTCATAGGAGCTGAAACTTTCAAAGCACATCCAAATGAGTTATGTGACTGTTTCTTCTCATCCAGTTGCATATCCACTTCATAGGATTGCAGAATTCCAATAATCTCAACTAGAGTCATAGCATTTAGATTGGTTGTCCTCTTGATTATCATCACCTGAACTGCCCATTTCAGTGGAAGAGACCCGAACAGCTTCTTAACTATGTCACTATCCTTCATCACTACCCCGAAACTCTTCAAGTCACTCACAAATAGAGTATATCAGCTAATCTGCTCAGACAGACTTTCACCTCTAATGTGCTCAAATTCCTCATACAACTTCTTAAGCATGTCCCTCCTACTCTCCTTAAGCTCTAGGCTTCCCTCGTACCTTAGTTCCATGGCATCTATTAGCTCTTTTGCTGATACACAGTCTTTAAAATTATTATAAATCTCTGTTGGTAAAGGCAAAATGAGTGATCCTAAATCCCTGAAATCTCGATCAATGAGCTTGTTATCAGCCTCAATATATCTATTAGGATCAACGTCAATCATTCATGTACCTCCTGTCTCTTGTATCATTGGCCTATGGGGTCTATTGACAATAGACGTCCAAATTTTTCTATCACTGTTGTGACGTCCCGTCAATTTGAAGTACTTATGTTACCGTTATTATTTATATTTTATTCGCAATTGATTTCGACCCTTGTATTTTGCTTTGTTTTGCTCACGATTTACTGTTATCGAGTATAGGGTTTTATGTGAATATTTTTGATTCGTCCTTAGAGACGTAATATTATGATTTGTCTAGTGTCAATTAGTTAGTATCCTCATAATTATAAGTTAGAAGGTTTATGCAAAATTTGTCGGTTATCGCCTCCTTTATCCTCGCGATATCGTGCTTTTGCTCTTGTTTACTCCTTTACCGAAATCGTGCTAATCTCGAAATCGAAAGTGAAAATATAATATTAAATGAACCTAATATAAAGTAAATCAAAGTATGAACTTTCCTAAGTTCAACGCAAAAAGAATCGGGAACTTTCGACGAACGAAACTCCTTAACGGTCGAAAACAAGTCTGCCGAACCAGCCGACCAGCCAGCAGCTGGCAGGGCTTCAGCCGGCGGCTGAGCCCCTCCAGCCGACGGCTGGATGTGTCTGGTCAGGTGTTGGTGACTCATTTTTGTATGCAAATCGATTGGAACAAGTGTCTAAACCCGACTGGACCTCCCCAAATGCGAGAAATTGCAGTCCCAATGCACTAATACTCCATTTATCTTTCATTTCTTTTATTTGGTATTAACAAACACACACACAAAGTGTGATTCTCTCTAAACACTCTCTCCATTTCCTTCACTTTTCTTCACTTAGGTTGTGATTTCCAGCCATCTTTCCCCAATAAATCTCCATAAACATCAAAATAATCGGTTATATTCATCAAAAGGAGCAAGAGGTGGTGATTCTTCCGGGTTGCTTCTTTGGTTTCCTTCATTTTCGGGCCTATTCTTCATAAAGATCAAGCTAGATCATCTTGCTTTTGCTTTCTAGCGGTATATTATCTAAAACCTACTGATTTTATTTACATTTTGTAACATGCATGTTAAATCTAACATCAAATAAAGGTTTTATAAAGTTTTTATGGTGATTTATCTAAGAACATAAGTTTTATAAACTTTTTACTAAAATCTTGATATAAAAATGTGTTATTTGAAGAAATCTATGGATATTATTAAAGGTTTATAAGTTTCATGTCGAGATCTAAATAAAATACTCTTGAAAATGCTTAAAATCGACAAATATGCAAAAAAAATCCGGAGCTGACTGTGAGCCTCTAGCCGGCGGCTGGATCAATCTGTTAACATAAATTCTTCGTTTTTCTAATTATCGGTGGTGTTCTTGTGTTTTGGAGGCGGATATTCTCATCACTACACCACTGAAGTTGTCATTCCAGATTCTTGTCAAATCAAGCGGAGTTAGCGGTATAACTTGTAACTCTTGTGAATCTTGTGATTTCATTATATTCATTATTTGGTTTTATCCTTGAAATCGGTTAGGATTAATTATTAGACCAACACTCGTTGTATTTCTTTGGATTGGACTGAAGTTGGACAATAATATTTAATATATAAGTTAACCAAAGTATTATATAAAACTTAATATGGTATTATGTATTATAAATAATGGTTTAAAATGAAATTGTTGTTAAGCGGGAAAGTGATTGAAATTTGGAGGAATATTTTATAAAATGTTTCAACTCACAACTTTTTACGACATTAAAACACTTATATAAATAAAGTAAATACAAAAGTAACATATTATACAATAACATCGTCTTTGGACTCAAAGACGCCAAGGCAATCAAAAATGTCATAATATTACTTAAAACGGACATTTTAAACCTCTTTGCGATACTTTAAACTTCGCCAAAAATTGTTGAACCTCGTTTTAATTCAACAAAATATGTTTTTATGATAAGCTTTATAAAATGGTTTTGAAAGGCATTTTGCTCTAAACATTTTGGTAAGAAAAGACTTCAAATTAATCAAAGTGTCAATTTGGACTTTTAAAGTGAAATTTGACTTTCATAAGTCAACATAATTGACATTTGACTTTTATAAGTCAACATAATTGACATTTGACTTTTATAAGTCAACATAATTGACCTTTGACTTTTATAAGTCAACATCTTTAATCTTGGTCAATATAATTAACATTGGTATTAATATTCTCTTCGACTCGGAGTTATCACTTGTTCCTAACGGTCGCTCTTGACGTGAAAGATCCATATCTTGCCGATCGACCCTTTTTCTGGCGCGGAACATCGTCTTCTTAATACGTCATCCTTATTCGACTTATTAATCGTTGGAATAATTATATTAATTTAAATCTCAACCGACAAGGCTAAACCGAACTATACTTGTAGAGATACCGAAATTATATTATTTATTGTTTTAAGGCACTTAGGCGGTGGAGTTGTAACTCTGTGTTTGTGCACCCGATTAATTGTTGCCGAAGCTTTATCAGTGAGTTATTCGTAGCCCTTGTCTTAAATATTTTGGGCTGTAAAGCGTATTTTAAAATGTCTGCTTGTATGCGGAATGTTGTTGATTATCTTGTTTGCCTAGTGGATTAGGTCTGCCTTAGATTGATGCCATTAGCCCTTGTAGGGGCCCCCTGATACACTTGTTAAGCTTTGAGCCCAACGGTTTTACATATATATAGATCTATATGGGTTATAGACCTAACCCTCTCTGCTCGGTAGAATGTTTCTAGGAGTGGAAGTTATGGCCGGTTAACAAATTGTTACCTTTGGTTGGCAACCTCAGGATTTGGGGTTGTACGGTCAGGTTCAGTGTATGATTAGTCTAGGCATAGTACCTATCACTATTTGTTGTTGAAAACAAGATATATCATTTGAAATTAACGTTTTCTTTGATGAAAATTGTCGATGGGTCAACTTTTACTTTAAAATTGCGAATAATTCACCAACATGTTGTTGATTTCGTTTTAACGCTTTGCAGGAAATTGAGGATTTCCGTTGATCATGCCATAGTTTATTTTCGGATCGCTTGCTTTTGGGAAATTTGAATGTGAACTATTTATTGTAATTTCCATGACGATCCGTTTGTTTATTTCTTTTGGAATTGTATTTGTACTTGGCGTCTTATCGCCTTTGACTTTATGATGTATTTGTAACGTTTGGCATGATCTATTTAATTTGATGTTTTGTTTATCGGTTATATTGTTGTAATCTTGACTCTTGATATTATAACTGGAACGCCTCGTGTTTCCGCTATTAGCGGGGTTTGACAGAAGTTGGTATCAGAGCCAAAGGTTATAGCGAACCGAGTGATTTAAACTGAGTAAATCACTTGGACTATGACCATAGGCTTTTTAAATCGATTTTCTCTGATTGCAATGTGTGCACTATTTTAATACGTGTTTAATTTCGCGTTGTGTTTTGGAATTTGGCCTTGTTTTCGTGTCGCACACATTTGCTGATCGAGTTTTCTCTTCCTTTTATTTTAGGACGATGGCGCCTAAGAGGAGAGTTGCGACACGAAGTTCTGCGAGACGCGCTACTGCGAACGCGAGAGCGAATACTGTGAATCCGAGAGCGAGTGCTAATACCGCGACTCCGAATGCGAGAGCGAATAACGTGGAAACGAATACGACACCGAACATCAGACAATTTATCGCTGAGGAATTTGCAGCAATGATGCCTGTTATGATCGTTCAGATTAAGGATAGTATCGGTATGGGAATTGGTGGTTCGGCTCCTCAGAATCCCGAGCCGATTGTTAATAATGATGGCCCCGAAGTTGTGGTTAATGGATCGGGTGCAGCAGAGGGCTCAGCTCGACGCGCTGGGTGCACTTTGAAGACGTTCATGAGCTGTAAGGCCCCGGAATTTAAGGGCAATGAGGGAGCAACTGGAACGCTCCAATGGATGGAGAAGCTAGAGTCTATCTTTGACGTTGTGAGTTGCGCGGACGAGGATCGAGTTCGTTTTGCTGCGTTTGTGTTTCACGGCTCTGCTCTGACTTGGTGGAATTCGATTGTGAATGTGCGAGGCCGAGCTGAAATTAACGCCATGACTTGGGAGAAACTGAAGGAGTTAATGATTACTGAATATGTGCCTGAATCCGAGATTCAGAGGTTGGAGGACGAGTTCTGGAATTTAACCATGATTGGGTCAGACATTCAGGGGTACAACTCGCGTTTTCACGCCTTGTCCCAGCTGGTTCCCCACTTGGTCCGACCGAAACTCAAGCGAATCGGTCGCTACACTCACGGGTTACCCCATGCAATCCGTAAGGGCGTCCTTTCCAAAAAATCGGGCACATTCCAGAGCGCGGTGGATATTGCGATCACGTTAACCCAAAACGCGGTCTGTGATGATGAGCTACCCCCGATGGTGGTTAAGCAAGACTCCGGGGAGAAACGGAGTGGGGGATCCCGTCAGAAAGATTCACAGAAGAGATTTAGGAGGCAGGGTTTGCTTGGATTTGTGATCGTTTGTGTGTTAGATTTTGGGTGTGAAATTAAATTGATGTGTAGAGGTTAATCGGGGATCCGTTTGGGTTAATATCTTAATTATATTGTTAAAATTGTTTATACTCTTATTTGGTAATCTAAAAACGGGTATTCGAAAGGAATCCGTAATTTTTACTAAAATAGGAACGAATTAATCGGCCGGTCTTTAGTTGATTATAAGTTAGTGGTATTCGAAAGGAATCATTAACAACAATTTAAACAAGTAGGTGTTAACACGAACGCTAGCTATTAAATTAAGAGAAATCGGTTTATTAGTTAGTAAGCTATTCGAAAGGAAGCTTATAGATTAATTCTCACACATCGGCTTGAAACTTTATGCACAATTACTTGAGGTGTTAACTATATTCGAAAGGAATAGTTGCATGGTTAGGTAATTGGAGAAATCCGGTATTCGAAAGGAACTTAGGATTTTACATTAGAAGTTTATCGACATTTTCACACCTAAGAAATAACATACATTCGTAAACGGTCCAAGCAAGCGTCTTTTTATCCATATTTGAATTCACGAGTATTTTTACCGTTAGTATAATCAAGTCTTCTTAAGACTAAAAACCAATTTGTTACGTGTTACTTGTTACTTAAAACTAAAACTCTTAATTATAAATAGTCCCTGTGTTCGAACCCGATATTTACCGATACTATTTTACAACTGACAAGGGTACACTGCCCGTGTAGTAATGTAGTAAAAGTTTATTTTCGGTAAACTAGATTTTTCACATCAAGTTTTTGGCGCCGCTGCCGGGGACTTGATTTAGTTGAGTTTTTAGTTTTTTATTGATTACTTGTTTGAATATTTTTCACGGGTATTTGTTTGTTTTGTTGAGATTTTCAGGATTATTGATTGTGGATGTACAGGAGGTCCCATGGGAAGCAAGTGAATAGCCCTCTTTCTGATCCGGAAAAACTTTTGAGAAAACGAGGTTTAGGAGCTGCAGCAGTAGTTTATAGTGAAAACGAATCTTCCGGGGAGGAAGTTGAAATTGTTTTTGAGGAAAAGATGGACGAAAACGGAGAAAATAGAGAACGAACTTTAGCCAACAACAACCCACCCAATCCTTTTGACATACCGATGATCAATAGAAACCGGATACTACCACAAACGAATGGGTTGGCTATTGTTGCACCGGATTTGGGGGCTGACTTTTCCGTTAAAGGTCATCACCTCAAAATGATTCAAGATAGCACTTTTGATGGGCATTTTAAGTCCGACCCGCACAAGCATGTGGCGAGTTTCATGGAGACGTGCAAAATGTTCCGATATGGAGCGGGTCATGAGGAAGGTGTGATGCTGAGTTTATTTCCATCGTCTCTCACAGGAGAGGCGAAAACATGGTTTACCGAGCTGGAACCGGGTTCAATTGAAAGTTGGGAAGCAATGAGAGAGCTTTTTGTGACGAGATTCTTTCCACCTATTTTGCGTAGGAAGCTATTGAACCAAATCAGGTCTTTTCAACAATGGGATAACGAGACCATTACGGATGCGTGGATTAGGCTTAAAGAATTGTTGAGGAATTTCCATGGACACGATTTGGATCGGGATGAAGTGATAGACATATTTTACTATAGTTTGAATAGTCGTTCTCAACACGACTTGGATTTAGCGGGTGGTGGTAGTTTCTTGTATAAGTCACCAAATGAGGCTCATCGGATGATGGAAGATCAAGTCCAAGCTAGAATTGCTAGGGACCGGGTTACTAGAAATATAAGAGTAAGAGGAACGGTGAATCAAGTAGAAGAGGGAGGTAGTAGTAGTAACAAGGAAGTTGTTAACGAGATTAAGTCTTTGGGTGATGAGATGAAGAATAGGATGGGGCGTTTGGAGAAAGATGTCCATTTGGTTAAAAATGGTTGCGGGAAATGTGGAGGACCTCACTACACGGATGATTGTGAGCCAAAAACCGAGGAAGCAAACTATGCTAACTACGGGTATCAAAACCGAGGAAATAGTGGGTATGGAAATCAGGATCGGGGCAATAGAAATGAGGCACGTTTTCAATCCAACCAATCGAAACCAAGAGATGGAAACGAGGAACCAAGCTTCACGGAGATGATGAAGGATTTCGTTTACTCCCAAAAAGCAACAACCGATTTGTTAGCAAATTCAATGAAAGGATTTACCGATAAATGGGAGCAAAACCAAAGGAACACTCAAGCAAATATGCAAGACTTAGAACGGAAATTTGAGAGGCTAAGCGAGAAGTTTTCAAACCGACAACGGGTCAAATGCCTAGTTCAACCCAACCTAACCCGAGACAAAATCAGAATAATAATGGCGGATCATCAAGTCAAGGGTCAAAATACGTACATCCTAACAATCGGGATGAACATGTTAATGCTATTGAGACTAGGTCGGGATTTAAGTATGGGGGAGATGGAGAAACTGTGCTGAACAAGAAGAAAAATCAAAGCGGTGCTGGAACTGAGCAGAATGCGCCGCCAGTCAGTGGAATGCGGCGCATTCCGCCATCCGAGGCGAATGCGTTTTCTCCTGCTTCACCTGTTGCGACTCCAGTTGCCCAGAATGCGGCGCCTGTCTCTCCAATGCGGCGCAATGAGCCAGTAGACAGTGATTCGGAAGATGAAGAAGAGATAGAGATGGAGTCTAGGCCCGGGAAGGAACCAATGGTTCCTAACAAAGAAAAGGAGCTGGAAATCGAAGTGAAAGGAGCATACAAGCCGCATATTCCATATCCGCAACGGCTTAGGAAGGAAAAAAAAAGGGGACAATATGGGAAATTTATTGAATTAATGAAAACCGTTAAGATTAATGTTCCTTTAGTTGATCTTATTGCAGGTATGCCTAACTATGCCAAATTCATGAAGGAGTTAGTGAGCGGGAAAGGAGACTACATGGAGAAAATAACCGCGTTCCTCAATGCCGAATGCTCGGCTATTGTGAAGAGGTCGATTCCACCAAAACTTGAAGACCCAGGAAGTTTCTTACTCACTTGCACATTTAATGATAATTTCACTTTTAGTGCATTAGCGGACTTAGGGGCAAGCATTAATTTAATGCCTAACTCTATTTACACTAAACTTTCCTCGGGTACTTTTAACACCAACCCGAATGAGCATAAGATTGGCCGATCGATCTTATCAATATCCATTGGGTATTGCCGAAAATATGCTTAAACGGGTTGGAGAATTTTTATATCCCGTAGATTTTGTGATTCTTGAGATGGAGGAGGATGAAAAAGTTCCTCTCATCTTAGGAAGACCATTTCTAAATACCGCGGATGCTATCATCCGTGTTAGGGATACGGAAAATTTCTTTGGGTTTGGGTGACGAAAGGGCAACATTTTCTTTAAATCAAGCTATGAAACACTCTTATTCTACTGACGAGTCTTGTTTTAGAATCGATGTGATAGATGATGCGGATTATGATCTAGATTGGGAAGGCATTTTGGAAGAGGAAGCGGAAATGGAGATATTGAATGCAATTGGGAAAGAAGAGGAGGATGAAGAGAAAAGCTTAAATGAAGTGAAAGAGTTGGTGATGAACGAAGGGGCGAGGATCAAAACTTCCATTGAAGATCCCCCGAAGGACTTGGAGCTTAAACAATTACCCAACCATCTCGAATATGCATTCCTAGAGGGTAATTCTAGTCTTCCTATTATCATCTCGTCTTCACTTTTGGAAGACGAGAAAGTTAAATTACTAACAGTCCTTAAAAGTCATAAAAAGGCTTTCGCTTGGCGCATTTCGGATATTCCGGGGATTAGTTCAGATTTTTGTAAACATAAAATCAATTTTTTGGATAATGTAAAACCCGTTGTTCAACGACAACGGAGACTGAACCTGAATATGCAAGATGTGGTCAAGAAGGAAATTGTTAAGCTTTTGGACGCAGGGATCATCTACCCGATAGCGGATAGCCCGTGGGTTAGTCCGGTACATTGCGTACCCAAGAAAGGTGGGATGACCGTTGTTATGAATGAGAAGAATGAATTGGTTCCTACGAGAAATGTGACGGGTTGGAGAGTATGCATTGACTATAGGCGATTGAATGAAGCAACAAGGAAAGATCATTTTCCATTGCCCTTCATGGACCAAATGATCGAGAGGTTGGCCGAGAATGAATTCTATTGTTTCCTCGATGGTTTCTCGGGGTATTTTCAAATTCCAATTGATCCCGAGGACCAAGAGAAAACAACGTTTACTTGCCTGTTCGGTACATTTGCTTATCGGAGGATGCCTTTCGGACTGTGTAATGCACCGGGTACATTTCAAAGGTGCATGATGGCAATTTTTCAGAATATGATCGAGAATTCTATGGAGGTTTTTATGGACGATTTCTCAGTTTATGGGAGTTCTTTTGACGGATGCTTAGAGAGTTTGGATAGGATGTTGGCACGTTGCGAGGAAACGAATTTGGTACTAAATTGGGAAAAGTGCCATTTCATGGTAAAGGAAGGGATCGTGTTGGGGCACAAGATTTCTAAAGCGGGGATTGAGGTGGATAGAGCAAAGATAGAAGTGATATCAAAATTGCCACCACCGACGAATGAAAAAGCGGTTAGAAGTTTTCTAGGACATGCGGGTTTCTATAGGCGATTCATTAAGGATTTTTCGAAGATCACTAGGCCTATGACTCGATTGTTAGAGAAAGACACAAAATTTGAATTTTCGGAGGATTGTATGAAGGCGTTTGAGTTGTTGAAGGAACAGTTGACAAACACACCAATTTTAGTATCACCGAATTGGGATTTGCCATTTGAGCTTATGTGCGATGCAAGTAACTTTGCGGTAGGGGTTGTTTTGGGACAAAGGATTGACTACCATTTTCGGCCTATTTACTTTGCAAGCACAACTCTTAATGAAGCTCAACAGAATTACACCACCACCGAGAAGGAGTTATTAGCGGTAGTGTTTGCATTTGACAAGTTTCGGTCTTATTTGGTGCTTAGTAAAACGGTGGTATTGACGGGCCATTCGGCGTTGAAGTTTTTGTTTTCCAAGCTAGATGCTAAACCGAGGTTGATTAGGTGGATATTGTTATTGCAAGAATTTGATGTGGAGATCCAAGATAAGAGGGGTCGAGAGAATGTGGCGGTGGATCACTTGAGCTGTTTGGAAAATCCTAGTCTTGGGGCGTTAAATGAAGAAGATATTAGAGACACTTTTCCGGATGAACGGTTGGCATTTGTTGGAAGAGTACATGGTGAACGGGGACCTTGGTATGCCGATATAGCTAACTACTTAGCGGGTGGAGTCATTAGTAGAGAGCTTACTTATCAACAAAGAAAGAAGCTATTTTCGGATGCAAAATACTATTTTTGGGAGGAACCGTTCTTGTTCAGAATGTGTGCAGATGGTATGGTACGGAGGTGCGTTTATGGAGCCGAAACTAGTAGAATTCTTGATGAGTGTCACCATGGCCCAACGGGGGGACATTATGGTCCATCGGTGACGGGGAAGAAGGTGTTTGACGCGGGTTTTTATTGGCCTACTATTTTTAAGGAGGCACATACCTTGGTTCAGACGTGTGACTCTTGCCAAAGGCAAGGTACGGTTACAAGACGGGATGAGATGCCACAACAAAGCATCCAAGTATGCGAGGTGTTCGATATTTGGGGCATCGATTTCATGGGGCCGTTTAAACCATCGAATAGGAATGTTTACATCTTGGTGGCAGTGGATTACGTGTCTAAATGGGTCGAAGCAAAGGCTCTACCCACTAACAATGCTAACGTGGTTATTGACTTTTTGAGAAATTTGTTTTGTAGTTTTGGCATGCCAAAAGCATTGATTAGTGATAGGGGAACTCAGTTTGCTAATTCCCAAATGGAGAAGGTGCTGAAACGATATGAGGTACAACATCGGTTTTAGACTTCCTACCACCCCCAAACAAGTGGGCAAGTCGAAAACACTAATCGGGCAATTAAGCGTATCTTGGAGAAGACGGTTCACAACAACCCGTCATTGTGGTCAAAGAAGTTAGATGAAGCATTGTGGGCGTTTAGGACCGCTTACAAGACCCCGATTGGCACCACCCCATTCAAGTTGCTATATGGGAAGACATGCCATTTGCCCATGGAGATAGAGCACAAGGCGTATTGGGCATTAAGGGAATGTAGCACCGATTTGGTAGCAAGTGGTGAGACCCGGTTTTTGCAACTCCATGAGTTAGATGAGTTGAGATGGAATGCTTATGAGAACTCCACTCTTTACAAGGCGAGAACGAAGATGGTACATGATTTGAAAATCCGGCACAAGGAGTTTAAAGAGGGGGATAAAGTGCTTTTGTTCCAATCAAAGTACAAGTTCAAAGCACCGAAGTTGAAGTCTAAGTGGACGGGTCCTTATTTGGTGAGACGGGTTTTCTCGGGTGGCTATTTGGAGTTAGCAACGGAGGATGGCGGATCCTTTATTGTGAATGGTCAACGAGTGAAAATTTACCTCGAGGAGGACGAGGAAAACGGGATGACGTAGGAGGATGGGATTCACCCATTCTAAGTGGAAGGAATACCGAGGAGTCAAGCTAGTGACTCGAGCCAAAAACGAGCATCTTCGGGAGAAACCCGGTTTGTTGTATCCTTTACTTTTTTTTTTTTTTTTTTTTTTTGTTTTAGTTTTAGTTTTTATTAGTTTTGGTAGAGTTAAGTTAAATTAAAAATAAAAATGTGTGAAATCCCGTTACTGAAGCGAGAATGCGCCGCCAGTCCCACTTTTGCAGCGCATTCTATGGCATTTCAGGCCTTATGAGACGCCATTCTAAAAATACACAAACACATTCCTCATTTGTTTCTCTCCAGCGGCGATCAAAAGTAAAACACCCACACACCAAAATTTCAATTTCTTTCCACTAATCTTCACACAAATCGTTACATTCCACTAATGGGGAAATCGGTATGCATATTTAACATCGTTTAATCTTTAATCTTTTCAATTTTTCAATTAGGGTTTATAGTTTTTAATCAAATTGGGGAAAACTTTAGCTTAGGTTTAATTAGGTTCCCATTTGCTTATTAGTTTGTTATTGAGGTTAATTAGGTTCGATTTCATGTATTTGGTTTGTTAGATTTCGTTGTTTAGGTTTGCTAGGTAGTTGTAAACAATCGTTGTTGTCACTGCCAAGATTGCGCCGCCAGTCACCCCTATTGCGGCGCAATCTGGCTTCAGTTCCTAAAAAATATAAAAAAATTTCTTTATTTTCCGTTTAGTTTGTTTCTAACATGTTTGCTTTATGTGTTCTTAATGTTTTGTGTATATAGGGTAAGCGTAGGGCAGTCGTTGCTGATGAGGAGGAGGTCGTGTATGAAACACGAAGGATTTACAAACCAAACACCGAATCCCAATTCCTGAGGAATGAATCGTACACATGGTTGAAATGGCCTGGGGCTGATGCAAACAGGAAAGTCCAATTAAACAACCAACTAGCAATCCTTCAGAACAAACCTGTTGTGGCTCCCCGTTTCTTGGATTGGGATCTTATAAATGAATTGAGAATTGCGGAGGAACTCGAGTCCTATTTTATCACTAGAGTTGAATGGGATGGGGCATGCTTTGGACATACCTATTTGGAAAAGGGCATTTGAGATTCGGGAACCCGTTTACCGGGAGTGGTGTTTGGAATTCTATTCTAGCATCGAGGTAGACAAGCTTTCGAGTAATTGGATTGAAGTTTTTGATGCTGAGGTTGTGAAATTTAGGCTAGGGGGAAAAGCGCACCGGATCACGGTTGCAAAATTTGGGCAGTTAGCCGGGTTGATTACTACGGAAGAATTGGAGCTAATAGGAATGTCTTGGTATTCATCAAGGGGGAGTTGGACGTACGAGAATGTTTACACTGACAGGGAGAACATTTGGATGGGATTTTCGGGGAGAGCAAACTATAAAACAACGAGCAAAGCAACTGACTTAAGCTCCCCGATGCTCCGTTTGTTGCAGAAAGCTCTTAGTTATTCTGTTAACCACCGCGCTACTCACCACGATAAGATTTACAAGGAGGATTTGTGGATGGTGCATTACTTTGATAGGCGGACTCCTACCAATTTCGTGTACTTACCGTGGGCTTTAGTGAAATACACGAGTGAACAAGGCAAGGGAAGGAAGGTTAGTGGGGGAATGTTATGCGGGCATTACATCACACGTATAGCCCAGAATTTGGGACTTGATACTAGCGTGAACATGAGGGGATTATCAAAGGTGGTTGATTGAAAATGGATCACCAAGGGTGATTTAAAGAAAGGGCATGTAGTTAACAAACAGGGTGCGTTTGCACAACCGGGAGATTGGGGAAGTGACGAGGATAATGGGAGTGATGACGAAGAAGAGAGTGAAGAAGAGGGTGCTCAGGAGACACAGGCACCGGGGAGGTTTATTGAGGGTACATCATCGCAGGCACCACCGCCACCTACTGCTCCGTTTGATTACCAGGCGATGATGACTGAGATGTACCGTATTGGTCGACAGGTGGATGCGACACAGGCCGATGTGTCGCACATTAGGCGTGAGGTTGATAGGAAACGCTGAGAGGTGAACCGGGTAGGGGAATACGCTCACTATCATATGGAGCGTTACCAACCCACTTGGGAGTACTTGACTACGACCCAATACCATCAGCACGCTCCAGGGTCCTCGAGTGGGTGGACTGAATACAACCCGCCCCCGTTGTTCAACCCTCTACCTCCAGAAGCCGAAGAATGAAGAGAAGGAAGCCGCTTGTTGGGCTTGTTTGTTGTTATGTTACTTTGTTTGTCGAACTATTTACTTTTTGTTTGTGTTGGTTGTGTTTGAAACTATTTTATTTTTACTTGTTTAGGATGTTTAACTTGTGCTAATTAACTTGTGTGTTTTTGTGATGTGTACCATAACAAGTCTGGCATTAAGTTCAGCACGTGCGGAGTAGAGTTCGGAAATCATGCAACATCAAAGCCACTCGGACGGTTTTTCTTTTCTTTCTTTATTTTATTTTTGTATTTTTATTTTTATTTTCATTTCCCTTAGTTTAGTTAGCTTTTCTTTTCGATGGAACACATTAGGGACAATGTGTTGTTTAAGTATGGGGGGGTCGGGAAATTAGTTAGTTTTATCCCCTATATCCATTACATTTATTTTTTGTCCCATTTTAGTCATTTAGAGTCTTAAAAAAAAACAAAAAAAAAAAAAAAAAAACGCTTAAATGTAGTTAGGGAAGATGATAGGGGCTTGTATATTTAACTTAATTCTGGTACGTTAACGTGAAATTGTTTAGGAACATCTTTAGTTAATAAAATATTTGTAAATAAAAATTTAGGTTTTCTAGTTTTAGTTCCTTAAGTTTCCCCGAAAAATCAAAAATCTAGATAATCACTAGATATCCTTAGTACCGAGCCCTTGTAGTGTCTTGCACCCTTTCGGGGGTAGTTGGGGAATCCTAGTATCACTTAAACCCTTGGAGAGTTAGAGGCGAAGAAAAAGGCCATAGGTCTTTCCTGTCAACAAAATAGAAATTGATCCTCACTATAACGAAGGCTCAAATCCCGTTATGCCCGTTCACTTCAAAGAAAATATATAAACACAAATCTATAATATTTGAAGTGAACAAAAGTGAGAGGAAAATAAAAAGATGAAGACTAACCAATTAACTCTTAAGAAAGAAGTACTCAATCGTAAAAAATGCTTAGTGATATTTTAAGGGTTCCCCCGAAAGCAAGGCGGTATAGGGGTCGGTCGTAAAGGCTGATCGCTTCAACTTCGGTTGGAGAGTGAGGGAAAATGGGTGATTATTTAGACATATCATAACTAGGGGATGAATTAGGAGTTAACATTAGAAAATTGCGGTTTTTGTTTACTTAAGTAATTTAGTAGCTTTAGATGTTTGTAGTCGGTTTTACGATCTAGCAATTTCACGCATATTTTTAATTTCTAACACCGGAATTTAGTTAAATGTTTGAGCCCGTGATTCCTCATCTTTTCATAAGTTGTATGTTTTATAAACTTGGTAGTAGTTTCGATTCGGATTTGCTTAGGGACAAGCAAATGCTTAAGTATGGGGGGTTTGATATCGCTCATTTATATGAGTATTTTATCGCGATATTCATTATGTTTTAAGTCCTAAACATAATGGAAAGACCCGTTTATGCTTATGTTTTTGTAAAGTTGTGTTTTAGGTTGTTTAGATGTTTTTGGAGCAAAAGGAATGAAGTTTTAGACTTTAAAATGCAAAAGGATCAAACCAAGTGGGACTGGCGACGCATTGGAGCAAGCAAGAAAAAGCATTCAGCTCGGAGTCCAGATTGCGGCGCAATCGAGGGTCTGGCAGCGCATTCTCAGTGCTGGCAGTTACTTGTCAGTTTTTAATGCTAATCATGGGAACACCAAAAGTCTTATCCAATACATATCAAATAGAGACGTGGGCAGCAGGAAATTGTCATCTTTTTCATCACAATTCGAGTATTATCATCACAATTGAAGTAGTATTTTCGATTTGAAACAATCAATTTCAGGAATTTCATCAAACAATCGTTCATTTCATTTTCGTTTAGTTACTTGGAGATTTTTGGAACTTGTTACTTACAATTGGTATTGAACTTTTATCTATTTTTCATTGCAATTGAATCATGTCTTTCATATATTTGATTAGTTTCGTTACAATTATGAGTAGCTAATTACTTTAAACGTTTGCTTGGATTTGTGATCGTTTGTGTGTTAGATTTTGGGTGTGAAATTAGATTGATGTGTAGAGGTTAATCGGGGATCCGTTTGGGTTAATATCTTAATTATATTGTTAAAATTGTTTATACTCTTATTTGGTAATCTAAAAACGGGTATTCGAAAGGAATCCGTAATTTTTACTAAAATAGGAACGAATTAATCGGCCGGTCTTTAGTTGATTATAAGTTAGTGGTATTCGAAAGGAATCATTAACAACAATTTAAACAAGTAGGTGTTAACACGAACGCTAGCTATTAAATTAAGAGAAATCGGTTTATTAGTTAGTAAGCTATTCGAAAGGAAGCTTATAGATTAATTCTCACACATCGGCTTGAAACTTTATGCACAATTACTTGAGGTGTTAACTATATTCGAAAGGAATAGTTGCATGGTTAGGTAATTGGAGAAATCCGGTATTCGAAAGGAACTTAGGATTTTATATTAGAAGTTTATCGACATTTTCACACCTAAGAAATAACATACATTCGTAAACGGTCCAAGCAAGCGTCTTTTTATCCATATTTGAATTCAAGAGTATTTTTACCGTTAGTATAATCAAGTCTTCGTAAGACTAAAAACCAATTTGTTACGTGTTACTTGTTACTTAAAACTAAAACTCTCAATTATAAATAGTCCCTGTGTTCGAACCCGATATTTACCGATACTATTTTACAACTGACAAGGGTACACTGCCGTGTAGTAATCTAGTAAAAGATTATTTTCGGTAAACTAGATTTTTCACATCACACCCAATGCGCCGCACCCTAGTCCCAATGCGCCGCATTGGGTGGTGTAGACAGCAATTGGTAATTATTGTGTGAGTCACCAAAAAATGTGGCTAACCTTTTCAAAACCTGTCTACAGGTGTCAAGCCCCCTTTTAACACATATTTTAACCCTCTAAATCATCATGCAAGTCCCCCTCATTCATTTGACATCACACACACACAAACTCTCAATCTCTCCATTCACTTTGCGCAAAACACACAATCCCTCTCAACACTCTTCCTTGTTGCAGTAAATTCCAGCAAATAAACAACCTAAAACATCACAATAAATCGACATTTTCATCAAGGGAATCAAGAGTTATTCATCCATTCTGTTGCTTACACACATTTCCATCATTTAGAGTCGAAATCACCATCAAGCAACAAGAAATTTCCATTGAATCGTTCTGGATCTCCATACATTCATTTTCTTGGACATATAATAACTCATCCCTACTGTTTTTACTTTGATTTATCATTTGCATGTATGATCTAATACATAGAAATGAGATTTTATAAAATTCTATGGTTAATAACCTAAGAAATCAAGTTTTTTTTTTTTAAATACATACATGGATCCTGGTTTAAATGATGGAAAAGCTTTACAAAATGGTTATTTGAAAGTGTTTTTGAAGATCTTATAACTTGATGTGACAACCTTCCAACTTCAGGTGCATTTTATACTCTGTGTCTCTCTTATTGTCTATCGTTGTCTTTAACTATTCAATAACCGGAAACGCGACAGTGTCGGAATCACACCCGGAATCAATTTATATAAGTCCTAATACCAAGAAAACTCCTAATGAACTTTCCTAAGTTCATAATGTATCATACTATAGAACGTTAGTTAACGAAAAGGTCCAACGAAACAATAATACAAAAACAGCAAAAACTCAAAATTTATTACAAAAATGGTCCAGGACGACGCCACATGCCTTGTGCGCCATCCTGGCAGGACTGATTTTCAAATTATTTGAATTATTTGCATGTCTCGATTCCACCAACCTTTAAACCAATCACACACGTTTTTAGGCTCTTATTACTGCTTTGTTACAGTCCCCAAACCACTCCATCATCACTTTTCTTTATTCATTTTCATATTATCATTTTTATAAAACAAAACACACACAAGCACATTTTCTCTCTAAAACCCCTCAAGAACGTCCTCATTTCCAAAGCATTACAGCCCCTAAAACACCATTTTTAACCAACCAAAAACGTTTAAAACATCAAAAGAAGCAAGAGAAGTCAAAGTATTTCGGCAAGGACCATTTTCGTAAAGATTTTGGAGCTCTAAATCCGGCCAAATCATCATCCAAGCTTTTTCCTCCGGTAGATTTCTGTCATTTTACTATTTTTACATAAACAAACTCTTGCATGTAAGATCTAATGCTTTAAAACAAGTTTTTATAAAGATTTATGACTTTTTATGGTCAAAACCGATTTTTAACCGAAATAACCTTTGGATCTATAAACTTACGGTTAAAAACACTTTAGAAACTGTTAAAATGATGTTTTATTAAGTTTAGACCTATTGCATGTCGGAATCTATGGATAAATAAACGTTTTGCAAGAAAGACTCGAAAATCAGCAAGTTGTGCGCCGTCCTAGAGGCCAGGACGACGCAGCGGGACACAAAACGTGTATGTGCGTCGTTCCAGCGCTCACAGCGGCGCACAGTGCTGCAAATTTTCCCGAAAACTCGTTATTTGGACGTTTTAAGCAATTGTAACCCGCTGACTTTTCGTAAAAGTAATATTTGGGACTGAGAAAATAAAAATACTAACATTTGGGACTCGTATGGACTATTTGGACTTAAAATGGACTAGATTAATATGATATCGTGTTATAGGTGATTTTGTGAGCGGAAGTGGTATTGCATTTTTGAATATGAAATTTGGGCGCGGAAGCGCTGCCCAAATTTCCTTAGAAAAATGTAAACCACTTCAGCGAGCAAAAACACTTGTAACGCGACAATAATAAACGTTAAATCGGTCTTTTGGACAAAAACGTAACGATTACCATTTCGGACTATTTTGGACAATACTTAACTTTGACACTTAAAGTTTAATTAACTTTTATCTATTATATTACATAAAAATAACATAACAAGATAATAACCAATTGAACTATCTTGGTATTAATAGGCGATCCGTGATTCCTGGCTTCCGTTCCGACCGATTCCCGTATTCGTACTCTTCGCCATCCGTGAGTTACAACCCCTTTACTTAATGTATTTTTGCATAACTTTTTTGGGGAAACATAAGATTTACTTGTATTTTTGGAAACTTTACGAACATTGCAACTTTTGAGAACTTTTGGAAACTATTACGAACATATGAAACTATTGCGAACCTTTGAAACTATTATGGAACTATTGATCTATTTTGGAAACTTTTGAACTTTTTATGCGTAAACACTTATTTGCTCTACTGGCTTACTTTGAACTTACCGGCTTGCCCCCTATTCGGCTAAACTAGTTATTGATACTTGTATGCGAGACCAACCCTTGATGAGATTATAACACGATTCTTAAGTGCCTACTATCTTTTTTTTTAAAACAAAACTACTTAGTGCCCACCTTTTTAGAACTTTACACACTATTAACTTCTGAGCCGTTTAGTAATAATGGGTATCGATACTTAGGAAAGAACCGTTCCTTGCTTAGATGGCAGTCTAAGTACATATTACTATGATCTTTGATACTCCCCGTAGGATAGGCGGGGTAAGGGGCCTCACGGTTGAACAATCGGTTTAGTGTGAACACTTAAGTTATAGAATGCCAAGAGGTTGATACAAGAATCTAATTAGTTACTCATACGCATATTTACTCTCTTTTAGCGATTGACTCCGCAACTATAATTTTACTAAATATTGTTCTACTTGGTCTGTACAAACTTAAGGGCATTGATTCGCCCGTTACTTCGAAACTTTAAAAGTATATAAACTTTAAGCGACTTTCTCCGCTAACCTCCTTTTGGGAAACTTTTACTTTTATATACTTAACCGAACTTTTGCCGAGAAACTTAAACTGTAACTCACTCGCTACGTTTTTGTAGTTGACACTTTATCTTATGTTTCAGGAAATTTAGTGTAAGGATGAAGTGCTTGTCATGGACGGGTCAAGGAGGTTGCGTGAGATCACTATTGGGAAAGACTTGTCTATTTTCTTTTGGGGAATTTTAAATTGAAACTTTAATTTATGTATTCGTGTACTGAATGACTTGGTACTTTTAATTTTAATCAATGAATTGAAACCGTTATGTTTGTTATGACCCGTGTAATGATGTTCCAGCTCTTCACATCTCGTGTTTCCGCTTTAGCGGGGTGTGACACTTGCATTCGTCTCCAATGCGACGCTTTGGAGGACCATATTGTGAAGTTTCGTTAAATTCGTTGTAAATCGTATCCTTCAACTTGTTACCTTAAGAACCTTTATTAATGGTTGGTGTATTATGTTTTGGAGTTGAATATTTTCTCATCACCACACCACCGAAGCTTACTACGGGCTCATATTCTTGATATTCTAGTGGGTGTTAACGGTAAAAATCGTTATTTTCTCAAATTCGTCATTATCATTATCTTTTCTTATTAATTCGGATTTAGCCTTAAAAAATGGCTAGGATAAACTATTCGACCAACATTTCGATTACTCTTGGATTTTTGGACTAAGTTGTGAACAAGCGGGAAAGTGGATAAAAATTTGGATATAAATTCTATAGCGCGGAAGCGCTGCCCAAATTGACATTTTATGAATTTAAACAACTCCGAAACACTCGTATAAGTAAACTAATATATAAAAGTAACATATTATGCACAAACATCGTCTTTGGACTCAAAGACGTCAACATCATAAAAAATATTGTAATACTTACTTAAAAGGAGCGTTTTAACTACTTTTCAATAAATACACCTTGTTACAAATTACGATCGTAATATAAAATCATCAAATGATGTTTTTACGACAAGTTTTATAAAAGCGTTTTAAAAGTCATATTACTCTAATATTTTTTAAAGTAAAGACTTTAAACTCTCTAAATGTCAAAGTTTGACATTCACGTTGACTTTGACTTTCCACTCGCATTGTTGACTTTGACTTTTATAAAGTCAACAAATTTGACTTTGACTTTGATAAAGTCAACATCTTTGGCGTTGACCTTGGTCGGTCTAAATAAAACTCGGTAACAGTATTCGATTTCAACCGATATTCCTGTTAGTCATTTTCGACTAGGAATATCATTTCTTTCCAATTGTCAATTATGACGTGAAATGTTGATATCTTTTGGATCGTCCTTTTTGACGACATCGTCTCCTAAATCCGTCATCATGACTCGACTTAACAATCATTGGAATATTTCAATAAACTTAACCTTAACCGACAAGGCTAAGCCGGACTAGACTTATGGAGATACTTAGGGGCCGTTTGATAGCTGCAGACTGAGTTAGTGCAAACTGAGTTGGAGCACAGACTGAGTTGGAGCTCAGACTGAGTTAGGTGCAGACTGAGTTTATTGTGTTTGATTATGCCTCGGACTGGCTATGCTGACTGGGAGAAATGACTATTTTACCCTTCTGTTTATTTTTATATTGAATGTCGTACAAAATACAAATTAACCATAAATCTAAATTAAACATAAATTCAAATGTCTTACAAAATCCAAATTAAACAAATCCAAATGTCTTACAACTTCAAATTAAAAAAAATCCAAATTAAAAAAATCCAAATTAAAAAAATCCAAAGAAAACCTAACAATGATTGCGTACAATTAAGTTTTATTACAACATTATATTTTTAATATTACAGCATCATATTTTTTTTTATTATTATTTCTCATACATTTAATCAAACATATAATGGTCAACCAAACAACCCAGTTACTATAATAATTGTCACAAAAGGTATCCAAGTTAGAAACACCATTAACAAACAAGACAACTAACTAACAAGATAGTAGGAACCATAATCAAAATTATCAGTTAAACTTCAAACAAAAAATTAGGCCCATGTTACCTGTAATTATATTAACTCCTACAAAGAGTGTGGAGTTTTAGGACACTTAGACGGTGGAGTTTTAGCTCTGTGATTGTATACCCGATATTTTAAATTGTCTGTTTATATGCGAGACGTTACTGTGGTCTACATGCATGCGAGACGTTACTAATTATCTTGTTTACCTAGTGGCTTAGGTCAGCCTTAGATTAGGTGTTATTAGGCCTTGGTGGCCCCTCTTATACACTAGTTGGGCTTTATGCCCGCGGTTACATATATATAGATCTATATGGGTTATGGACCTAACCCTCATTGCTCGCTAGGATGTTTGCTAGGAGTGGATGTTATGGCCGTTAATATTAAATTGTTTCCTTTGGTTTGACACGCCTTAGGGTAGGGGTTATTAGTAGGTTCGGTGTATACTAGTCTAGGCCGTCTACCTCTTTCACTATGCTTGTAAAACAAGATATATTATTTGAATGTTACCATGTTTATTAAATCTGGTCGTTGGGTTAACTTTTACTTAAAGTTGTATTTGTACTTGGCGTTGTAAAACAAGATATATTATTTGAATCTTACCATTGTAAACCTTTGGCATGATTAATATTATTTTGAGTTTTGTTTATTGGTTGTAATGTTGTAATCCTTGACTCTTGATATCGTAATTGGAACACCTCGTGTTTCCGCTTTGAGCGGGGTGTGACAGAATCTACTACTTCGTCACTTGAAATTTCGGAATCAAACGGTACGAAAGACTTTGCAAAAATCAAGGGTATAAACCCTAATATTCGGTTTTCTTTTCAACTTTGTTTTGGTTATCTTTATTCCGTTATTGTGTATGTTTGATGATGTTGTTTGGGTTTTTATAATCTGGTAACATCAGATAATAGGGTCACAAAAGTTTCTTATGCAAATCGTCATTTTAAACTTAACCCAAAAAGTTTATTCATCGGTTTGGTAAAACTTGCTGTTACAAAATCTGGTCTTCTTTGTTCGTTAAATATCTTTCATATAACTTGGAATTTGAATCTGTAATCTAAACAAAATTTGTAGGTCTCAGAATGTAGTTTTCGGAAATATAAGTCTCGTCATCCAATTATCTGTAGAACGCTCAGAAACTGTAAATTAGTAGACATAGGTATAATCTGAATTTTTGTAACGGTTTATTTCGGTTTTAACATTTGAATATGTGTAACGATTTAGGAAATTTAAATGTAATTGTTAATCTATTTATATTGAGTCTAAGTCAGATCTAATGAATTACTATAAGAGTCCGGATCACTTGTGTATTCATTCGATAATTATAAACTCGTTGTGAACTTAAGATATAAGTGACGTTTTGGACAGATTAGTTGACCTATTTTGTTTTGACATTAACTTATTCATAATAAACTCAAATCTATCAAATGAAGACTCCATGACATAGTCCTCTGAGTCTAGTTTTCGGATATGTATGATATGTCTTTTAATTCTTCGTCAAACTCCCTGAACTGAATTTTAGTAACTCTTGGTCCAGCTGAATTCTTATAACAACTTGTAGGTTTAAAAACGTGTTTTGGTGTAACAATATAGAAAACCTTAAAACAAGATTAAAATGGAATAATACACCCTTAACCAGGTCTTGATTAGTTCAAATGGTTTCACTCAATTAAATGGTCTCGTTGGTTACACTAAACGTCTTCCTAAAAACTCAAACTATATATACTACTATTTCGAACAGATTATTTCACCTGTTTTATAACGGCCATATCTATCTCATAACTTAATCAATTTACAAAATTCCAAATTCCTGGATGAAGCCCGTTGTGTCTATTTTTGGAATATATAAGATTCACAGTTCAATTCTTTTTCAAACCCGAGATACGATAGTTTTTGTAACAGGGGTACTTGCTCAGTTTTATTCATTCTATTCTAAATCTAGTGTTTGGTTCCTTATTCTCGAGTTCTATGTTTCGGATAATTTAACACTCCTAAACAAACTTTATACGGGGTTAATTCTTGATACTGAAATCGTACTCTTATATAATTACTTCCTATTCTAGGAAGCTCATCACTTAGTCGTGACTAGCTTGTGACCTACCACCCTTAGACACACTTTCGCACTACACGAGTAGTGACTTTTCCGTGCTTTCCAGGTGAGTTCATTTCCCCTTTTATAAAAACCTTCTAATTTTGGAAACCTACTATACTTGGAAATTTACTTTATTTACAGTTTACGAAACGTTTACAAACTTATGCATGTTTTCAAAACTTTAGGAGTTACTATTATGGGTTACTTCAAAACGTGCTCATTAGTAGATATGTTCTACTAATTGAGTCTTCTAAACGTGCTCACTAGTAGATGGTTTCTACAACCGGAGTCTTCTAAATGTGCTCGTTAGTAGAGATGATCTACTAACGGAGTCTTATAAAACGTGCACATTAGTACTAATGGTGTCTTCATACTGTAGCGTGGCTACTACTACTTATGCTTGTGGGATTGTGGTTATATTCTTACTTACATGCATATGATTTCATGCTTTCCTTTACTTACATTTATTACCGATGAATTGATATACGAATGTTTACTAAAGTACTTATTGATTTGAGAGAAACTTACTATTTCGGGAAACTTACTAAAAATAGAACTTCCTATTTTTAGAAACTTTTCTATTTTCGGAGACTTACTAAATTTAGAAAATTATCTTCAAATGTTTACTTAAACTGTTTTTATTACATTCTCGATGAACTCGCTCAACCTTTGTGTTGACTTTTTAGTTTTACTTTCAGGTAATGATCAGGAATAGGATCTAGCTGGACTGGACTCCTAGAGACTTAGAGTTATTTTGCATGGTGGATTGTATTCATACTTTATACTTGATTTTATTTCGGGCTTGTATGCCTAAGTACATTATTTCATTTTCGGATTTATGTTGGATATTATTTCATTGTAGTGATTGACGTAATTGTATACCAAGGGGTTTTACCTTGGATATGGCGACCTCATGACATATGACTTTTATTTATTTCATATAGATTATTTCTTTATTTACTAATGTGTTATGACGATCGCCAATCAGTTGCACCCTGCGTTTCCGCCACTGGCGGGGTGTGAGAGATTGGTATCAGAGCACATCGTTATAGAGAACTAGGTGGTTTGGCCTAGACTATAACTAGGTGTCCTCATATAGATTCTTTTTAGGATCCTTATCATTGATTTCATTACGTCTCACTACCTGTATGCGACGACTCATTCGCTTAAGAAAAACGGCGACCAATATCAGCTTTCGACATGAGAACTTTCTTTGTTTTGATTTATACTTTAAATTTTGATTTCTTTATTTCATTTTTTACCACTATCGCTTCTATTGGAACCTCGATTTGATTTTCTTCTATTTAAATCCTTAATTTGTATATGTTAATATTAGGATAATGAACATGGGGAGCGGATATCTATATGAGACGTAGTGAATATAATTTTTAGCGTACGACTTAATTATATCCATAACGAGTCATATATATGTTTACATGACCATGTTTGTAGTTGTAATACAAAACATACCTAAAATTATTATGGTTGAGTTATTGATCATATCCATTCCTTAAAATTCACGAGTTCGATTATACTGACATATGCTTATTTCTTTCTTATGTAGATGGCTCCTCGTACACTTACTCCGGCTCAAGAGGCCGTTATGATCGTTGAGCAGCTAGCTGCGATAATACCTACTATCGTGGCACAGGTCACGAACGCTATTAATCAGCAACCGCAAGTGCCACACCCCGCTAAATCGAAACACGAGATGTGAAGAGTAAAGATATCATTACACGAGATATAAATAAATACGAAAGGTTTTTAAGTCATTGAAATCATAAAAGTGTTTACAAGATTCAAAGATAACCAAGTATTAACAATACATTACAAACAAAATAGCATATGTAAGGATTTCATAAAATATCCCGAAGTAATAAATATGGTCTTCCCGATTCTTGATTACGTGACTTGCCTTACCCGAGACCAAACAGATGCACTTCAAGTCCTTACACAGCGTTTCTGAAAACATAAGAAAAAGTGTCAACTATAAAAAGTAGTGATTAAGATACAATTTTCTAGTCCTCGACGAAAAATGGTTTCGACTAAGTATATATCAACGTATTTCTCAAAAGAAATAAAGCGGTTCCGTGCTTAAAAATATATATACTTGTAAAGATATGATTTTCGTCTCCGTATATCTCTATACGATATGGGTACAAAGTAATATTGATTGTAGTAGTGTATAGCGACCTCTTGACATAATATAGTTGTAAGTGTTCACACTAAACCGATTAACCGACCGCGAGGCCCTTATCCTCGCACTATCTACAAGGAGCAACGCATGGCTAGTAATATGTACCCAGGTTGCCACCTAAGTAAGAGACAGTCCTTCCCTAAGTATCGATACCCATATACTAAACGGCTTAAACAAGCTAATAGTGTGTGATGAAACATGGGCACTAATTTAAAACTGATAATAGGCACTTACGGTATGGCTATATTCCTATCAAGAGTCAATAAAGATGTCGGTTCCATGGCGTTTAAAAGACATACAATCAATCGTTCAGTTCATAATGTATCAAGTAAGTTCAGTTCATACAATCAATCATATAAGTTCATAATGTATCAATCGTTCAGTTCATACAATCAATCATATAAGTTCATAAAGCGGTTGTTTCTCATGATTCCACCAAAATTTTACAAAATAGTGAAAAGAGAGTGGTTGTAACTCATGGTTTGCGAAGATAAGACGTGCGTGGAAATGTGCTCTGAAGGTGCCGGAATCAACGAAATCCTAGAATATACCAAGTTTTCGAGTAAGTATTATTATTACTTTATGTTAAAAATCTCCTTTAACATTTTACAAGTTTAAACTATTTTACGTAACTTTGTTACCACAATTTTTATTACCAAAACTTAATATGTCCGAAATATTGTTTATATTGTTATAATTTACTTTTAGTCCAAATAAGGTCCAATATACTCGACGTCCAAGGTTAATAATAGTACGTTATATTATTAGCTCGTTTTCAAAGTGTTATAATCTGGTTTAACGAGATTTGGGCAGCACTTCCGCGCTATAAATTATATATCCAAAATTCACAACACTTTCCCGCTCAATTCAAAACATTAAGTGACCATACATTAACGACATGATAATTTAGTTATCTAATCTCAACAACTTATCATGCATGTTCCAAACCTTGTATTGTTTTTCTAACCTTTTGTTAAAACATATTATTAACTGTAAAAACATTATTCATTTGTCTATTTTTACCGTTAATAAGTTAAAATACAAATTTTGTGTTAAGAGCGAGATTTAGGCGCTGGTTGAATGGCCGTAACCAGATTCATTGTTTTGTCATTTTAGCGATATTTAAGTATTTTTATGTAGTCAAACATACAATTTATGGAGGATTTAAACATGTAACTGGTAAAACATTAAAAGTATTAATAAGTATTCTGAAATAACAACTTTATATATAGAGATTTATGAATAAGATTATAAAAACTTGTTTTCTTATGTTAATCACCATAAAATCTTATAAAAACTTATTTTTAGATGATAGATTAAACATGCAATGGAAGATTTATGTAAAAACAGTAAATAGAATAGATTATACCCAAGAAAAATGGATGGATGATGATTTATAATGACTTGATGGTGATTTCGGCTTCAAAGCTGGTGGAAATGGTGTATGTAATCAAAGTGGATGAAGGCTCCTTGATACTCTTGATGAGGATGTCGAATTTTTTTGGTGTTTGTAGGTGGATTTTACTGCAATTCTTGGTTGGAAATGAAAGTGAGTTGAGAGAGAGTTACAAGTGTGTGTGTGTGTTTGAAAATGGGAGTGGAAGAAAGTGAATGTGTGTGTGTGTGATGTTGGAAGGATCAAAAGGGGCTTTGCAAGAGCCTTAATTGGTTCATTAACTGGACCAAAAAGGTTTTATGACATGCATTAGGATAGGTGTACGCTTGTTGACACTTTTTTGGATGACTCGCAAGTTAGTGGAACAAAGTTGGCAGTTGGATCAGACCTTTTTAGCCGCCGACTGGATTATTCAGCCGCCGTCTGAATTGCTGATCCAGCTAAAGTTTGTTTTAAATTTGTGTTATCGTTAAGCATTTGCGTTGTTTAGAGTTTACGTTTGTTTTTGCAATGAACTTAGGCAAGTGCATTAAATGTTTTCTTGGTACTAGGATTCATTTATTGATTCTGATATCGATTCCGATTTCGATTCCGAGACACACACGTTTACGGTATAAGCATAAATAAAAGCATTATCAGAAAAGTTCGAGGCTAAAGATAACGGAATTAACCTGGATTTTTAACGGTTGTCACAACAAGGACCACCTCCACCACCACCGCCACCACCTCCACCTCCACCTGCACGTGTCTGTTCTTACAAGGATTTCCTAAACTGTAAGCCGACCGAGTACGACGGAAAGGGCGGCGCCCTAACTCTCAGTCAATGGTTCGAGCAAGCTGAGTCAGTCTTCGACATCAGCAACTGCAGTGCTGAAAAGCGCCCGTGGCAGGGACGTCGCTATGGCTATATCTTGGGCAGATCTCCGACCACTTATGTTGGACCAGTATGTTTCTCGTACGGAGATGAATAAGCTAGAGGAGAAACTATGGGGTCATACTATGTAAGTACCCAAGCTGATCGAGTACACCGACCGTTATCAAGAGCTCGTTCGTCTATGTCCGAGGATTGTAGATACTGAAGTTCGTCTCGTCGAGCGCTTTATTCACGGGCTGCACTCAGAGGTTTGTCGATCACTGAGGGGTATCGATCCTCCTACACTACACGATGACATCCACCGTGCGGAGTCTATTACGGAAGATTTGATCAGAGATGGCATGTTTGCTTCGGAGAAGAAGAAGAAGACGGATCATAGTGAAGCTGAGCAGGGAAAGTCCAAGAAGGTTAAGCGAGATTCGGGTCAGTCGAGCAGCACCTCGAGATCGGGGTATACTGGTACACTTCCCTATGCCAGAAGTGTAATTATCATCATGAGGCGCATATGCTATGCACATGTTCGAAAGGCCAGCGGAGAGGCCATTTGGCCAAGGATTTCCGTTCTATATCCATTGCTATTGTGCCATTGACTACCAAATTCTTGCTTTGGTTGCGGGGGTACGACCACTTCATTAGAGATTTTCCTCAAAAACAGGAGACTGATGGTCAAGCTAATCCACCTCAGATCGCTCAAGGAAATATGAGGAACCAGGGTGAACCAAACACTCGTGCTCGTGCAAGAGCCTACATGTTGGGAGCTGCAGAGGAGCAGCAGAATCCGAATGTCGATGCTGGTACTTTTCTTATTCAATTCCAATAGGAACGCATGCTGAAAAATTTACCTTTTGATTATGAGCCCTTACCTTTCGATAATATGTTTCATGACGGTATTTTTCACTTGAATTTCAGGACGAAATTCTTTTAAGTGGGGTATACTGTGACAACCGTCACTCTATCCGTCCTTAGTTAGTCTAGTATGCCTGTAGATCATTACCGTATTTTACTGAAAATTATAAATTTGCTTTATATTGTTGTTGTATGCTATGATTTATGTTACGTGTATGATTCGGTGTTAAGCCTTAGGTTCTCAAATAGATAGTCCCCGATTGATGAGCTTCTGAACAGTTTGTAAACGTTTTGTAAACTATAAATGAAGTAAATTTCCAAGTATAGCAGGTTTCCAAAATTAGAAGGTTTCTATAAATAGAAACATCTATTTATAGTAAGTTTCGAAAATAGTATCCGTTTACATTTTTAGTACGTATCGAAATAATCCTTTTTCTTAAATAGAAACACCCTGCGTTTCCGCCACCGATGGGGTGTGACACATCCTGATTTACATGGTGAGAGTGTTGATCAACATTTATATTAGTCCATGATAGGTTCTTTAATGTACCTTACTGCTAGTAGACCTGATATTATGTTTGGAGTTTGTCTTTGTGCTAGATTTCAGGCTGATTCTAAAGTTTCCCATTTAATTTCTGTTAATAGAATTTTTAGATATCTTAAGGGATAACCTTCTTTAGGCCCTTGGTATACTAAAAATTCTAGTTTGAATTTTATGCCGACACTAACAGTGATTATGGAGGTTGCAACTTGAATAGGAAATCTACTACATGAGGGTGCTAGTTTTTAGAAAATAGACTAGTCTCTGGCAATGCAAGAAACAGACTTATGTTTCTCAATCTTCTCCTGAAGCAGAATACATTCCTGCTGGTTCTTGTACTTCCCAGGTTTTATGGATTCAAAATCAGATGCTAGACTATGGCCTTAACTTTATGAACACATCTATTCACATAGACAATACTGCTGCCATGTTCATTACTAAGAACCATGTAAAACATTCTGAGACAAAAAATATTGAGATTAGACACCACTTCATAAGATATTTTTTTGAAAACACTTGATTCACTTGGTTAAGATTCACACAGACCTCCAATTAGCAGACCTTTTCACAAAGGCATTTGATGTATCATGATTCAATTTTCTTGTTCAGGCTACTGGTCTAATGAATCTTGATTGAGTGTTTCTTAAAAATATTTTTGTACAAATATTTTTAAGTTTGGTAGTAATTTTTTTTATGTATCGTAGTGTTTATTTTTAAGTCTGGCAAAATTTTTAAGTCTAGTAGTGTTTATTTCTTAAAATTGTTTTAACTCTTCGCAATCCGTGAGTTACCTCCCCACTATTTCTACCATTTTCTTACAATTTTTGGGGGAAACATGAGAAACTAAATGCTTTTCATACTTTATATGCGTCTGTTTTTACTTACCATTACTGATTTCAAATGATTGATTGTTGTCTTAAATTCCACGGGTTGGCATCTCCGTAAACTCTTGATAGGAATATAATGAAGACTTAAGTGCCTACTATCAGTTTTCAAATTAAGTTCCCGTTTTCATTCATTACACACTATTATCTTGCTTAGTCGTACAACATTATGGGTATCGATACTTAGGAAATGGTCGTTCCTTATTTAGGTGGCAATCTAAGTACATATGCTAGTTATTCTACACTCCGTAGATAGTGCGGGGTGGGGCTAATTCACGATCGGGTTTAATTCGGTTTAGTATGAACGCTTATAGTCATATTATATCAAGAGGTCCCTATTCGTTATACAATCAATATTGTTCATTATACGCATATCTTTTACCCGTATATATAGAGATATACGGAGGCGCAAACTATATTCTTTACCCGTATATATATAGAGATATACGGTGCCGTAAACATTCTTTACAAGTATTGCTATACTTGTCCGTAAACATTTTTACAAGGTATTGCTATACCTTGCCGAAACCATTTTTATCCGAGAGTATATATATACCAACCCGAAAACATCTTTACAATGTATTGCTATACTTTGCCGAAACCATTTTTATCCGAGTGTATATATATATACGGACCCGAAAAGCATCTTTTAAAGTATTGCCATACTTTGTCGAAACCATTTTTAGTGAAGGACTACCAAAACTGTAACTCACTCTCTACTTTTGTAGTTGACACTTTTTCTCATGTTTTAAGGAAACGAAATGTAAGGATATGAAGTGCATAACTCATGGGCGGGTTAGGCAAGTCATGTGGTTATGAATTGGGAGAAGATTTTATTTCGTATTTGTGGGAACAACTTTTGAAATCTTTACTTATGTATTCTGTTGAAATGAAGTGTTAAAATCCTTGGTTATTTTGAACTTGTAAACACTTTCATATATTTTAATGACTTGAAAAATCGTTTATATTTCATTATATCTCGTGTTATGATATCGACGCTCTTCACATCTTGTGTTTCCGCTTCAGCGGGGTGTGACATTTATGAAGTTTTAGAATATAAGTTCTTGATTTCTGAAATTAAAAAATTTCTTTTAAACAATTTTAAGATTAAGTGATGGTTTGAAATGTTTCAATTCTAGTTTTAAGAATTTTTCCCAGAAAGATTTAAATGAGTTAATTTTGATTTAGTTTAATTCGGGTATTAAAAATATTAAGTCGTGTATATATTTAATTTATGTCTGGTAATAAATTTGACTTTGTTGACCATATTTTTATCTCGGGTATTAAATTTATTTTAATTTGGTACTTGAGTTGACTAGTTTGACCATAAGTTTAAGTCAGATTCTTTAATTTTTAAGTCGGGTTAAAATTTCTCTTATTTTAACTCTCGACACTATTAGTTAGGTCGGGTGACTTTTTGGTGGGAAATTAAATATAATATTTTCCTTCATTTATTTTAAATACTTTTAAATTCAAATAATCTTTTTTAATTCATGCAAATTCCATCTCTTATCCGGATCAAAATTGCTTATCTCAATAAAAGTTTTTATCATTTCTTTTCTCTGCGATTTCCTCTATAGCGTTTTTAAAGATTTTTGGTGCCTCTGAGATAGTTTTTAGAGTGTTTCCTATTTTATTTTTTTACTCCTTTGCTTTCTAAGTTTATTAAGGTATTTTCAATTTTGGTTCTATATGTTTTATAAGTTTTATTCTTTTGTTTGAATACTAAAGATTTGTAACTTATTTCATATGGCTTTCCCTTATAAACAAAAACATAATGTGGCTGCATTTTTGGATATGGTCCACTCTGAAGTTGATGAGGATTGGAAGATTATTTTGGGATTTCTGATAAATTCAAACCTTAGATTTGCCATTTCTGAGAGTCCTGATCTATATAGAGATGTTCTCCTGGAGTTCTGACAGAATGCAAGGTTTTCCATTGTAAATGGTGAGGACTGTGACATAAACTCTTCAATTGGAAATTGTTACAATAACTGAAGATGTGTTGAGGAGAGTTTTACGGTTGGATGATGCTGGTGGTGTGGACAGATTGGAGATGGAAGAAATCCGAAATGTGTGTAGACAAACTGGATATGAGGGTGATTTCCCAGAAAGTATGGTGAAGAAGACAACAGTCTCATTTAACTGGAGATATCTTATCTATGTCCTGGTTTGCTGCATATCTGGAAGGTCTAGGGGGCTTGATGAGATGAATCAAACATTAGCATCTCCTTTTGTTTGAATGATCACTCAAAGAAGGTTTAATTTCTCCGAATTCATCATGGACTGCATGCAAATAATGGCTGAAGGCAGTTCACAGAAATTCCTTCTTTATCCAAGATTCCTTCAGTTCATCTTGCAATCTGAAGTTCAGGGACCGATGCTTGAAGGTTCTACACTTAAAGATGAAAAGATGAACTGGAAAATCATGAAAAATATGAGAAAATCCTTCCCCAAATCAAGAGTGGTATTTTCTAGATAGTTCACTCCTTTCTTCCCACCTATGATCAATCAGGCAAGAGTGGCTATTCAGATGTTTTTGGAGCTACAAGTCCAATGGGGAGAGAATGTACCACAACAAGAACAACAAGAGCAACAACAAGCAGAAAAACAACACCAACAACAAGCACAACAACAACAAGTGGAGGTTGATTAACCTGAATCTCCTATAATTCCTATTCCATCCCCTCCACCTCAATCACCTATTGTTGAGCAACCTCAAGGGAGTGGTGAAATAGGAGATTTGTTCTATACAGTTGAGGACATTCAAGCCTTGCCTAATCTGGCTGCTTCACATATTGTCACTTCTTAAGTCCCATCTGTTGTTCAAAAGGATGCTTCTTCTAGAAATCCTATTAATGTGTATACTTCAAGAAAGAAAGGGGGATCAGGGATTTGTATGTTGAAAATTATGTAGCTTACAAAGAAAAAGGAGTCCTTGGAGCAACTGGTAAAGAGACAACTCACTGATAAATCAGTTAAGGTGGAAACATGCTTCAAGTGTTATTATCAGAGAGTAGTTGAGGATCAAATTCCTAAAGTCTCTTTCTATGGATGATGCATCCAAAATAGGGGGAGATAAAAATGAGATGAATGTTGAAGTAGAGCATGTTGAAGCTGAAGTTGAAGTAAGAATTAAGAGCAGTGAAAGTTTGAATGAAGAAGTTGATGTTGCTCTATCTTTTGTGGCAAAGATTATTAAAGATTTGGGGAAAGCTTGAAGTATAAAAGGAAAGGAGAAGATTACAGAGTTTATATCTGGTGAAGAAAAACTTACATCGGGTGAAGAGTTTATTAAGTCTGGTGATGACCAAGACAAAACTGGCGATGTAGAGTTTAAATAAGGTGAAAAAAATATTAAGTCTGGTGATGAAGAGGAAGTTGAAAATGTTGATGCAGAAAAGAATGTCAAGAAGTTTAGAGTTGCGGATAAGTGTGGAGAGACAATAGATCAGGAGACATTTGAAAGACATTTTGAAGGATTGTATGAAGGGATATTTGATGTCAATGTAGAAGAGACTTTCACTGTTTACATCAAGGAGAGGAACCCTTGTTGGTCCATGCATATGATATAAATAATTAGTGGAATGAAGAACTGGCAGGAGAGAAGGTGGTAATTGAGATTGATAATGACAAGGAAGGGGATGAAAGTGTAGAAGTGACTATAAAGGATGATGTGTGACGTCCCGTCAATTTGAAATATTTATGTTACCGTTATTATTTATATTTTATTCGCAATTGATTTCGACCCTTGTATTTCGCTTTGTTTTGCTCACGTTTTGCCGTTATTGATTATCGGGTTTTCTGTATTTGTTGATTCGTCCACCGGGACGTATAATATTAATATATCTAAGTGCCAATTAGTTAGTATCCTCATAAATATAAGTTAGAAGGTTTATGCCAAATTTGTCGGTTGTCGGATCCTTTATCCGCGAGTTATCGCACTTTTACTCTTGTTTACTCTTTTACCGAAATCGTGCGAATCTCGAAATCGAAAGTGAAAATATAAAATTAAATGAACCTAATATAAAGTAAATCATAGTATGAACTTTCCTAAGTTCAACGCAAAAAGAATCGGGAACTTTCGGCGAACGAAACTCCTTAACGATCGCGATAACGAAAATCAGAAATTGCTGGAAATCACCCGGTGCGCAGCACCAGGTCATTTGGTGCGCAGCACCCCTTTGCAGAATTCGAAAATTTTACACTTTTGGTCCTTATCTCGTTTTACCCATCCACCACCCAAACCAACCAATAGAATCACGACCATGTGCTCTTTTACTGCTATTTTGCCTGCCCCAAAGTGTGTCATTACACTTTTCTTTTAATTTCTTTTCTTTTCATTTTTGTAAATCAAAGAAAACACACACAAAACACCTACAACTAATTTTCTCTCTATCAAACACCATTTCCAGAAACTTTCTTCCATAGAAATCCATTTCTAATCCATCAAAAATCGTTTGATCATCAAGGCAAACAAGGAGGAGCAAAGCATATTCGGTTTCAAGCATTTATCTTCACTTTTGGAACTCTAAATCCGTCCAAAAGACCATCCATTCATTTTCATCCGGTAGAAATCACTTTCTTATCATTCTTTACTGTTTTTATTAATTGCATGTATGATCTAAGCCCTAAAAACGAGTTTTTGTAAAGATTTATATCACTTTGTGTACAAAAACGATTTTTATATAAACACTACTTAGATCTATGTTTTTGTGGGTAAAAGTTATTAAGAAACCATAAAAATGATGTTTTATAAGTTATCTACTGGTTGCATGTCGAGATCTTTGAGTTACAAAACGATTTTAGCAAGAAAAACACGAATCGGGAAAATGGCAGCAGCCAGGTGCGCAGCACCTGTGCCCAGGTGCGCAGCACCGGGCTGCTGACCTCCCGAAAATGTGTCGTTTACTCGTTTAAAACTTGTATTCACGTTCTGGTCTTTTGTCAATAATATTTTGGGGCTGAGATGAGTAAAAACAGTAATAATGGTGACATTTTGAACATTCAAATCCTTCGTTTTACTAATATTTGGCGTTGTTGTGTTTCGGAGGCGGATATTCTCATCGTTGTACCACCGAAGTTGTCATTCTAAATTCTGGTCAAATCAAGCGGAGTTAGCGGTATAACTTGTTACTCTTGTGAATCTTGTGATTTCATTATATGTGTATTATTCGGTTTTAGCCTTGAAAATCGGTTAGGATAATTTATTAGACCAACACTCGTGCGTTTGATCGATTGGGACAAAATGTTAAAATATAATCTAACTAAAGTATTGTATTAAAGTTATTATCGTATGATGTATATTGAATAATGGTGTAAAATGCAATTGTTGATTAGCGGGAAAGTGATTGAATAAATGGACTAATATTTTATGGCGCGGAAGCGCTGCCGAAATTTCATCTCACAACTTCTTTACGACTTAAAACACTTATGTAAATAAATTGTATACCAATGTAACATATTATACAAAAACATTGTCTTTGGACTCAAAGACACCAACGCAATCTCGAATGTCATAATATTACTTAAATGGACATTTTAAACCTTTGCGATACTTTAAACTTCGTCTCAATTTAATCATTGTTTTAAGTCATCAAAATGTGATTTTACGACAAACTTTATAAATGGTTTTGTCAGACATTTTACTCAAAACATTTTTGGTATGAAAAGACTTCAAATTATTCTAAGTGTCAATTGGACTTTTAATTTGATTTTGACTTTAATAAGTCAACTTAATTGACATTTGACTCTTATAAGTCAACATGATTTAAATTTGACTTTCATAAGTCAACATAATTGACCTTTGACTTTTATAAGTCAACATCTTTAATTTTGGTCGACATAATGAACATTGGTAATAATATTCCTTTCGACTCGGAGTCGTCACATGTTTCCAACGGTCGCTGTTGACGTGAAAGATCGATATCTTGCCGATCGGCCCTTTTCTGGCGCGGAACATCGTCTTCTTAATCCGTCATCCTTATTCGACTTATTAATCGTTGGAATGTTATATTAAACTTAATCTTAACCGACAAGGCTAAACCGAACTATACTTGTAGAGATACTGAGACTATATTATTGTTGTTTAAGGCACTTAGACGGTGGAATTGTGATCCTGTGATTATTTACCCGAGATTTGCTGGAATTGTATTGTGAGTTATTCGTAGCCCTTGTCTTACTATTTTTGGGCTGTAAAGCGTATTTTAAGCTGTCTGCGTATGCGGAATATTATTACTTATCTTATTGTGTATTTTAAAACTGTCTGCGTATGCGGAATCTTATTAATCATCTTGCAGTGTATTTTAAAACTGTCTGCGTATGCGGAATTGTTATTAATCATCTTATTGTGTATTTTAAAATTGTCTGCGTATGCGGAATGTTATTATTTATCTTGTTTACCTAGTAGAATAGGTCTGCTTTAGATTGGGTGTCTTATACACTCGTTAAGCTTGATGCCCAACGGTTACATATATATAGCTATATGGGTTATTTCGCCTAACCCTCATCCCTCAGTAGGTATCTATGTGTGGATGTTATGACCGTACTTGATTTATGGTTGCCTTTGGTTGACACTGCCTTAGGAATTGCGTCTTTAGGACTGGCAAGGTTCGATGTATAACTAATCTAAGCATGGGATCCTCACTAGGGTTGAAAACAAGATATGGTTGAAAAGATATGTTTTGAAATGAAAAGATTTGAGATATGGTATTGGAAATTATGATGTTTATTGAAACTTGTCGATGGGTCACTTTTATTTTAAAATTGCGAATAATTCACCAACATGTTGTTGATGTCGTTTTAACACTTTGCAGGAAATTGAGGATTTCCGTTGATCATGCCATAGTTTATTTTCGGATCGCTTGCTTTTGGGAAATTTGAATTTATATTGTTTATTGTAATTCCCATGACGATCCGTTTGTTTATCTCTTTTGGAGTTGTATTTGTACTTGGCGTCCCATCGCCTTGACTTATTGATGTATTTTGTAACATTTGGCATGATCAATTTAATTTGATGTTTTGTTTATCGGTTATATTGTTGTAATCTTGACTTTGATATTATAACTGGAACATCTCGCGTTTCCGCTTCCAAGCGGGGTGTGACATGATGAAGTAGAGAAAAGAGTTAAATAAATTCCTAAAGTTGGTGGTAGTAGTGTTATACAAGGAGGAAGAGTGAAGAGTAGAGCATTGAAGGCTTCAACATTAGTACCTTCCAAGGTAGAAAATCTGAAGAAGAAGATGCTTGAATATAATAATATGTTCTCAGAGAAGAATTACAAGCTTCATCTGAAGAACTAATTAGTAGCCGTTGGTGGATTGTCATCTAGGTTAGTGGGACAAATGAAAATTGAGACTTTGGAGAATAACTGCTAGATGTTCAAACTAAAGTCATGGTAAATCAATTGAAATCAAAAAGAGAAAAGAAGATAGAGGAGAAGCTGATCAAAAGACAAACAGCAAGGGATTCTGAAAATGTTGAGAATAATGTTGAAAGTCAAAGAACATAAGAAACTGAAGATCCAGTTGCTCTTTCTATTCAAACTGGTGAGGGATCTTCTACAAAAACTGTTGATCCAAGTCAGAATGTGTGGCAACCGTCAAAAATTCAAGTTAATTCCGTATTCTTTATCATCGAAATATATGTTATTGCTCTTATTTATACCTAGACTGTACACGTGTGTGTCTCGGAATCGAAATCGGAATCAATAAATGAATCCTAATACCAAGAAAATATATAATGAACTTGCCTAAGTTCATTGCAAAACAATCGTAAACTCTAAACGAACGCAAATGCTTAAATATAACAAAAACGAAAAACGAAAAAGGCTGAAAATCAGCCCGGTGCGCCGCCCTAGGGACTAGGGGTGACGCACCACATTGGAGACAACATTTTTTTTTATGCTTGGTGAGTCACAATTGCATGTAACCACAATACAACACATGTCCAAACGTGACTTGACCCCCTTTTTGTACAAAGATGAACCACCTAACACCCCCAATAACCCTTTGACTCCATCTCATTCACACTTACACATAATTGACATTTCTCTCCGTTCACTTTCCAAACACACACACACATCTAACTTTCTCTCAACTCACACTTATTTCCCAGCAAGTTTCCAGCAAAAATTCATCTGAAACATCATGAAAAATCAACATTTACATCAAGATTATCAAGAGCATCCACCCACTTTGGTTACATATACCATTTTCCCCCATTTCGAAGACGAAATTACCATCAAGTCACTAGAAATCATCATACATTCACTTTTCTTTGGGTAAAATCACTTATCTTTACTTCTCCTACATGAATCATCAATTGCATGTCTGATCCATCACCTAAAAATAAGTTTTTATTAAGTTTTTATGGTTATTAACATAAGAACACTAGCTTTTTTATATTTATACATAGATCTTTATACAAATGGTTGTTAAGCTAAACAAAAAATGTTATTGGAAAGTATTTTTTATGTTTTATCACCTGCATGTTTAGATCCACCATCAAAAAGATGAATTTTACAACATAAAACGATTTTTGCTAAAAACCAGTCGCCAGGGGCGCCGCCCCTGTGCCTCAGTGCGACGCCCTGAGGCTGCTGACAGATTACAAAACGTTGTTAATTGGTTATATTTTGTAAACATAAACTTGTTATTTTAAGAATCTGTATAAAAGTGGTATTAATGAATTATTACTTGTGTTAAAGTAACTTATTTAACATATTCATTTTATTATGTTATTATGAGTTAAGGCATAAAATGTTGTTATAAAATGTTCGGTTTTCAAGCGTGAAAATGTATGAATTTTGGATATAAATTTTATAGCGCGGAAGCGCTGCCCAAATTTCATTAGACAAATTATGACACTTTAAAATATAGCGTTTCGTTGACTAACGAGTATAAAAATTAATAAATAATAATACTTACACGAAAATTTGGTATATTCTAAGATTTCAGTGATTCCGGTACATTCCGAGTATATTCCGCACACGTCTTATCTTCGCAACCCGTGAGTTACAACCCTTCTTTTACTATTTTGTACAATCTTTTGGGGGAAACATGAGAATGAACCGTTTTATTTACTATATGCGTATGTTTTTTCACTTGATACATTTATGAACGTAATAATTTATTGTATGTATTTTAAACGCCATGGAACCGGCATCTCTATTGACTCTTGATAGGAATATAGTCATACCGTAAGTGCCTACTATAAGTTTTAAAAAATTAGTGCCCAGTTTTCTCTTTACACACTATTAGCTTGCTTAAGCCGTTTAGTATTTGGGTATCGATACTTAAGGAATGACCGTCCCTTACTTAGGTGGCAGCCTAAGTACATTAAACTTAGTTCATGACTTGCTCCTCGTAGATAGTGCGGGGAAAGGGGCCAGAGACGCCACGGATAATCGGTTTAGTGTGAACACTTACCACTATATTATGTCAAGAGGTCGATGTTGTTTATACAATCAATATTACTTTATACGCATATCTTAACAAGTATATATATTATCAAGCATGGAACCACTTTATTTCTGTTGAGAAATACGTCAGATATATACTTAGTCAAAAACATCTTTACAAGTATATATATATTATCAAGAATAGAACCGCTTTATTTCTGTTGAGAAATACCTCAGATATATACTTGGTCGAAAACCATTTTTAGTTGAGGACTAGAAAAACGTGACAATCGTCCAAAATTCAAGATAATTCCGTGTTCTTTATCTCCGAGATAACTTGTTATCGTTCTTAACTGCACTTATACCGTAAACGTGTGTGTGTTGGAATCGAAATCGGAATCAATAAATGAACCCTAATACCAAGAAAACATATAATGAACTTGCCTAAGTCATTTTCAAAACAATCGGGAACCTTAAACGAACACATGTAAGTAACGATTACACAAACGAAAACCAAAGATCCAATTTCTTGCACCCAATGCGACGCATCATGTACCCAATGCGCCGCATTGGGTGATGCAGACAGCAATTGGTAAATTGGTGTGTGGGTCACCAAAAACGTGTCACAACCTTCAAACTCTGTCTTTTGCATAATAGAAGAACATCTTTGGTCTAGTATTTCACTCCTAAACACCCTTTTCAAGTCTTTGTTCACTCTAACATCAAACACACACACTCACATACACATCTCACTCTCTCACTAGTTACACACACTCAACAAAACTCTCTCAAACTTTAACAAGTACAGCCACAAAAGTCACAGAGAAATCATCAAAACATCACCTAAAAGTCGTCACTTTCATCAATACATCAAAGAACTTTCATCATCCATTAGTTGCATACATCAATTAATCAGTTTTCTACCATTTTGTGGCTAAAATCACCAAGGGATATTTTCAAACCTCCATTAATTCAATTTCTGTCCGGTACAACTCTTTTAAATAACTGTTTTTACATAAAATTTGAATTGCATGTAAGATCTAACTCTTGAAAACACATTTTTATGAAGTTTTAAAGTGATTTACATAATAAAACGGGTTTTTATAAATGGATGCTTAGATCTTTGTTATTGGCTATAAACCAGACCCAGAATGCGGCGCATTCCTTCCTGAATGCGGCGCATTCCAAGGCGAGGTTGCAGAAAAATCGCCGTTTTCGTCATAAATCGTAATCTTGAGCTTATTACTTAAAATCGTACAAAAGAAGTTGTAGTAAGCTAAAACTTGTGTGTAAAGCAACTTATTTGACATATATATTATATTGTGTTTGATGAATTAGGGTGATTATTGTTATAAAATTGTAAGCGGGAAAGTGTTAGAATTTTTGGACATAAAATTTATAACGCGGAAGCGATGCCCGATTTTTGTTAGACCTTAATAATAACACTTAAAAACTTAAGAATTTTCGTTGACTAAATGTTAGGGATGGAATATTCATAACTTTGTATTTGTAGTCGTTGTTAGGGGCTTAATTGTAGTATGTGAGAAATCTTTGTAAAGTCCCCACCTCCTATAAATAGGAGTGTTGGGTGTGTGTAATGTTGATGAGATTGTGCTTAATTGGTAAATCATACTTTCTCTCTCTAGAATACTTTCTCTCTCTAACCTGATCAGAACCTACATTTGGTATCAGAGCAGGATACTCTCAAAAGTACCCGTTCATTCGACTGGAAATAGACCATTAGACTGCAAAAACAACATACACGAACTGAAAGTTCATTCGTGTAAGTAGAACTTTGAGTCTAATCACTTGTTTGTGTGATCATTCGACTAGGATATCACCACACATGAATAGCATTTTCATTCGTGTAAGGTGATTATCAAGTCTAATCACATATTTGTGTAAGGAGTAAATTACAAAGTGTCCACACACGAACAACTTTGGACTCTAGGGTTTTTTACATAAGTCCCCACACGACTGGTTCTTCATAACACACGGATGGTTTAATTCGAATACATTTCCAACATAGGCGACTAGAATTATTCGATTAGCCATGACCCCTTTGTATTTTGGAATTTGTTTAAGCATCCCTTCGATTGAAAAATCAACACCCACGAACTGGTCATTCGAATGATCTTTGTACTGGTTCGACTAGGAATACACGAACATGAATACTTATTTGAATTGTGGTTAAGCGTCTTCACGACTAGGGTTTTAACGGGGACGACTAGGCACACATCTCGGACACATTAACCTAGCACCTCGAATCATCTTGGACACGAATGGGAACCAAGTAGGACACCTCGGACACAATTGGGTTCCAACATAGGCGACTAGATTGCACGCTTAACCCTAATTTCAAACACGAACGAAAACCATAGAAAATTGCCCAAGTGTTTCTCGCCTGAGATTACACCACACACGAACTGCTTCTTCGAATAGTTATTTAACCACTTCGACTAGGTGTACACGATTAGGGATTGTTTGTTTCAATTGTAGCTAAGGGTTTCCTCGACTAGGATTTCACCGGGCACGACTTCCTGACACGAACCGGATACTTCCGCCACGTCTAGGAAATCACCTAGAATACCTCGGACACGACTCGGTTACTTACCCGAAAATCTTATTCGACTAGGTCACCACCACGGACATGATTAGGTCACGACTAGGATACCCGGATACAACCAGGAACACGACTAAGGTTACTCGAACAACTTAGGGAAGATTTTTATAAGTGTTGGCACGGACAGGCTATCCTTAGACACGACTCGGACACATCTCGGATAACTCACTCGCCTAGCCTACTCGAACACGCCTTGGTTCATAGGTCCTTCGAATACATCATTGAGTCTATGCGATGTCGAACTAGTATACGAACAGAAACTTTTACAAAGAGTATAAAACGATCACGGTCAGTTTTTGAAAACAAAGATTCCGAGACTTCCAAAAAAAAAAAAAATGTGAAGTTTCGCGATTCCACGTTTTCACGTTAGAGACGAAATCGAAAAATAAGAACTTTTTCAAAGAGAGCGATTTTTATTTTTCCCGACAGTTTTCGGACACCGATTAAACTTACGCGACAAATTTTGACGAGATTCGAGCATCGAAAAAATACGAGATTTATATTTCCGGAATCGAAATTGAAAAGCGCATTCAACGGTGGTATTGTACTCGATTGGTTCAACAAGTTTCGGGGAAAAGATTGAACAAGCGAGAGATACCACGGGTGAAGATTATCCGAATTTTCCGTCAAATTTTCAACATTGAGAAATTTGTCTTCAACTTTTAGGGGATTTTCGCCATCAAAGTTTCATTATGAAGAAAGACTTTACCGGGAATATTGTGGATCTCACAATAGACAACGATGACCGACTTACATTTTATTGTCCTCCGGACCAAGCTTGGACAAAACTAGAGGAGCTAGAGAAATTGTGTGAAGACACGGGGAAAAGATTGTCTCCTAATAATTGGAACGGTCATGAAAGACTGGATCGAAAGCGAAATGTTGCTACCCGTGCACACGAATTTTTATCGACGATATCGCATTCCAACTTATCATCATCACGTCAGGACAACGTCGCAGAGGTACATTGTTTATCTCGGTCTACCCTAGATAATAAGATCATTGAGTTGGAAAAGAATTTGCAAACTAACACCGAATTGGTTTTAAGGTTTTCAAACGAAAAAGCTAATCTTTTAAATGAAAATTCTAAGCTTTCAAATGAAATTCAAGTTTTGACATCTCAAACTCATGCTTTACACCTTAACAATTCCAAACTCGAAGAGTTTAAAGAGTTAGCAACTTCTTGGGAGGGGAAATATGATCAAAGTGTGATTAAATTTCAACATCTTACAGATGAACTTAATGAAAAATTGGAGTTAATCAACGAGTTAAATACTCAAAGAAATGAGACACTCAGTGCTAACGATAATCTTATGCTTTTAAGAAAACAAATTGAAGATTATCAAACAGAAATTAAATCTTTAAAATCACAAGCACTTGAAGTTTAAAATCGAAATGAAAATTCAAAGCCAATGAGTTTGAGAGAACAAACGAATCAACTCATTTTTCCAAACAAACCAAAAGAGTTTCAATTTTTCAATCCACAAGAAGGTTTGGGTCATGATAATCCAAAATATCTAAAGAAAGCTATGTATCATGCTCCCGGTCTTTATGACACAAAATCTTTGGGAAAAACAAATGTTACCATGGCTTTCATTAGATCATCAAAAGAATTTGAAGAACAAAAGGATGCAAAAAGACCATTTTTTAATAAAACGCAAATATCTTTTGATTATAATTTGTTAAATGAGAGTTACAAAACTAGGAAAATTCCTCTTTCGGATGATAACTTTCCAAGCTATACCAAAAAGGAACTTCATTCCGATGAAGTTATGGCACAAGTTGTTTTTCAAAAAGTATACGTTCCAACACTTATTTTAGAAAAAAAAAATTCGGAACTTGAACAAGAGTTGGAATGTCGAACTAACTACTTTGAGAATAAAAAACGTAACTTTTTAGAGAAACTTGCGTCTTTTCAAAAAGCAGCCCTTGATAAATCTTCAACTTCAAATGAAAAATCTTCATTGGAATCTTTCTCCTCAAATGAACAATCTATTGCTAAGATATCATTTCTTCAAAATGCATTACATTCAAAAGAAAAGGATATCGAAGCTTTAACTCATAAGATTGATTCAATGTGGAAAATGAATGGTCCGGTTTTACCAAAAACCCAAACCATTTCACATGAGGAGAAACGGAGATCTAAAACTCGAGAAAACGATTCGAAAAAGGTTGTTAAAGTTCCATTGAAGGTTTACACCGGTAAATCTTCAAAAACATTTTCAAATGTTGTTTCTCCAAAATCTCCTCCAATTTCAAAAACAAACACACCGATTGCAATATCAACTACTTCAAATGTGTGTTTACCGGAGAAATGGAATTCATATTCTTTGCACATAGCTAACCAAAAAGGACCCAAAATGAAATGGGTACCAAAAGCAGTTTGTTTTGATTGTGCCAAACCGTAGATCATCAAGATGACTCCGGAATACCTCAGTTTCGGAGTCGAACCTCATGGAAGTGCTTACACGAGATATCATGAAAGATTGGAACACGATGACTTCGGAACAACTCGGTTTCGAACTCAATCTTCAAATGATTTAGGCTTTCAATTATTTCAGATTGAAACCCGTTCTAAAACCGGAAATATACGAATTTATTTATCTAAATACAAGTTTAATATGATGAATGTGAATAGTAGCGGATTTTTAATCTCGACTAGAACTACCATATTCAAATTATTATCTTTGTGTTTAATAGTCTTTTCGTAATTAACAAGTGTTTTCGAAATGCAAAATTTTTTCAAAATTCTAAACCAGAAAATTTGATTAAAGTGACTAGAACTAGATTCAATCGACAAAGATGATTTAATAGCGGATTTTGAATTTCGACTAGAATTATTTCCTCTTTTAGAGAAGATTTAGTAGCGGTTTTTCTTATTTATCTAGTTTCCAAAACACTTGTGTGATCACACATGGAGAATCAAACTTTGAGGGGGAGTTCATAAAATCATTTTCGAACTACCTCCTAAATCTTTCAAATGAGCTTCAACGAAACAATTTTTCAAATAAATCTTTCGAAATGCAATATTCGAATGTATTTTCGAAAAAGACTTCCAATAACCATTTTTTTTTGTCATGCATATGTTGAAGGGGGAGCGTCTTTTCGAAATTATTGTCATGCATATGTTGAAAGGGGAGCGTATTTTTGATAATATTGCAAACTTTCAAAGTTACTTTGGAAATGTTTTTCAAAAGAATTTGGCAAAATGTTGATGCATCTTGAGGGATTTTCAAAAGGATATCTTTTTCCTATAGTCCAACCAGAGCCGGAGGGACTTACCCAAGGAATCACTTTCGAATGTGAGGGTTATTAAGGTCTAGGATTGGAGGTTAAAGGTGCAAAATCAACAAAAACATCGTTTTCAAAATGCCAAAATGAGGGTGGAGTTGAAATTTATGAGAGGTTGAGTGAGAAGTGTGTGATACGGTTAAAAGAATGAGAGACCGTTTCTTCACCGATTAAATCGCTGGGTAGCCAAGTTTCTATCGACTTTCATGTGTTGAATTTCGATATTGAAAAAGACATCATGGACCCAGTGATGCAATGCACATATACCTCATCGCCACTCAAATTCGTCACAAGAATTTGTTTCAATATACACGGAGAATTAACACATTTCTATCATCTTCTCACTCGGAGAATGTTGATATTTAACAAGAGAAAATCAACTCCATTTCTCGACTTCGTTTCATGCACTATTGAGTCTAGCGCCAGAACTTTAAACATTTTCTAGGACACGCACGAATCTTCAAATAGCATATCTCTGTGATATAGCTCGGAACATTTGTAGTGGTACCAACGATTTTGGTATTTCACGATGATCGAATGGAAATCCTACCAATGCTAACGCTTTTCCAACATTGAATGTAGGTCACACAATCGACTTCTTTTGTGATTTTGATTGTTGTGTTAACGACCAATCTAAGTGATCTCGTAGTTACTTACCCATTTTCACGCTCATGGACGCTATTTGAGAATACTATTTGGGTACACGTTTACATGATGATTACAACGAGTCATAATCATCATGAGGGGGAAGAACGTGTACCAAAGGGAAAAACGTGTGTAAATGGTTTTCCAATGGGAAGAACATGAAGTAAAGAAGAATGTTCATCATCAAGCTACAACAAAGTAAAACATCAACTTTCAGATAGTTGATTTCAAGTATGAGTTGAGGGGGAGCTAAATGAAAAATCAAAACGTCAAGGATTTCGGTACGATTGCTCAAACAAAATAAGCTTCAAACAAAGAAATCCAATCAAGCTTCTACAAGTTGAACGATAAAATGAAACTACTCAACTAAGGGGGAGCACTCAAATAAGGGGGAGCGTTCCACTTTGTGGTTCAAACGGTCAAAGGAAACGAATTTTATGTTCACATCGGAATCATGAAATAAAAGACTATAAGTCTACATAAAACATTCGTTTGAAATGAAAGATTCTTCAAGTCAACTTTCAAAGTGTGCTTTCGGCGATACAAAGATTTAAACACTACTCTGATGAAATCTAAAGTTGAATTTGAAGACCACGAAGACAAAGGAGGAGATCGTTAAGACTATCATCCAAGGTTCGCCAAAAGGAGTTTTTGGATGATTAGGCTCTTAAGACTTCTTCAAAGAGCGAGACCTTCGACAATACTTCATCAATGACATGTTCAATACAACATCAAGGTCAAGCTTTCAAAAGAAAAGAAAGATTCTTCAAGCAACTTATCTTTAGATACAAAAAATATCAAAGATTACAACAAACTACTCTGATTAAATCCAAAGTTGCGGTTGAAGATCAAATCAAGCATCTACACGGTCAAGATAACAACAATGAAGATGCTTAAAGACAAAGACTTCATATTTTGAACTACAAATAAGGGGGAATTGTTAGGAATAGAATATTCATAACTTTGTATTTGTAGTCGTTCTTAGGGGCTTAATTGTAATATGTGAGAAGTCTTTGTAAAGTCCCCACCTCCTATAAATAGGAGTGTGGGGTGTGTGTAATGTTAATGAGATTGTGCTTAATTGATAAATCATACTTTCTCTCTCTAGAATACTTTCTCTCTCTAACCTGATCAGAACCTACACTAAAGATTTTATAAACTTAATAAACAATTATATTTACTCGAGAACTTAGTATGTTTTTAGGATTTCCGTAATTCCGACGCGTTCCGACTTCCTTTCCGCACATGCTGATTCTTAGCAAACCGTGAGTTACCTCCCCACTATTTCTACCATTTTCTTACGATTTTTGGGGGAAATATGAGAAACCAAATGCTTTTAATACTTATATGCGAATGTTTTTTTTTACTTACCATTACTATGTTTTCAAATGATTGATAGTTGTCTTAAATGCCACGGGTTAAGTGCGTACTATCAGTTTTCAAATTAAGTGCCCGATTTTCATTCATTACACACTATTAGCTTCCTTAGTCGTATAGCATTATGGGTATCGATACTTACGAAATGATCGTTCCTTACTTAGGTGGAAATCTAAGTACATGTGCTAGTAATTCTACACTCCGTAGATAGTGCGGGGTGGGGCCATATTCACGATCGGGTTTAAATCGGTTTAGTGTGAACACTTATATTTATATTATATCAAGAGGTCCCTATTCGTTATACAATCAATATTTTTCTTTATACGTATATCTTATACCTGTATATATAGAAATATTTGGAGACGCAAACTATATTCTTTACCCGTATATATATAGAGATATACGGTGCCGTAAACATTTTTACAAGTATTGATATACTTGTCCGTAAGCATTTTTACAAGGTATTGCTATACCTTGCCGAAACCACTTTTATCCGAGAGTATATATATACGGACCCGAAAACATCTTTACAAAGTATTGCTATACTTTTCCGAAACCATTTTTATCCGAGAGTATATATATATATATATATATATATATATATATATATATATATATATATATATATATATATATATATATATATATATATATATATATATATATATATATATATATATATATATATATATATATATATATATATATATATATACGGACCCGCAAAACATCTTTACAAAGTATTACTACACTTTTCCGAAACCATTTTTAGTCGAGGACTAGAAAACTGTATCTCACTCACTACTTTTTGTAGTTGACACTTTTTCTCATGTTTTTAGGAAACGAAATGTAAGGACTAGAAGTGCATATCTTATGGGAGGGTCAGGCAAGTCACGTGGTTATGAATCGGGAGAAGACCTTATTTCGTATTTTTTGGAACATCTTTTGTATTCTGTTGTAACGAAGTGTTAAAATAATTGGTTATTCTGAACTTATAAACACTTTTATATATTCTAATGACTTGAAAATCGTTTGTAGTTTATTATATCTCGTCTTATGATATCGACGCTCTTCACATCCTGTGTTTCCGCTTTAGCGGGGTGTGACAAAAATTGTATCTCACTCACTACTTTTGTAGTTGACATTTTTTCTCATATTTTCAGGAAACGCAATGTAAGGACTTGAAGTGCATCTATTCGGTCTCGGGTCAGGAAAGTCACGTAATCAAGAATCGGGATGACCCTGTCTATTTACTTCAAGAATGTCTTTTTAAGTCTTTACATATGTTATTGTAGTTGTAATGTATTGCTAAAAATACTTGGTTATCTTTCAAACTTTGTAAACGTTTTATGATTTTAATGACTTAAAACAGTTCGTATTTATTATATCTCGATATCTTCTCTTCACATCTCTTGTTTCCGCTTTAGCGGGGTGTGACATAATGTTACATTGAAGTATCTTGTTGAGAAAAAGAGTCAAGATGTGCAATCAAAGACTAAGGTAAAGCAAGAGGATGATCCTTTTGCTGAATATATGGAGAAGGAGTCCTGGTTTGCAAAGACTCAACATGAAGATCCAGGTCCTGCTTAATCTTCTAAATCTACACTGCCAGAAGACTATTATGTAGATGATCCTGCTGTCACAACAATGATTGAAGAATTTTCTAATTGGATTGATGAGACTGCAGCAGATGGAGGTGATTTATATCAATATGGATTTCCCAATGATGTTGCGCTGATACTCTAGTTCAAGGAGAGGGAAGTGCTTCAGGATCTAGAATAAAGAAGGTTTCCCAAGAGGAGTAGAGAGCAGAACTGGTGAACATGAAGAGAGGTATTCTTCCACGTATAGTTGGTTGGAGGTTTGATCATTATACTGGTTCAATTGTTATTAAGAGAGAAAGCAGAACTGGTACAATGACTAAGTCCTTTGACACAACTCAGAAACTTATGAAAATTTCTATGGAAGATGCCAGAAGGCTCTGTCAGTTGAATATGGTGAACCATGGTCAATATGCACATGGATATGATTATGAGAGGTTGACAGGTCTTGAATTTCATCTAAGCGAAACGAACCGAAAACAGGGTCATGATGCGGAATCTCATGACCTGAGTTTGGAATCAAAATTGAAGGAAAACATGAAGTCGAATTTGTGATTGAGTAATTGAAAGAACTGATTAGAACTACAAAATGTGCAACTGTTTAATAGATTTCATTGGTAGTGGTGACAGGTTTGGATCAAGCTTGTTACAACAGACATTCAAGCTCGACGGAACCTCTTTGAGAGAGTTCCGGGTTCAAAGACAACAAACTCTAACAACCTATCACACTATTTATAGACAAAATTTAACAAACAGACACTCTAGGAACTATATTATTACAACATTATCATCATCTTAATTTCACTTAGGGGAATTCACTTCAGTTCTGAACCAAAGTCTTCATCCTCCGAATTGATATCTTCAATGCTGACTTATGTTTACTTAAGTTAAACCTTAGCTTGTTTTCAGTTCGGAGGAACTTTATTTAGTTCAGAGTATCTGAACTAACTTGTTCCCCGAACTGAAAACTTCACTTCGGATTATTCTTGATGATTTCAGTTCGGACTCTCCACGAACTAAAATCATCTTTATTCCATCACACTTCCAGACTCCATAGCTTCATCCACTCTATTTCTTGGCCCAAACGAGGTTCATCCATAAATGTGCTAAGACAGATTTTGCCAACTTTGAAAAGAAATTATGAGCAAAAAGAAAAAGAATGACTATGTTTATTGCTCCCATAAAGAAGGCCAAAGTTGTGAATCAAAACCCCAAGATCCAAAGTTATGCATCAAAATCCCAAGATACTCAGATGGTGGGTTGATTATGAAAATGATGAAATTGTGCTGAGCAGAGAAGATGGAAAGGATTAGAGGCTCTCTGAGAATCCTGACCTAAGAGAGCTCTCTAATGATGATATTCTTACTATTTAAATCTTCCACTTGATAAAATATGACAGGTCCTGAATTCTCACACACTCAGCGAATCGAATTGAAACAGGTCATGATGCGGAATCTCATGACCTGAGTTTGGAATCAAAATGAAGAAACATGAACTCGAATTTGTGATTGAAACTGAAAGACCTGATAAACAACATAAAAAATGTGCAATTGTTTAAGATTTCATTGATAGTGGTGACAGGTTTTCGATCGAGCTTGTTAAAACTGACATTCAAGCTCGACGGATGCTCTTTGAGAGAGTTCCGGGTTCAAAGACCACAAACTCTAACAACCTATCACACTATTTATAGACAAATTCTAAAAAAAAAGACACACTACGAACTAAATTATTACAACATTATCAACATCTTAATTTCAACTCGGGGAGTTCACTTCAGTTATGAATCAAAGTCTTCATCCTCCGAATTGATATCTTCAATGTTGACTTTTGTTGACCTAGGTTACACTTCAACTTATTTTCAGTTCGGAGGAACTTCATTTAGTTCAGAGTATCTGAACTAACTTGTTCCCCGAACTGAAAATTTCACTACGGATTATTCTTGATGATTTTAGTTCGGAACCTCCACGAACTAAAATCATATTTATTCAAACACACAGAAGACTCCATAGCTTCATCCTTTCCATTTCTTGGCCCAACAAAATATAACCTGATGATAAAGAAAGAAGGAGGGCACTTGAGGTTGTAGCTTGGGAGGTTGATAAAATCAGAAGGGGTACAGGAGACAGAAGGTAGATACTAATGTTTTTTTTTGGAAGATGGGAATGGAGCTTATACTAGCAAGATGAAGATTTTGGAAGCATCATCCAAGGGGGAGATTGTTGGAGCATATAGAGTTGATGTTGAAGCTTCCAAAGATCTTAATCATATTGTAGAGTGTTAGACATTTAGTTCGGGTGAACATTGTTCATCACTCGAACTAAATATTAGAGTTTAATATCAGGACGACTTAAGGTCGAATGAACTAACTCTTCACCATAGTTAAGTTCAAGTTCACCGAACTAAAAGTTAAATGATAGTCTAATTATTAGTTCACCCGAAGTGTTTTTAAATAAACATAAGGGTGGTTATAATGTAATAGTTAGTTAGCTTAACCTATAAATAGTGGTAAGAGGAGTGCAGAATGTGTGAGTTTATGAATCATTATCTCTGTAACAACTTTCCCGCCATCTAAGGCTTTGAAAATAATATCTTCAACCGTTGAATTCCTTGTTCTAATTTCAGTTAGTTTAATTAATAGCTTGTCATTCTGTAACCTCTTATTGATTCCTTACATCGAGTGTTATAGCTTTGAGGATTGATCAGACCTGACATTGTTGTAGTGTAACCAATTAGTTATATAAGGCAAACTAAAACCAACATCATTATGATGATTATTAATTTTGTTTAATAATCATGATTATGTCATAAACTATAGGTGTTACAAAGTTTTTCATTAATCTAACATAATGACTCAAAGTCATTATGAGATAAATTAATAGAAATATTTAACTCAATTGCCTTTAATGCATATATACCACACTTTTGAAATTTGATATCTCATTCATCTTATATCAAATTTAGACACATAACTCTTAATATATCGTATATATATATATATATATATATATATATATATATATATATATATATATATATATATATATATATATATATATATATAGATTGGGGTTCAATAGAGATCTTTTTTTTGCTAGAGATCCAGGGATCACCTTCTCAGCCACAAGATCATCTAAAATTTGTGGCTGAGATTAAAAGTTGGGTTTAAATGATTTGTAAGGAAAAAACACGGAGGGGCAAAAAAGTCTTTTTACCTTTTTCCTTTTTTTTTTACTCACACGCGCTTTTCCTTTCACTTTTGTCTTTTTGTCTTTTGCTTTTGTGTCACATTTACCAAGTAAGGCTTTTCCTTTCACTTTTGTCTTTTTGTCTTTTGCTTTTGTGTCACATTTACCAAGTAAATATTCTTTCACATAAATGTATTAAACAAATATTGAGCACATTTACCAAGTAAATATTCTTTCACATAAATGCATTTTACATCAACATACTAAGACACATTATTAATAAAATCACAAGTGATTACTAAACGTTTTGTGACATTTTACATCAAAGAACTAAGGCACTAAATTATAAACAGTTTCTTAATGTAAAAACTACATAATCACAAGTGATTAAATAAGCATTTGGTGACATTTTACATCAACATACTAAGACATTAAATAATAAACAGTTTCTTAATGTAAAAACTACATAATCACAGGTGATTAAATAAGCATTTGGTGACATTTTAAATCAACATACTAAAGAAAATTATTAATAAAATCACAGGTGATTACTAAACATTTTGATGACATTTTACATCAACATATAAGGCACTAAATTAATACAATCACAGGTGATTACTAGACATTTGATGAAATTCTACATCAAGGTACTAAGGCACTAAATTAAGAACCTTAAATGTATTAAGGTATTAAGGCACTAAATCACAGGTGATTTTCCTTTACAATTTGTTGACTACAAAATTACATTTAAGATACTAAAGAAAACTACATAATCACAGGTGATTAAATAAGCATTTGGTGACATTTTACATCAACATACTAAAGAAAATTATTAATAAAATCACAGGTGATTACTAAACATTTTGATGACATTTTACATCAACATATAAGGCACTAAATTAATACAATCACAGGTGATTACTAGACATTTGATGAAATTCTACATCAAGGTACTAAGGCACTAAATTAAGAACCTTAAATGTATTAAGGTATTAAGGCACTAAATCACATGTGATTTTTCTTTACAATTTGTTGATTACAAAATTACATTTAAGATATTTAGTGACTTAATTTAATAAAATCACATGTGACATAGTTATTGTTCAAAGAAAATACACCAAACCGAAAGTATTCTCAAACAAAATATTTGTCTACTCATTTCAAATAAAATTCAACTAGTAAAGTAACATATTAATAAAATCACAGGTGATTACTAAACATTTTTGTGACATTTTACATCAACATACTAAGGCACATTATTAATAAAATCACAGGTGATTACTAAACATTTTTGTGACATTTTACATCAACATACTAAGGCACATTATTAATAAAATCACAAGTGATTACTAAACATTTTGGTGACATTTTACATTAAGGTACTAAGCCACTAAATTATAAACAGTTCTTAATGTAAAAACTTTAGAATCACAAGTGATTACTAAATATTTTTTATGACATTTAAGGCACTAAATTAATACAATCACAGGTGATTACTATAGATTTTGTGACATTATTAATAAAATCACAGGTGATTACTAAACATTTTTGTGACATTTTACATCAACATACTAAGGCACATTATTAATAAAATTACAGGTGATTACTAGGTGATTAGTAAACATTTTGGTGACATTTTACATCAAGGTACTAAGCCACTAAATTATAAACAGTTCTTAATGTAAAAACTTTAGAATCACAAGTGATTACTAAACATTTTTTATGACATTTAAGGCACTAAATTAATACAATCACAGGTGATTACTATAGATTTTGTGACAATTTACATCAAGGTACTAAGACACTAAATGATAAACAGTTCTTAATGTAAAAACTATAGAATCACAGGTGATTACTAAACATTTTGACGACATTTTTACATCAACATACTAAGGCACTAAATTAATAAAATCACAGGTGATTACTATAGATTTTGTGACAATTTACATCAAGGTATTAAGACACATTATTAAGATTCCTAAATTGGACTCTAAGATTCACTTTATAATTGCGTTTGGACTTGGGGTATACATTTTCAGCAGTTGCAATAACTATCTTTAAGATTCATATATCAATGATGTATACAGTCACATGTTCTTATACATTGATGCCCTCTGACATGTTCTTATACATAGATAATTGGAAGTTTATCCAAACATTAAAAACTAATAATCATGACTTCAAATCACAATCACCAAATAATCAGTTACCAAACACAAATTCCAATACCCTCTTATAATAAAATCGTAAATTAGAAAATATTCAAGAAAAAGTGAACCTGAGACATCTTCTTTGCCACGAAGCGCCTGAAGGACGATTTTGTCTTCATCCATCTTACCTTTACTGACCAACCACCGCGGAGATTCAGGCAAGAAAAAGATGGTCAACACAAAGTAAGCAATGGAAGGTAAAGAGAGGACCCCTACTTCCACCACCCACCGGAAAATCTCCCCGTCCCAAAACCAAAAAACCGTCCAAATCTCTCCGTCCCCGTCATCGATCTCTCGAAACACAGGTCGGCTGTCGTGGAACATGTCCGGGAAGCGTCTTCCACGTTGGGGTTTTTTCAGATAGTTAACCATGGTGTTCCGGTTGAACTGATAGGTTCTGTGATTGGGTGCTACACCGGCAGCGGCAGTCATCTCCGGCACCCTTCTTATTTCATCATAACTTTCCATTCCTTCTTTGACATCAACTTGAAGAGCAGAACTTGCTAGCTGTAGATCTATGAATAGTATACTTTTGTTGTTTATAGATTTTGAGGTAAATTTAGTAGTGAAGGGTCATCTTTTTTGATTAGGAAAGAGAATGTGTGGTTTGGTTTGTTGAACAAGATCTGATTTCTGTTTTCTTTTTTAGGGGCGCGTGACATTTTTAAATATTTTTCCAATATGACTAAAATACCCCTCCGTGGGTTTGATCTATTAATGAAATTGTATGGCTCTAAAGGTGATCTCTGGATCTCTAGCAAAAAAGAGATCCCTTTTGAACCCTCCCCTATATATATATATATATATATATATATATATATATATATATATATATATATATATATAGAGTTGGTTTCATTTAAGAACCATGTAATTAATTAGGAACCAAAGGAACCACCTCTTGGCCCTTGGATCATCTTTTAATTTTAAGATTTAGATCTAATATTAGTTATCACTAAAAGGGTAAATCAGACATTACACACACATATATTTCAATCCCGTCTCTTTATCTCCCCCTCCCTCTTACACAGATACAACCTGAATCTCTCCCCCTCACCAAAATCAAAATTAAAATTCTCAAATTTAATCTGTTCAGATAACTTCGATCCGTTCCTTTTTGATGATGACTCGTTCTTAATCGACGATAAAATCCACGGATCTGAAGGTATGTTAAATGAAATTGCGTATTAATCGATTAATTAATTAGATCTGGATCTTATTAATTAGGGAGCCAATTACAGAGCATACGGATAAGTTGCAAACTGTTGTTGATAAGTTGCCTGATAAGGGCGACTTGCTTAAAACAGCTCTCTGCAGAAACGAAGATACAGTTATTGGCTGACATGACAAGAAAAATGGTAGTCAGTTATATTGTTGGTATGTATTACACATATATACAAAGCCCAGGAAATAGATTGTATACCGTGAAATGATAAAAATTATGTGCAATGAGTTCGTATATTCACTTGTGTATATTTCGTATTTACTGGTGTATATTTCGTATTCATTAGTGTATATATACATATTGTATATTCACTTGTGTATATTGTGTATTCACCGGTGTATATTGCGTATTCACCGGTGTATATTGCGTATTCACCGGTGTATATTGCGTATTCACTAGTGTATATTATGTATTCACTAGTAGACACACTAATATTGTATATTCACTTGTGTATATTGCGTATTCACTAGTGTATATTGTATATTCACTTGTGTATATATATTGTATATTCACTTGTGTATATATATTGTATATTCACTTGTGTATATTGCGTATTCACTGGTGTATATTGTATATTCACTTGTGTATATTGCGTATTCACTAGTGTATATTATGTATTCAATAGTAGACACACTAATATTGTATATTCACTTGTGTATATTGCGTATTCACTGGTGTATATTGTGTATTCACTTGTGTATATTGCGTATTCACTGGTGTATATTGTATATTCACTTTCGTATACATTAGTGAATATAGTGTATACATTAGTGTATAGTGTTTAAAAAAAAGTTTAACATTCTTTTAAACACATGCTTATAACTATACGATGTATTCAATAGAGAATACATCATATACATTAGTGAATATAGTGTATACACTAGTGTATAACTATACATTAGTGAATATAGTGTATTGTATAGTGTATATGGTTCAGATGTGTTTTTGGTGAATTAGTATATACACTGGTGAATATTTAGTATATACACTAGTGTATATACCGAAACTCACTAAAAAAAAAAAAAAAAAAAAAAAGTCGTCAAAAGTATATCAAGTGGGTGCTCGTTGGAAAGATAATTAAATGCTTGTTCTAATGGTGTATTTAGTTTTTCATAAAACCTAGTTATACTCTAGATATGTTAATTTAAAGTTAATTAGGATTTTAAAGTGGGTTTTAATTGATTTCGCAAGTAATATTAACGAAGGTATATTATATGTTGGATGGTTATTTTTAAGTAATGGTTGTCTTAGATGATACAGTTATTGGCTGACATGACAAGAAAAATGGTAGTCAGTTATATTGTTGGTATGTATTACACATATATACAAAGCCCAGGAAATAGATTGTATACCGTGAAATGATAAAAATTATGTGCAATGAGTTCGTATATTCACTTGTGTATATTTCGTATTTACTGGTGTATATTTCGTATTCATTAGTGTATATATACATATTGTATATTCACTTGTGTATATTGTGTATTCACCGGTGTATATTGCGTATTCACCGGTGTATATTGCGTATTCACCGGTGTATATTGCGTATTCACTAGTGTATATTATGTATTCACTAGTAGACACACTAATATTGTATATTCACTTGTGTATATTGCGTATTCACTAGTGTATATTGTATATTCACTTGTGTATATATATTGTATATTCACTTGTGTATATATATTGTATATTCACTTGTGTATATTGCGTATTCACTGGTGTATATTGTATATTCACTTGTGTATATTGCGTATTCACTAGTGTATATTATGTATTCAATAGTAGACACACTAATATTGTATATTCACTTGTGTATATTGCGTATTCACTGGTGTATATTGTGTATTCACTTGTGTATATTGCGTATTCACTGGTGTATATTGTATATTCACTTTCGTATACATTAGTGAATATAGTGTATACATTAGTGTATAGTGTTTAAAAAAAAGTTTAACATTCTTTTAAACACATGCTTATAACTATACGATGTATTCAATAGAGAATACATCATATACATTAGTGAATATAGTGTATACACTAGTGTATAACTATACATTAGTGAATATAGTGTATTGTATAGTGTATATGGTTCAGATGTGTTTTTGGTGAATTAGTATATACACTGGTGAATATTTAGTATATACACTAGTGTATATACCGAAACTCACTAAAAAAAAAAAAAAAAAAAAAAAGTCGTCAAAAGTATATCAAGTGGGTGCTCGTTGGAAAGATAATTAAATGCTTGTTCTAATGGTGTATTTAGTTTTTCATAAAACCTAGTTATACTCTAGATATGTTAATTTAAAGTTAATTAGGATTTTAAAGTGGGTTTTAATTGATTTCCAATTTGGCCCTCAATTTTGACTTAATTACAAAATTGCCACCTTCAGTTTAATTTTTGATCTAAATGATCTAATGGTGATTAAATGGTTCCTAATGGTTCCTAAATAATTGATGGTTCCTAAATGAACCCACCTCTATATATATATATATATATATATATATATATATATATATATATATATATATATATATATATATATATATTATTTGTACAAACTTTTATTGTGAAAAAATTGCGAGAAACTCACTTATTCACCAAAATTCCAACATATAATATGCTCTAATTATATGTCTATTTGAGGCATATCAGTAACACAATAAACAATAACCGATTATATCATTGAGATGGCAAAAAATTTATATTCACATCATTCTAATGATTTCTAGTAATACTATATGGATCTTTACCTTTAAACTTACTTAAGCAATACAAATATCACTGTTGCCAGAAGTAATACCTACATAACAAACTCCCGTCATGTGAGAGGTAATTATGAATACGTACTTTAAGTATAAGATATATTTGAATGGCACCGATAATATTGACCAAGTTCTCAAGACACACTTATGCAAACATTTTATTTGATTGTGACCCTCGCCTTGAATTTGCCATCAATAAACATTTTATTTGATTGTGACCCTCGACTAAAGCTGAAGTATAACTGAGCCGGTAGTTTAAATCCTAGAGTCATAAACTATGGCAAAATCACCTCCACGCATTGTACAATCATCAATCTGACTAGGAGAGTCACTAAAGTCTAATAGCCTGGTGAAATTTGTTTATAACCTCTATTCTTCACTTTGATGCCCCTAAATTTTCTCATATTTGGTAATGGATGGACTATTAATCATCATATTTCTGTTTCTAGTAATATATACTTTTTGAAGAAAATCTAATATATGACAACATAGTGACTATATGACACCTACAAATTGTTTTCACTATTTTACTTGCTTGAAGAGAAAGCTGTGCATTTGACTAAAAGAAATATTCTGAATGACAACTTAATTCAGAATGATCAAAAGAACAGACTGAGTTAAGAAAAACAATGAGAGTTTATCTTCATATAGTCAGACAACAAGTCCTCGTAAAAGATCTAGGGTGCATTCATGAAGGACATTTCTCCATTGCTCGTTGAGCAACTTTTTTGAGTAGATCATGATTCTTTTAGGAGGAAATTAATTGGTAATTATTCAAAAAAGCATAAACTAGACTTTTGGTTCAAATTGTTTTTTGGAGACACATGACGTCGAATTCTATAAACTCAATATATATTAAAATTACGGTTTAAAAATGAAGAAGAAAAGGAAACTGATTCAAAAATCCATAACAACTAGAAAATATGGTTTTGTCATTCTCCAGAGTCTCTTTAATTAAGGTTCTTTTTTCACTGCATAATCCCCTAATTTCGAATTCCATGTAGCTTCATGTCATCAAAAATGGGTGCACAAACTCCGTGTAGCCCCAGTTTGTCGTACATATAGGTCCAAAATAAAATAATGGGCTACGCTATTGCCAAGGCGCAACTCTCCTTTAGTTCATGATGAAAGACGACAAGTATCTATATATCGATGGCGCCCACATTCTAGCACCATGAATGACACTTGTATATATTAACAATTATCCCGTTCAACTCAAGTAGTTGACGTTCAGCTTTAACTTGTCCTTTCTGTCACTTGTGCTTAATTCATGGATTTTCTATGATCCATTTTGCAAAGTCGAATACTCTCTCCCTTACATCCATTTCCCAAATGTACGAAGTTATGGGACTTTCAAAACAATACTAAAAGCCATGAAAATAAATATAACTTTTGTTGTACTATTATGTCATGGATAAAAATAGAGAAAACACTCATGGATGATAATGGAGATGTGGTCCTGTAAAGGAGCTCATTTATATAATGCCCTAGGGTGCATGCTTAACCTAAAGTGTAAATGAAAACAAGTTTATTATAAAGGAAATGTTTTACAAACTTTCTTTATATGTACGAGAGCATGATTAAAAAATCTCGTTTTTATTGGTTTTCATAGGAACTACAAATTATGTACTGTAAAGTCACCAACTAGCTATATGGTCCAGCTTCTTGGTTTAAGATAAGTAAAACCCTAATTACATCCCTTTTTGATTTGTTAAGTATAAATTAAAGGGAAGCAAACTACAAGTTTGACTAACTATGGACCACATCTGAACTCATTGAATGCATATATATTGTCGGATGTTCATAAGTGGAAACGTGGATGAATATTTGCCATATATCTTTCCTAATTTTAGTTTAGAAAAGTTCGAGTGATCTTTGGCTATAACCTGGGGATATGAATGACATAGAGAGAAATAATATTAAAATAAAGATATAAGAGGAAATTGTAGAGGTTCTTGAAATTAAGGAAACAAATCCAAAAGTACATCTCCATTTATATCTAACCCTAAACAAGGAAAACTATGTCTTCAACGAAAACCGATAACAATTAGATGGATTTTTGATTGTACTATTATACTCTACGTAGATAACTAGTACATAACGCCATAACGGCATCCTAAAACGATTTAAACGGGTGCTTAGAACGAATCAGAAACTGCATATAAAAAACGTTCGAAAACTCATTTTCTTTTAAATAAAAAGTTCAAACATTGTTCATTGTTCATTGTTCAAAAAGACATTTTAGATTGTTTTCGAATGAATAGTTTCAAATAGACTATTAGGGTTTTATTAACTGGTTATGGTTTCCATAATAAATAATATATATTTGATAAACAAACAAATATTAAATTTTAATATTTATATAATATGGGTATGCATTCATCACATATATAGATAAAATGCAACGTGTCTGTTCTTTAGAAGATCTTGAATAAACCTACAAATACATAAAGGCATGGTGGATGAGCAAGATAAATTGCTGCCTGTTGCAAATGTTGGTCGGATAATGAAACGGGTCCTACCAACAACAGCCAAGATCTCCAAAGAAGCCAAAGAAACCATTCAAGAGTGTGCCTCGGAGTTCATAAGTTTTGTTACAGGGGAGGCATCTGACAAGTGTCATAAGGAAAATCGCAAGACCGTGAATGGAGATGACATATGTTGGGCCCTTGGGTCCCTAGGGTTTGATGACTACTCCCAGGCTATTGTCCGCTTCTTGCATAAGCATAGGGAGTTTGAGAGCGAGCGGGCAACAACAGCCGCAGCATCAGCAGCATTAGAATCAAATCTCATTAATATAGATGACGCAGAAACTACTGGAGAAACTTCCACTTCTAATAGTTTTAAAGGGCGATTGTATCATCAAAACAATTCATCTCAAGAGTTCAGATCACTTGTCCAAAAAGGGGAAAAATTCTCAAACAAATAGAAGCCTAGCTTCTTGAGTGTAAACGTAACTTAACCCCTTGCTTATCTATATTTTCTTATCTAAAACATTATATTTGCTACAATTGATTGTCATAACAAAACCCATCAAATATGGTAATATACGCCTGTTTATTATCAGCCAAACTTCGTTGTATTTAAACAGAAATATTGGTTTCTACAAGATCACGATTTATATTTCAATTTGAAGAAACGGCCGGGTAGTAATGGTTGGGTATCTCAAACTTGTATGGTTACTCGACATACTAAGAGCGCATGTGTATTTTTTTTTCTTTTTTCTTTTTCTGCTTCTTAATAAGCCATGAAAAACTTCAGCATTTTTATTGTCATATGAAGTCGGATGTACTGATACTGATTGAACTATTTATTATACGTCGCTATATTAGTTTATCTTCTACGAGTCACTAGTTTAGTTAGTGGACATACTTAAGATAGAACGAATTATATTGAAGAAACAATGAATTCAGCTTCTATAAACATGTGATGTTATAAAATGCTGGTACATCTCTTTTAATAATATGTGTCAATTGAAACGATTATTAAGATTTATTTTGATCTAGTTTTCATTATTAGTAGAGGTGTATATATATTTACACGTACACAAACTGATTCTGAAACAACGAAATAGCATAAAAGTGAACAAAAGAAAATGAAATTTTGTCACAAAACATAAATTACTACAAGATTTGAACGCTTTTGTTTCTCATATTCAACACGGGCTTTTCAAATTTTGAGCTTCATTTAAACTTTATCATCTTTGATATGCCCGAGTCTAATAAACGTATGTGTGAAAATATGTGAACTTATGGAGTCGGACACATTAGACACTTAAATACAAGTATTTGTTTAACGATAAAAATAAATAAACGTTAATTAAATAAGACTTAACGGTTATAATTAAAATAGGTTAAAAGTGAAAAAAACATTTGGATTATAAGTTATTGTGTTTTGAGGTTTGTCCCATATCAGTGAGTAAAAAAACCCTTAAGAAGGAAATCAACTTATAAATAGAGATCACCCCATCTTCCATTTTAATTTACCTACAAAAATCTATCTGTTCCCTTGTGAAGTTTGTGCCGAACAACGCTCTTAGGGTTTTGGTTTTCGGTTTTCACAAGTCCTTGCATACAACTTGTATTGCTAGTGGAAGTTAAAAGTTGTTGTGTGTACTCTTCATACATTACACCAAATCAGTGCTTTCGGAACAAAAAATTTCGGGACTACAGAAATCCGTCCCATTAAGTCCACTAGACGACAAAAAATGAACTTTTCCCCCCCAAAGTTTGACCATAACCTATAGGGACAACATTGTCATTTATCGCGACCACATGTAGTCCCGAAAACTTCACTACGTGACAAAACAGGAGTCTCATGTTTTGTTTGCGTTTGACTACTATTTATCGGGACTACCACTAGTCCCTAAAAAATATGACGAAAATAAACTAGAGGAAAAAAATGGCGCTTAAACCTTTCGGGACTACATCTTGTCCCGATAAATGTGTTGGGGGAAAACACTTAAGGGGACTACATGTTAGTCCCGATAAACAACTCTTACGGGACAACCCCTAAACAATTTTAATTCGACGAAGCTTTAGGGACTACTACAGTGGTCCCGAAAACGTCACTACGTGACAAAACAGGAGTCTTATGTGTTTGTTTGAGTTTGACTACTATTTATCGGGACTACCAGTAGTCCCTAAAAAAACATGACGAAAATAAATTGCAGGGAAAAATTGGCGCTTAAACCTTACGGGACTACATGTTTGTCCCGATAAATGTGTTGGATGACAAAACTTCAGGGGTCTACGTGGCTTGTCCCGATAAACAACTTTTACGGGACAACCCCTAAAAATTCTAGTTCGACAAAGCTTTAGGGACTACTCTAGTTCTCCCTAAAATTGGCACCACAAAAATATTAACATGTCTAAATACTTTGGGGGACAACACGTAGTCCCTAAAAACACTCAAATGTAGTCCCCAAATGTTTATCGCCTAAAATTCCCGCTAAAAAGGGCTGAGAGCACTTATTTTTACAAAATCTTTGTATATATCACCACCACCACATCCAATTCTTATCCAAGTGGAGTGCTCATGTGGAGGTGGATATGTAGTTGTGAGACGATCACATCAACAAGGCAGCTTTGGTAGAATTTACTATGCGTGTCCCGATTCAAAGGTCAACAAACAACTCATTTTTTTATATATGTCGTATATAAATAATTTATTTTTTAAAATGACATTGTTTATAATTTTTTTACCGTTTACGGCCTTTTGAAAAAGACTACGGCTGTGGATATTTTGCATGGAAGGATGAGGTCACTTTTGAAAACATAAGTTCTTTTCTGAGACAGACAACACCTTCAGATTCTTCTTTGTGTGCAAGTTCTTCTTCAGGATCCTCTAGAGCTACACTTACTCCGAAAAACACAAAGTGCTCAAACTGCAAGCTGTTAAAGTTGAAGATAAAGGCAATGGAGGCAAGAAAAGCCATGGAGAAGAATCCCGATGACCACCCGTGTGAGTATGCGGAAATACATCATGATCTTTTAAATGAAATGGCCAATCTTCGTGTGTAGTAGTAGTTAGTTAGGCTGAATGTGCTAGAATAAAGGAGATTGAGGGGATGCCCCGGTTTCCATGTTTTAACCATTTTAGGATGTAATGGTTTATGTTTTTGTCCTTTATTTTAATAAAAGTTCTTATGTTTACGGATATGTATGCCAATAAACACACCTTAAAAACGTTGGTAAACATACTACAACTTAAATCACATTAAATCAAATACATGAAGATACAATACATAAACCATTTATAATAATGCATTTAGTACAAATGCCAATGGTGCAAACATAAACACAACTTAGAAAGGGAGATAAACACACATACACTTAATGTGTTGACATACACATTTTTATTCGGGAACACATAACACACCATAAAAACGTAGGTAAACACACTACAAGACGAGGTCGTTGAAAGGGCACATTCCCCTTCAACTTTTCAATGAAAAGTAGCTTGCCCCATCAGCACCCTCATCTACCTCCCTTTCAAGGTCCTGCAACCTAACTAGCAATTCACTGTCTCTTTTGGTTAACTCTTGCAACTACTCAATTGACTTAGCCTTATTCATAACCCAATCAGGAGAAGCTTAGAGTTTTGAATAAAGCCGTTGTATTCGTCAATGGTGCTAGTTAACCTAGCACTCATATTGCTAATCATGCGTGCAAGCCTGAGGTCAGCATCCTTTGCCCTGAAGAAATACAAACTCAGAATATCAGTCCAATTATGAGATTGGACCGAATCTCTCAACTCAACAATCCTTCTCAAGATCCACATCTGTTTGTTGTATTCTTGTTCTATGCATATGAATACAACTCGCATGCCTTATATACACAACATTTTGAAATCCACTAGCCTATCCTTTCAATGTAAGCCACACACCTAGCTTTACACAGTATGAAGATATATCAATTATGAGCCACTATCAATAATCTGTGCACATACTGTATACACAGTATGTAGATATGTCAATTATGAGGGTCTGTCAATTCTATTGTGCACATACTGTATACACATGTATACACAGTATGAAGATATCTATTTCACGAAGCACTATCTATTACGAGCCACTATCTATTTCACTACCCATTATGAGCCACTATCAATTATGATCCACTATCAATTATGATCCACTATCTATTTCACAAAAAATTAAAGTAATATTCATTTTAAACCTTCAATTTTAGTTACATTTGTTATACCCGTAAATTTGACACCATTTTTTCTTTCTTTTTTTCGACATGAACTTATCGTAGACGTGATAAACCACACCTATTTTTCAACCAAAACCTTTATAATAAAAACCATTATAATTATAAACGATACATCCCATATAAAGATAGTATAAATATTTATATTTATATACAACTATATCTCTAAGAAATTTTACAAAAATATATCTATTAACCCCCCGTTCCCCACAATTCACCTCCCGTCCTCTTTTCCCAAAAAATTTTCCCAAAAAATTAAAACCCTACATTTTCCCCCAAAATCAAAATGTCAAATTCTAAAATCCAACTTCAAAATCAAAACTCATCACTTATCTCTCTACATACTTCATAAATTCACCCTCAAACGTCGGCAACCGCATGCTCGATGACCAGTTACCACCACTGGGAGCCGATCACACCACTACAACCATTAGTTCTCTTCTAACACCATGTGCGTGAAGAAGGTTTGTAGTTCCCTTTTATTCAGGTGTTGTTCTATATCTATGAATATTTTTTTTTTATAGTTTAATCTATAAAATAAAAATAAAAAGATAAAAAAATTAGAGATAATACAGAGAAAGGGTGGTGTGTGTGTTATTGTGCTATGAAATTTACTTTTTGCTTTGTATCTATGTTTAAAGAATTTTGACTATTTTGGTTTAAACTTGGATTTTAGTGGTGAATGACTCCATTTTAAAACAATTATAGTTCTTTTTGCTAAAGAACAAATGTTTGTTAACATATAGATTACTTTTGTAAGACTCATGAACCAAAAATATCTGAATGAACGAACATGTAAACGATCACAAACTTTAATGTTTGACTCTATTTTTATATTTGGCTAGTTTTAAATTGGATTATGGTTCTCTTTTAATTAATTTTGGTAATAATGAGGATGGGGAACAATGAGTTTGATCTACGAAGGTATATACAAGCAAGCAAAGGAAACAAATTCAAAAGGGGCACAACTCACAAGTCAAATTTAGACTCGATTTGGGATGCAACGATTATGTATTTTATATGTGTTAATTAACATCTAGGCTGAAGACAAATATATTAATTTTAGCTTATTTGCAATAATAATGTTGATCTAGTAATAAGTATTTGTCAAAGAGTAAAAGAGTTTTGAATATTGAACTTAGTGGTCATTCACTAAACTTTCCGTTTTGTTTCATTTGTTTGACCTTGTACGTGATTATGTAGTTTATTGTTTTATTACTAATTGACTAAAAAACAATGGTGAATAAGTGGTTGCTGTTATAAAGCTAAGGATAAGGGTTGAGCTTTTCAAGTTTTTAGATTGACGAAGATTCATGGATAACAATATACACTTTTTTTATAGGTTATAACTGTTTTTTTTATTGAATTTGTTTAAAAAATTAATTTTAGATGTTTAGTTTTAGATTTCTAAAGGGTAAATAGTGAACATTTCGAACTTTCGGTAGCAACTTATTGCTTTTATTAAGCTTGATGAAGTTGATAGCTTTTCTTTGTGTTTGTTTATTTATATTATTTTGTTTCTACATGATTCTTAAGATATTAAATTGGTTTTTGTTTTTTGAATTTTTTTATTAAATCTGTCGGATATTTGTCGGAATAGGTTATTGTTAAGATGTCGGAAATCTGTCGATTCTATTATTATTTCTGACGGATTGTATGTTAGTTCATGAATGAATTTTTTGACCGGTCTCCGACTGTAAAATATGTCGGAAAGTTTCTCTCTGTCGGAAATGTCGTCGGAAAAAAAAATTTGTGACGCCCCTTTTTCCGACAAACGAATTCTGATGGGAATACGTCGGAAACGACACTTCCTGACAGCTTTCCGACGGAATTGGGTGTCGGTATCAACCATTTTTCTAGTAGTGTATTGGGACTACATGTTGTCCCTAAAAGTACGTTGGGAAAACATTGTTGGGACAACTTGTTGTCCCGAAAACCATGTCCCTAGAAGTTTGGATCAAAATTGTTGGGACAGATTGTAAAGTCATGTCACAAGCCGTTTTCGAACAGTTTCAAGGGACATAACATAAGATACCAACAAAAACCGTCGACGTGGCCGGTCAACGCGTCGTCCCGATAATTCAAAATTGTTGTCCCGACAACTTAATGGGACGGAGCAATGGGGATTACGCTTCTCGGGACAACATATCGTCCCGATAAGGTTTTCGGGGTACTACAAACGGGGTCTTTCGGGACTACATGCGTAGTCCCAAAATCCAGTTCTGATGTAGTGAGAAGGGTTGTACTTGAAAATCAAATTGGTCAAGAATTTGTTTGGAGCTCACAACAAGAGGTAGTTTTACATACTTTAATTAATTATCATATACGTGATCCTTATTTATTTCGTTACGTACTTGTGTTATTGATTGTCAATTTGTAAATTTTAAAAGAGGAATTTGGATATGGAGAATAAAATTTGATTTTATGTGCTTATCCAAAGACAAGTTTTAATCTTTTGTTCAAATAACATGTTAAATTAGATGATTTGATGATTATTTGACGTTTGCCTTGATTTACTTGAAAACCAAAAATTTTATATGCTTGATTGCTGAATTTTCAATTGTATTTGCTTCTTGACACCAATTCACCAAAAAGTTCATAAAAAATATACCGTCATAGAGTTAGACTTCAAAATTTAAACCGTAGATGCACGACTCAATGGGCTACAACTTTATAGTTCACTGCTATGGTTGGGGAGGACTCTGTATAAGCTGAAATTGGGCTTGAACTCAATCCAATTCTAAGGATAGCTTTATGTTTGCATGATACAAACTTTTATGTGACTTACGCAATCAAATCATTGTCGCATGTGGTCCGACTTATCTTGACTTATCAACTCAATCCGGAGCCTAATTTAATTATGTAGTTTGTCCTTAGTTGAACGTAATTTAGGTTATCATCGGATTAAATTTGCATGATTACATGATAATTGTTATATGTTTTTAGTCGTTTATTAAGTTTTCTATTTATTGAAACTTCGTTTAAACAATAGGTTTTTCAAAAAAACAAATAAACATGACTAAAGAAACTATAACATTTGATCTATAACGAGGTTCTATTTGCCCGCGCTTCGCGACGAAAATAATCGTTAAAAGCTAAACATTTAAATTTTGTTGAAAGTAAAAGGTAAAATGTAGTTAACTAAACTTGAGGGGTTAATATGTACATAACTAAAATTAAAGGTCAAAAATAAAAGTGTCAATAAATAGTGTATATATGTGTTGAATAACTAACTATTCATAAACTTTTTGTTTACAAATTGATTGTAAGTTATAATTATATTATGATTTTAAATCATAAAATTTGGATATTTTTATTAATGATTATGTTTCAATGATACTACACGTTTTATAACACATTGGGTCGGATTTGTATACCAAACTTTACTCCCGCAATGGGACGTGTACTTACACTTGAACTCTATGGTCACAAAATAATAGATAAAATCTCAAGATCTAAATCGTCTTGAATCGTGTATTTGAGATAATAGTGTAATCTCTAATTCATATTAAATATCAAATATATTTATACTAAAGTTTTAAATTGGCTCATCTATTTTCCACACGATGTCTAGGAAAGGTTAAGATGGATGTGTTATTTACTCCAAATGCCCTCATTTTTTTAACAAACTTTGTGTTGACCATCCTCACCGTCTTACCTGGTCATGCTTAAGTAGAGTTACCGAAAAAGTTTATTTGAATCAAAATAGTTATATATTGTATATACTTGCCATGTATATGAATTAGACATCATAACGCCCATTAATAAATAACTTAATTGAGTAAAAGTCTTTTATAAAAATGAATGATACGAAGATGTATGCATTCTTATTCGTACATATTTTATATAGACATTTATGAAATGAATACCCAATAAAAGTAAGTGTTTGTCATCCAACTTTAAGGACAGTGGCAAGTTTGTTCCACGTCACATGTAGGTGAATTGCAACCCAAGGCGAATAGGCGAATTACAACTCATCGTGAGACGATGGTGGAATGTTTGTAATTTTGATTGGACGACTTAAATCGAGTTAAGTGGTGAGATCCTTAAGTCCGTGGCCTAAGATGAGATGAAACATGCTTATATGATAATTATTAATTATTTACTATTGTCCTTACTAAGTCTCATAATGATCTAGATATTGCACTTGTAATGCAAATATTGCTCGTCACTTACCTTCGTGAATAACACTATCCCTAACAAATAAACTTATGAAATGGTGTTATGTCGTTTAGAGGCCTATTCATAGTAAAATCAATTGTTTATATATTTAAACTTTTTTTATTTAATATTTTTAAGAAATATTATCAAAAGTACTAAATTTTGAACTTTCATATGTTTTGTAGAATGTCAAATACTTTTACACAAAACACAAATCATTCGACTTTCAGGTCGAGTTAAAAAGAAGACGAACGTCATTAAAAAGTAGATGATCCATGTTTCTGTTAAAACCACAACTGTAGCGGAATTGGCAACATACAATGCTACGTTGGTTCGGTTTTTAATCAGTTTTATGATCTCAAAAAAATCCAGCTTAGTAAAACGTCTTATTCATTTTCTTTACACAAATAAATACAATTTTGGCCAAATAAATTACTATTTTGCTATAAGCATTTTCCCATACTAATCTATAATATTTTTCCCTAAACAAACAAACATAAACCTCATATTAAATATAAAGTTTATTTTTCAATGGTATACTTATAAGGATTCGGTTCGGCTTTTCTGGTTCGGTTTTTGGGTAAAACCAAAACAAAACTAGATATATAGAATTTTCATAAATCAAAACCCACATTGTCTATTTTTTTAAGAGTTCACTTTTTCAGTTTCGATTGGTTATTTTTGTCACGAATAGCAATACAGATAAAAATTAGCGATGAGTTTGTTCTCTCACTCCCACTAAAAGAAAACTCAATGCAAATCTTTCTATCGGGAAAGCCTCGCTTATTCAATTCAAAGGGCTGATTATTTAGTGACAAGTAAGCTAGTAAGTAAGTAGGTAATAGTCACCCAGCTAGAAATAAAGACGCCCTCACCATCTTGTAGATACCTGAAGAATCAAACAAATAATGAATGAATGCCATTGAGTAAGGTAGAGGGAGGGTTTGCTACAAGCAACTTGACCGAAGGGGAACAACGCTTCTACTCTTCCACCGAGGAGCCGTTCGCGTGAAGAAGAGGTGGTCACTATTATAAAGAATCAGATCCCGTTACACTTAGGAAATTTGTTTGATTGCTCGTTAGTTTCGTTTTCAATAAGGGGCGAAGCTTAGCATAAATATAAAGTAACCAAAACCTTGCAAATTTTAATCAAAACAAAAATTAGTTACTAAGCTGTTGAAAATTTCATAAAAATTTGCATAAATAAAACGTAACCAAACTCTCTAAAACGTCTCATGAATGAGCTCCTAAGCTGTTGAAAATTTCATAAAAAAAAAATCAAAAAACACATGTTACTATGCTAAGAGGTTATACTTACAAGTTTATAGAACGATATTATTTGCTTAGTATTAAAAGTAGGACTGGAAACAAAACAAAGTGGATTATTTTGTGATTATTATTAGAGGAACAATGTAAATGTTTTTATTCTCTATAGACATTTGTTTCTGAGTTTATGTATTTTTAAAAATTTTTCTTTTATGGAAAGGAGATGATACCTATTAGATAATATAAACAAGAACAAAGGTTTACATGAAAGGAAGGACTAACATGTCGCCTTACAATAAGAGGTATGATCGTTATAATGAGGTTGCTATTTTGATGATCGAAAACATGACTCACGAGCTTCAAACAAAAATTGAAAACCACAATCCTCATAATCCTCATGACATTGACATCCATGTATGCAAACCAAGTTGGAGTAGAATTGTGTGATCTCATTCAATCACTTCATGCTTACAAGCATGAATAAGGGACTCCTGTTATCTCATATGTTTGATTGATGAAGAGCTATATGGGTCAATTGAAATGCCTAAACTATATTTATCCTCAAGCATTGGCAGTTAACATGATCCGTGTTTTCTTTTGTAAGGATTTCGAGGGGTTTTTGCGAAACTACAGTATGCATAATGGGGAAGACAATAGATGAACTTCATGCTATGCTTATATATTATGAAAAGGGCTTATCAAATAAATATGCTACACCACAACTCATTGAGATTAAAGGTGGTAGGATTTAGAAGAAAAAACCACAAACTTACGAAAAAGATCAAGTTTATGGAAAAACTAAGCAAGTTGCTTATGTACCAAAACCTAATAAAAACCCACAAGCTAAGAAAAAGCACCTGGATAAGAATGAGGCATGCCACTACTGCAAAGAGGTTGGTCACCGGAAGAGGAATTGTTTTGCTTATCTTACTAAGCTGATGAAGAAGAAGCAAGCAGGTTTTACCGGTCCTTCAGGTATCTTCACTATAGAATTATTTTCTTTCTCTAAATATAACTCATGGGTATATGACATTTGTTGTACTCACATCTCTAATACTGTTCAGGGACTTAGAGGAAGAAAGAAGCTAAAAAATGGGGCTCTATATTTGTACGTGGGCAATGATGTACGTGCAGCCAGGAGAAGCTATTGGAAGTTTGGACTTAGTTTTACCTTCGGGTATAATCTTTGTATTAGACAATTTTCATTATGCACCTAATGTTACTAGGGGTGTTATTTCCGTTTCTATTTTAATAGACAATGGTTATGTCAACTGCTTATAGATAATGAAACTTTTATCTAAGAATAATGTTAATAATTAAATGTTTTTCCTTGTGACGGTATTTATGAAACTGATATGCGGGATTCTGTTTCAAATATAAATTCTATATATTCTGTTAGCAACAAAAGAGTCAAGTCTAACTTTGGACTATACTTATCTTTGGCATTGTCGACTTGCTCACATAAGCAAGATACGAATAGAAAGGCTTCAACATGATGGGGTTTTAAAATCAACTGATGATGAATCATTTGATAAATGCGTATCTTATATATCAGGTAAGATGGCTAGGAAACCTTGTTCGTAATAAACGAAAAGGGCTACCAATCTACTTGGAATCATACATACTAATGTTTATGGTCCACTTATTGTTGGTCCATAAAGTATTGATGACTGAAGCTTCCAAAGATCTTTGTCAAAGTGTATAGTGTTAGATATTTAGTTCGGGTGAACATTTCATCACCCGGACTAAATCTTAGCTAGTTCGGGTACATCTTCACCAGAGTTAAGTTCAAGTTCACCCGAACTAAAGTTAAATGATGATTTAATTATTAGATCACCCGAAGTGTTTTTAAATAAACATAAGGTTTTTTATAATGTAATAGGTCGATAGTTTAGCCTATAAATAGTGGTGAGAGGAGTTCAGATGTGAGAGCTTGAGTGACAAAATATCTGTAACAAACTTTTTCGCCATTTAAGGCTTTTGAAAGAAAAACTTCCATTGTCGAATTCGTTGAGTTTAATTGTTCTTATTACAATAGCTGAATCAATAACTTGTGATTCCGCAACCTGTTATTGATTCCAGACATAGAGTGTTTGGCGTTAAAGATCGTTCAGACCTGACAAGTGGTATCGGAGCTGGAAATCAAATCAAATTTGATTCAGCTTGTTTATCAGAAGACTGTAACCTACATTCGAGGTGTTTGGAAAAATTATAAGGATTAGAGACGTAAGATCAACAATCATTCTGTTTTTCATAAGTTTGAAATTTGGCGGTAAAAGTCGTTATTGAGGTATTTTAGTATTAATCATCTGTATTAAGTGATTCTGTTTGTTCGTGAGTTTTAATAAGTATTAGCTGATAAATTTTTTGCAAATTTGGTTGAATTAGTGTCAATTCAGTATTAGCCAGTTAATCCGAGTTAAAGTGTGTTCATCCGATTTAAAATCCAAATTTCTCTAATCATATGTCTGTAAATTGTTATGGTTGCTCCAGTTGTGAATAATGATAACGAGGCAGCATCTGGTGGCAGACCTCCAAAACTTCTACCAGGATCTTGATTTCATGATGTGGAAGCTTCGGTTCAAGGATTTTGTCTACTAAAGTGATCGAAAGCTATGGAACTTAATTGTTAATGGTCCTCATCGACCTATGATACAAGAAACTGGTGGAGGTGGTATGATAGATGTAGATCCAGATAGATATACTGATGTTGACAATAAGCTGATTGATAGGGCTTTCAAAGCACTTGGAGCTGTTATTCTTGCTCTTCCTACTAAGATCTACAACCACTTCAAGGACCGTGTTTCAGCTAAAGAACTGATGGCTGCAATGGAACTAAGATATGAAGGAAGTTTGGAACTGAAGGAAAGCAAGAGAGATATGTTGAAAAAGCTGTATGAAGCATTTGAATATGTGAGGGGTGAAATTTTATCTGATCAAATCAGTAGGTATACACTGCCTGTGAGTGATCTCAAGAGTTATGGAGTCATAATGAAAGATAGTGATATATGCAAAAAACTGTTAGGATCTCTACCTACAAAATGATCAGTGCAAGTGATGATCATTAAGAGAACTGCAAACTTGAATGCTATGACTCTGGTAGAGCTGATTGGAATTCTGCAGTCATATGAAGTTGATATGCATATAGATGAGAAGAAGGAAACTGTAAACTCATATAGATGTGCTCTAATATCTCAGACTACTTACTATCTTAATCAAGCTCAACCTCAACCTTAGTCATATGCAAGTAATAAACGTGGAAGCTGTTGTCCATCAAATCATCCATCAAAACATTTTTAATTTTGGTATTGTTTTTCATTTATTTAGGGTAGTCTTTTTGTTTGTTTTCTTTAAGTTTGGTAGTATTTTTGTTTAATTCGGGTAGTGTTTTTGTTATTTTCTTTAATTCGGGTAGTTTTCATTTTGTATTTTTTTTATTTCTGATATTTTTTTTTTTTAATTCTAGTAACATTTCTGTTCAAAAAAACTTCAAAAATATGTGTTTTCAATATGTATAGATAAAAACAAGAAATATATGTTTTCAGTTTGTATAGATAAAACCAAAAATATGGGTTTTCAGTTTGTATAGAGAAAAGTCAAAAATATGTGAATTCTGTATGTAAAGATAAAACTCAAAAAGATTTTCATTCTATTCTATTTGAAAGGTTTTGGATATTTTTGTTAAACAAATGAAAAATCAAAAACCGTACAAAATTTGAAAATGTTTCACAAAATAGAATTTCTAAGAAATAATTCATAAACATAAGTTCCAACATAATTTAACATAGTTCAGTATTTAAAGAATTTCATGAAACCAAATGTTTTCATAAATGCACATATATCTGTATTTTGAAAACCTTAACAATCTGTGGTTTATTCACTGGATAAAATCACTAAAATTAATAACTTTCAAATGAGAGTTCAGTGATTGTCAAGTACAAAAACAAAAGAAGGTCATATTTTCAGTAAGTATGAGCATATAAATCTCTTTAGTATAACACTATAAAGTTTTAAAAGTGACCTTTTAACAATTTATTGACCTTGAGATCCTTGATGCTGACTTGATAAAAGGCAGAGACAAGTGAATAGTTCCAAATTTTTTAATAAACTAGTCTATTGTCCTCTAAGATCCTTGATGCTAACTTGATAAACAGCACATACAGGGGAAGGAGTTGAACAATAGTACTAAGTCCAGTTTGAACATAAAAAACATAAAGTTAATCAAAAATATCTTGAGAGAAAAAGCAGTTTATAAGGTTGAGAAATCATATTCCGGGGACTCTCACTAAAGGTTGAAGATCAGTCATGTGTTCAGTCAAATAATTTGGGTAAAATATGTCAAAAAAAACTGCTATGTTTTAAGTAAATAAGATATAAATGTCATATTTAAGTAAAATATTCATTTAATTTATTTCTACTTGACAAGAATTGAAAAGTTTGATTGTATATTATGTCATTTTTAAAATATTAAAATCTATAGTGAATAAATTTTTGACACATGAGGTCTCTCATTTTACAAACATTTCATTTCTGTTGAAAATTTGCTCTTATGAACTAATTTATAAAATCCTGGAATATAAGTTTTTGAATTGAAAATGAAATTCTGTTTTATAAACTATTTCAAGATTAACTGATGATTTGAATTGAATAAGTTCTAGGTTAAAATTTTTAACCCAGACAGCTTTAAAGAGTTAATTTTGAATTAAATTTAATTCTGATATTATTGTAATTTATTTCTGGTAACTATGTTGACTTTATTGACCATTTATTTTAGTTCGGGTTTATTCTTTTATTTCGGGTTGTGTTGACTTCGGGATATTAATTTTAATTTGGGGTATTTATTTTTAATTCGGGGTCTTTAATGTTTTAATTTGGATTTCCATATTTTTAATTTGGTTGAAAAATAGAATTATTAAATTTTAATTTGGGGTTATTGTTCTTTAATTCGGGTGACTTTTGGTTGGAAATTAATTATATTATTTTCTCTAATTCATTTTTAATTCTTTAAAATTTAAATAATCATTTTTTAATCATGCAATTTGCATATCTTATCCGGTTCTAAATTGGTAATCTCAATAACAGTTTATTATTCTTTATTCCTCTCAGCGATTAAGTTTAGCATTGTCTCTTCGAATTCTAGAGCGTTTAAGTTCTGTTTTTGATATTCTTCTTACCTTGTTTCCTTGTTTAATAAGGTATTGTTTAGTTTTTAATCATGTTTATTGTTGTATTTCAGTACTAACGATATGTGTTTTTTTTTATAGATGACTCTTAATTATAAATCCAAACATAATGTTGCAACATTTCTAGACATGAGCCACACTGAAGTAGATTAAGATTGGAGACTGATTTTGGGGTTTCTAATAAATTATAATATAAGATTTGCAATTTCTGAAAGCCCAGTATTATATAGTGACATGCTAAAAGAATTCTGGGAAAGTGCAAGGTTTGGAGTGATAGATGGAGTAAGAACTATCTCTTCCAATGTTCAAAGAGACGGAGTGATTGTAACTGAAGAAGTTATAAGAAGAGTATTGGAGTTAGATGATGCTGGAGGGATTGAGAAGCTGGGATTGGATGAGATAAAAGCTGTTAGTCGAAAAATTGGTTATGAAGGAGACTTTCATGAGAGTATGGTTAAGAAGGCAAGGGTTTCTTTCAATTGGAGGTATCTGATTCATGTCCTTGTTTGCTGCATGTCTAGGAGATCAAGAGGATTTGATGAAATGAATCAGACTCTGGCATCTACATTTGTGTGCTTAATTTCTCAAAGAAGATTCAATTTTTCTGGGTATATCATGGATAACATGCAGAGGTCGACAGAGGGAAGTTCAACAAGGTTTATGTTGTCACACCCCGCTCAAAGCGGAAACACGGAGTGCTCCAGTTAATGATATCAAGAGTCAAGGATTACAACATACAACCGTAAACAAAACATCAAATCATATTAATCATGCCTCAAGGTTTTAAAATACAATACATAATCGAGAGTAAATCCAAAGTCAAATACGAATACAATACAAATGTCAATACGCGGATCATAAAGGAATTACATCAAGCAAAACGAATTCCAAATACAATAAATATATGATCCCAAAATGTGCAAGGCATGATCAACTAAATCCTCAAACTCCTGAAAAAGCGTTAAAAACGACATCAACACAATGTTGGTGAATTATTCGCAATATGTAAATAAAGATTGACCCAATAAAAGATTTAATAATCAATTTAAGTTTCAAAAACATATCTTGATGTATAACCCTAGCGTGAGTATACATACCAAAGATTAAACATACACTGAACCTGACCACAAATCCCCTAACCTAAGGCGATGCAATACCAAAGGCAACAAACAATCATACGGCCATAACATTCACTCGTAGGGATATCCTAACAAGTAATGAGGGTTGGTCAAACCCATATAGATCTATATATATGCAACCGTGGGCAATAAGCTAACAAGTGTATAAGGGGGGCTTACCCAAGCCTAAGAAGCATCCTAATCTAAGGTGATACTGATACACTAGGCATACAAGATATACATCATATAATAGTTCAAAAACGCTTTCCAGCCCAAAATAATTAAGAGGAAAGGGGCTACGAACAACTCACAAAATAAGCTCGGCAAGATATCGGGTGTAAAATCAATAAGGAGCTAATAATCCGCCGCCTAAGTGCCCTAAACAACATAACATAGTCTAAGTATCTCAATAACATAGTACGATTTAGCCTTGTCGGTTAAGTTTAGTGTTTAAGATTTATTAAAGTATTCCAACGATTTCCAAGTCGAGTCGTGATGACGGTTCAAGGTGACGATGTTCCGCGCCGATAGGGACGATAGGAAAATATCGATAATTTCACGTCATAATGACTATTAGAGAGGAATAACATTCCGAGCCGAACTTGACTAACAGGAACGTCGATTGAAAGGAATACTGTTACCAAAGTTTATTGAAATCGACCAAAGTCAACGTCGAAGATGTTGACTTGGTCAAAGTAAAAGATGTTGACTTGGTCAAAGTCAAAGTCAACAATTTATAGAAAAAGTCAAAGTCAAAGATTTATAGAAAAGTCAAAATTGACGATTTTGGATTTGAAATATAACTTTGACAATTTAGGAGTAAAAGACTTTTATTTCAGAATAATAGAGTAAAAATGAGTTATAACGGTTTTAAACGATTTGTTGTAAAACATAAGTAAAACGTTTGTTTAATTATTTCGATAATGTTTAATATTGCGGTAATGTCTTTGAGTCCAAAGACGGTATTTGGCTTATATAGTACTTTTATACATAATATATTACTGATATAAGTTTAAAGTTGAAATATGTTACGAGTCCAAGTCGATTAGTAACGAAAAATGGAATTTTTGGAGATCAGACCCCAGGTGCTGCGCACCTATGGGTAGGTGCTGCGCACCGGGGTGATTCCCGTTAACAAACTTTACGTTTTTGTCGAAAACTGCTTCGTTTGACGTTTTAAGGTTAAAACACATTCTGACCAGAAGTTATATTAGGTTCAAATAGCAATTACCAAGTGTTATATATATGTATTTGTGTAGTTTTACATAGTAATAAAGTAAATACGTTAATTTCGGTAAATAACACATCTTTTCGTATTTTACATGTTTTAAGTCCAAATTTCCGAGAACGAAAGGTGTTGGTCTAATATATTAACCTAACCGTTTTCAAGGCTTTAAACCGAATTTAAAAGTAAAGGAAAGAAATAGTTTAAAGAAAGTGATGATTTTTACCGAATTCACCCGCAAGACGTGTAGGTGTTGGAAACTTGCAAGGATTCGGAGGAAGGACTTTGATGGTGGTGGTGAGGAGGTAAAGAGCTCCAAAACACAAAAAGTCCATCATTAGTAAAAGTCTCAAAAGAAAGGAAATAGGGATTCTCGGAGAAACTTCCTTACCACAATACGTTATGGAGTTCTCTTCAAAAGGTAGTCAACTCCATGTGTGGTGGTAGATTTATGAGGAAGCAAAGACTTCCATTCATGGTAAACATAAGATATATGTTAGAAGTTTCTCAAATAGGAAGAAAATAAGGAGAGTTTGGAGAGTTTTCATACCAAAACTTAAAGTAACGTTTCTTCAAAGAAAATCACCGAAACTCTTCATCTTCATGGATGTCATCGGAAGCAAGCTTGGTAGAAGTAAAGGAAATAAGATTTTTGAGTTAGAAACTCTAAGTTTAATGGAAGAAAAGAGAAGGAATTGGAGGAAAATCTTAGAAACTTACTTACCGAAAAGTGTAGGATGGAAGGATGATTGCAAGAGATTATTTCTCCAACTTTTCTCACTTGGATTCTCACTTGTTAATGGTGTTTTGCACTTCTATTTCTTTGGATTTTTGAGAGAGAAAAGTGTGTGTGTAGCAAAAGTGAGAATATAAAGAAATGTGATAAGTGTTTTAGATGTAAACTTGTAATTTAGGAAGCATAGGAGTTGTGAACCTTCTCTAGATTCACAAACTTACCCATCACACCCAAATAAGGAAGTTTACAGCAGATTCCACGTGAATAAAGGTGTGGAATCTCAAGAATTTGACTCACAAAGTCGTTTTGGATTTTAGCCATTTTTGGACTAGGTGCTGCGCACCACCCTCATAGGTGCTGCGCACCGAGGGTTTTCTTGGCTGAATTTGTTAAGTCATGGTTAAAGGATGGAATTTGTAATAGATTCCGTTAGTTCTCCGTTAAAGGACTAACTTTGTAATAGAATAAGTTAGAGGACTAACTTTGTAATGATATTTCGAAATATGATTTTTCTTAACCGACGATTATGGCGTAAACACAATACTTTAATAACGCGAGTATACTAGACATTAGGCACTTAGGTGATTCTAAAGCTTCCGTCTCGAGAGACAAAGTGATAAAACACATAAACCCGACTCAAATGTATAAAACGTGAGTAAAATAAAGCGAAATGCAAGGGTCCAAATCATTGCGAATAAAAAGAGTAATAATCGATAAATGAAATATACGTCGAAAAGACGGATTGTCACAGCATCCCCCAGTAAAAAGGAATTTCGTCCTCGAAATTCTACTGAACACTGCTGCTAGCAAAAAGATGTGGGTACTTCTTCTGCATCTCGTCCTCCCGCTCCCAAGTAAACTCAGCTCCAATCTTCGAGTTCCATCGGACTTTCACTATCGGAATCCGACTCCGCCGTAACTGTTTGACATCTCGGTCAACAATCTCCACCGGCTCCTCTATCACATGAAGCGAGTCATCCAATCGTAGTTTCTCCAGTGGTACAATCAGGGTCTCATCAGCAAGGCACTTCTTGAGATGCGATACATGAAATACGTTGTGCACACCGCACAACTCAGGTGGCAACTCAAGTCGATAAGCCACTGGACCAACACGGGACAAAATCCTGAAAGGACCCGTAAAATGTGGGCTAAGCTTGCTGCGTTTCTCAAATCGAAACACACCCTTCCACGGAGAAACTTTCAACAACACCATATCCCCAACCTGAAACTCCAAAGGTCTCCTACGCAAATCCGCGTACTTCTTCTGACGGTCTCGGGCGGCTATCAAACGATCCTTGATCCTGAAGATCTTATCTGTCGTCTCCTGAATCAACTCGGGACCTGTAATCTGACTATCTCCTACCTCAGCCCAACATATCGGAGATCTACACTTCCTACCGTAAAGGGCCTCAAATGGAGCATAGTTGATGCTAGAGTGGTAACTATTATTATACGAGAACTCGACCAATTCTTTTCTGGGCACTTCACACCATTCTTTCCTCATATGCTTGGGCAAGCTAGAGTAGCTATCAACACTTTCTTGGAGCTACATGGAGAGATGGTATAAGATGTGATGCAACAACATGTTCACCAAGAGCAAAAAAGTGGTCCTCAACAAGCAGAGCAAGCACACATAGAATCTGAACACCACGAGTCTCCAATTATTCCCATTCCTTCTCCTAGATCTCCCATTCAACAATCTGATTCCGTGCCTAATCTGGCTTCTCCATCAGTTTATTCTCCTGTTATTGTGGCTTCTCAAACAGTTTCTAAAATTTTTCCCACTCATGTTCAAGTTTATACTTCAAGAACAAGGGGAGTAGGAGGTAATTTGATGAAGGTTTTAGAACTAACCAAGAAGACAGAGGAGTTGGAAAAACTGGTCAAGAGACAAGCTACATTGATTAATCAACTGAGATGGAAGCAAGCAGTTAATGGGGTGATAATGAGAAGATTGAGAGCTAAAAGCAATATGTCTTCTCCTATGGATGATGCATCCAAAATAGGGGGAAATATTTATATTGAAAGAAGGAAGTGCAGGGTGAAAGTGTATCTGGAGTAAGGGGGAGTGAAAGTCTGAATGAGAGCATGGATATTGATCTATCAATAATTGGAAAAATTGTTAAAGATGTGGAAATGGAAGTAGTAAGCAGAAAAGGAAAAGAGAAGTTAGGGGATGAAGAAGAAATCAAGTCTGGGGATAAAGAGTTGAGTTCTGGTGATAAAGAATTAATTTCAGGTGAAGAAGGAAAAATTTTGGGTGAAAAGAGTTCGGGTGATGAGGAATTTAATTTTGGTAAAGAAAATAGTATTTTGGGTGAAGCAGAAGAAAGTTCGGGTGATGTTGAAATGGAACAAACTGAGAAACCTGAGAAAAGATTTAGAGTTGTGGATCAACATGGTGAATCAGTTGACCAAGCAACATTTAAAAGACATTTTGAAGGTATGTTTGAAGGCCTCTTTGATGAATCTGCTGATGAAACATTTTGTATTTTCATTAAGGAAAGAGAGCCACAGTTTGCACATACTGAAGATATATGGAATGAAGAACTGGGTGGAGAAAAGGATGAGAAGGTAATTATTGAAATAGATAGTGATGTAGACGAAGAGATGAATGAAGATATATCAGTGAAACAATAAGAAGAAGTGGTAGTCGAAAAGGTAGCTGAAGAAACAACAGTTGTTAGTGTAAGCACTGTTAAGATTGGAGGAAGAGTAAATAGCTTTGCTGTGAAATCTTCAACTCTTGTTCCTTCCAGAGTAGTGATCCTAAAGAAGAAAATGTTTGGAATTAAAATAGAGCTCTTAGAAAAACAATACAAGATTCATTTAATGAGCTATCTGGTAACTGCTGGAGGAATGAATTCCAGGTCAGTTGGTCAGATAAAGGTGGAAACTCTTGAAAAGAACTGGCTGGATATTCAAACAAAGGTGATGATCAGAGATTTGAAAGCAAAAATAGAAAAGAAAATTCAGGAGGTAGTGGAGGAAAGACAAATGGAAAAGGTCACTGATAATCCAAATGTTGAAGATTCTTCTGCACATGACACTGATCAAACTCAAAGAGTAACATTGAATACTTTAGTGGAGAAACAAAGTAAAGATGTTCACTCCAAACTAAAGTAAAGCAAGGAGAGTCTCCATTTGCTCAATATATGGAGAAAGAATCCTGTTTTTCTCAACCTTCTCAACAAAAAGAACAAATCTCAGCTCAATCTGCACAGCAAACTGTTCCAGTTCAATCTCAACCATCTTCTTAACAAACAGAACATGCACCTGCACAGACTTCTAAATCTCAATCATCTTCTTTGCCTAAAGAGTATTATTTGGATGATCCTGCAGCGACAACAATGATAGAAGACATGTAATAGAAGACTGTTCCAGTTCAATTTCAACCCTCTGAGTCTAGTTTCGGATATATAAGATTCATCGTCTAACTTTTCCTAAAACTCTAGATACATAAGTTTGAATGAATATTGGTACTCTCTGAATATGTTGTCGTTATATCTAAAACTAAAACACGATAATTATTCGAGTCCGAAACACAATAATCTTATTCTTACGATTTATTACTACCTTTATCTAGGGGACCTCTAGATCTACTCGGGACATAGCTTGTGACCTACTTACTTGTATACACACACACATTCACACTACTTGTGTAGTGTCGCGTATTTTTCTCGATAAGGTGAGTTCATTGCCCCTCTTTTACTATTATATACGTTTTTACACATTGGGGGAAGGTAAAGCTCAAACAAAGTTACTTTATATGGAAACCTTTCTATTTTTTAGAAACTTACCATAAATAGATATTTCTATTTATGGAAACTTACTACTTTTAGAAATCATGAAATGTTTAATAAACCTAATGCATATTTTTAAAACTTAACGAGACATTAGTTGTGGGAGTTGTTTACTAGTATACATTTTCTACTGGTGAAAACTCTGGTTTGTATACCTTTCCTACTGATATATCAATATACCTTTCCTACTGATACCTGCACGCTCATTAGTATACCTTTCCTAGTAATGAGGTTTACTTATGGTAGCATGGCTACTGTGGATGAGATAGTTAGTATACCTTTCCTACTGTCAGTACTTGTTACTAGTATACCTTGCCTACTAGTGATACATGCTTATGTTGTATGATTATGGATTATGTTTTTCTTACTACTTTAATGCATTAGGTATACATCCTTTTTGCTAAAATGGATTGAGATATGATCTCTTACCTTTACATTTTATACTTACTCGATGAACTCGCTGAAATTGATGTTGACTTTTTAAACTTTACTTTCAGGTACTGAGCAGGCGTAGGACTTGGCTTTAGGAGTCGGACTCTAGCAGACTTTCAGGATTGCATTTGCATTTGTGGAGTTCTATTATGACTATACTTTTATTTGGGGATTTTATTCGGGCATGCATGCCTACATATTTGACACATTACGTTGGTTGTTTGTTGAACTTATTACTTGTAGTGTTTGACGAATACGTGTACCAAGGGTTTTACCTTCAGTATGGCTACGTCATAACATACATTATTTCCTTTTGTCATATATGTTGTGTCTTTATTTTCTATTGTGTTATGAAGATCGCCAATCAGCCACACCCTGCGTTTTTTTCCACTAGCGAGGTGTGACAGATGTAGATCCAGAGAGATATAGTGAAGCTGACAATAAGTTGATTGATAGAGATTTTAGAGCACTAGGATCTGTTTTACTTACTCTTCCTACTGAAATTTTCAACAACTTCAAGGATTGTGTTTCTGCTAAAAAACTGATGGATACAATGGAGCTAAGATATTAAGGTAGCTTTGAATTGATGGAAAGAAAGAGAGATATGTTGAAGAAGTTGTATGAAGCGTTTGAGTATGTGAGGGGTAAGGCTTTGTCTGAGCAAATCAGTAAATATACACTACTTGAGAGTGATTTGAAGAGGTCTTGGTTATAATGAAAGATAGTGATGTTTGCAAGAAGCTATTGGGATCTCTGCCTACAAAATGGTCAGTCCGAGTGATGATTATTAAGAGAACAACAAACTTGAATGCTATGACACTAGTTGAGTTGATTGGAATTCTGCAGTCATATGAAGTTGACATGCAAATTGATGAAAAGAAACAAACTGGAAACTCATATTGATGTGCTTTGAAGAGCTCTTGGTTATAATGAAATATAGTGATGTTTGCAAGAAGTTGTTGGGATCTCTGCCTACAAAATGGTCAGTTCAAGTGATGATTATTAAGAGAACCAAAAACTTGAATGCTATGACACTAGTGGAGTTGATTGGAATTCTGCAGTCATATGAAGTTGACATGCAAATTGATGAAAAGAAACAAACTGGAAACTCATATTGATGTGCTTTGAAGGCTCAAATTCCTATAAATTCAACTCATTATTCAAGTGAAGCTCAACCTCAACCTCAGTCATTTGAAAGTTATCACTCTGCTGCCCATCCAATCAATAATCTGCTGGATATAAATCAAGTGCTAATGGATTGGGAGATAAGGAGATTCTGTATAGGGCGTTTGTTACAAGTTATGAAGCATTTGTCGCTGGAAGCGTGAATCAAGGTGAACTTGCAAGGGAGGATCTGGAACAACTCCATCCTAATGATTTGGAGGAAATTGATCTAAAATGGCAGATGGCCATGGTGAGTGTTAGAGCTAACAGATTTTTCAGGAAGACTGGAAGAAACAATTTCAGGAAGGAAAATGGTGATAGGATGAGATTTGATAAGTCAAAGGTCAAGTGTTTCAACTGTGAAGACTATGAACACTTTTCAAGAGAGTGCGAGGCACCAAGAAGGATGAACAACAACAACAACTATCAAAGGAACATCTATCAACCAAAGGAAGAACAAAAGAAGCTAAATGTTGAAGAAGGGAAGAATGGAAAGGAGGAAGGAAGCTCAAGTGGAAAAGCCTTGATTACTTTTGGAGAGTGGGATTTAATTATTAATATTCATAATCTTAACTATCACATAGTAATATCTCAAAAACTAAACATTTCTTCCTCACAAAATCAAACACCAATCATAGCAGGAAAATGTATTCCAATCTTTACTGGACATAACTTTGATCACGAGAAGCTTAAGGCTGAATGTCATTTGTGTGGATTGCATGTTGAAATGATGAGGACTATAAGGGAAAGTCCTATTATACCTGGTAAGGAAATACCAAAAGTAAAAGAAGGAGATAAAGTTATTGAACATGAAAAATGGGTGCAAACTGTAGAGATTAGAATAGGTGATATGGTTTCCAATATGTGATGTAATGAACCTACATTTTCTAACAAAAAGGGACCCATTTTTAAGTGGGTACCTAAATCTTCTTAATTGTATTGTGCAGGCCCGTCATGTGTGGTTTTTGGATTCGGGTTGTTCAAAACACATGACCGGGATAGAGAACTTATTGAAACTTTTTGTGAAGAAATACATGGGGACATTACGATTTGGGAACGATCATTTTGGAACGATTGAAGGCATTGGGCATTTGAAGTACGACAAGATTACAACCAAGGATGTTGCGTACGTACGGGATTTGCATCACAATCTATTCAGCATTGGGCAGTTTTGTGAAAAAGATCTTGAGGTGACTTTTCGGAAAACGGTTTGTGCGGTTCGCGATTATGAGGGGAATAATTTGATAGCGGGATCAAGAAAGACAAATCTCTACACGATCAACATGAAGCAATATTAAACCGACAAAAGCTTGTGTCTTTTTTCTCAAGCCGATTCTCAAGATACGTGGTTATGGCATCAAAGACTTTCTCATCTCAATTTCAACAACATCACGAAGCTTGTAGTTAATGGTTTAGTCACCGGACTTCCTAAACTCAAGTTCGTCACAGATCAACTTTGTGATGCATGCGAAAAAGGAAAGTTAACGAAAACTTCACACTCTGCAAAGCAAGTTTGGGATACAAGGCATGTCCTTCAACTAATCCAAATGGATTTGTGCGGACTAATGCAAGTGGAGAGTCGAAGTAAGAAGAAATATGTTCTTGTGATGGTCGACGACTTTTCTCGTTACAATTGCATTCTGAGCATTGTGTGAAGACTATTCGTTCGAATAATGCAACGAAATTTAAAAATCACGATCTCAATTGTGACGTCCTGTCAAATCGAGGTACTTATGTTACCGTTATTATTTTAATTTTATTCACAATTGTTGGACCCTTGTATTTCGCTTTGTATTTACTCACGATTTATTATTGAGAAACAGGTTTTATGTGTTTTGATTGATTCGTCCCTCGAGACGTAATCTGTATATTTACCTAAGTGCCAAATAGTAGTATTCTCGTGATAATAAGTTAGGGTGTTTACGCCATATTTGTCGGTTAACGTATTCTTTATCTTCGAGAAATCGTGTTTTGCTCGTGTTTATGCTTATACCGAAAAGTACGTATCTCAAATTCGAAATTGAAATCGAATCATTTAATGAATCTTAATGCCAAAAATACATATAATGAACTTTCCTAAGTTCATTTCATAATGAAACGTAAACTTCGGGCTATCGAAAATGCTTAACGATAACGAAAAGAAGGAAAAATTCTCGAAAAGCAGAACAATTACGCTAATAGTGTAACTATAGTTACACTGCGTAACTATAGTTACGCTGCTAGCGTAACTGGCGTGCAGAACTTCGTTTTTGGTGTGTGAGTCATCAAATACGTGTCTAAATCTTGTGCCACCTGTCCTATACGTGTCTAACCCAACTTTTACCTTTGGAGATGATCATACAAGTCCTCATTTTCATTTTACAACACACACACACACAAATCTCTATTCTCTCCATTTTGTTTAACAAATTACATACACTTCCCCTAAATTCTTGTTGTTGCAATAAATTTCCAGCAAACAAGCAACTAAAACACCAAAAAAAAAACTTTTCTAGCATCAAAGGAAGCAAGGGTTATTCCTCCATTTGGTTATCTACATCAAATTATATCATATTCGGGTCGAGATCACCGTTATATAACGAGAAACTCTCCATCAAATTGTGCTAAATCTTCACATATTCTTTTCTTTGGGGTATAACATCTAATCCCTACTGTTTAATATGATTAATCATTTGCATGTAAGAATCAAACATTTGAAAATATGATTTTTGAAGTTTTAACCCATTTACATTCAAAACAGGTCATTACTTAAATCTTAGTTTTTTCGGTTAAAAAGTTGTTATAAACGGTCATGTATAAATGTATTTAGATGTTTTTATCACTGTATAACGAAATATACCACTAAAATATGAAATTCCAACACGAAAATGATGTTTGTCAAAGCGGAGGAGCTGATCACAGTTTCACTAGCGTAACTACAGTTACACTAGCGTAACTACAGTTACGCTACGTAGCTGCGATCAGGTCCCGAAACCTTATTTTTCCGCTTTAAAACGCAACCTTAAGCTCGATATTTCACGTATCTGTCCAGAAATAAATATAACGACTTTAACTAGTATTAAAGTGACTTATTGAACATCGTTATAAATTGTAGGCGGGTAAGTGTTTGTTAAAATTTGGATTTGAAAACTATAACGCGGAAGCGCTGCCCGAATTTACAATTTATGATTTCAAACGTTTTAAAAGTCATATTACCTTATTGTTTTGAAATGTAAAGACTTTAAAATTCTCCAGAGTGTCAAAGTTAGACTTTTACGTCGACTTTGACTTTCTTTCAAGTTGGCTTTGATTTTACCTCAAATTGTTGACCTTGACTTTTATAAAACCAACATATTTTACATATAACTTTGATAAAGTCAACACCTTTGACTTTGACCAAGTCAACCTCTTCGAAGTTGACCTTGGTCAGTTGACCTTGGTCGGTTTTAATAAAATTTGATAACATTATTTGATTTCAACTGGTATTCCCGTTAGTCCTTTTTCGACTCGTAATACCATTCTATTTTAAATTGACATTTATGACGTGAAATATCGATATTCCGGACCGGCCCTTCTTGGCGAGGAACGTCGTCTCGTAAATACGTCATCTTGATTAAACTTATTGATCATTGGAATATTTTAATAAACTAAATCTTAACCGACAAGGCTAAACCGGACTAGCCTTATAGAGATACTCAGACTATGTTATTTGCTGTTTTAGGGCACTTAGACGGTGGAGTTGTAACGTCGTGATTATATACCCCAGTATTTGCTGAAGTTTGTACTGTGAGTTATTCGTAGCCTTGTGTCTTTACTATTTTTAGGGCTAGAAAGCGTATTTTAAAATGTCTACATGTATGCGGAATGTTATTGATTATCTTGTTTACCCAGTGAATTAGGTCTACCTTAGATTATGTGTCATTAAGCCATGGTGGCTCCCCCTTATAAGCTCGTTAAGCTTATGCCCGCGGTTCTCATATATATAGATCTATATTGGGTTATGTACCTAATCCCCCTTCCTCTGTAGGCTGTTACTACGAGCGGATGTTATGGCCGTTATTATTAAACTGCTATGATTAAACTGATTGCCTTTGGTTTGACACACCTTAGGATAGGGGATTAAATTGATTGGTCAGGAGCGAGATGTATGACTAGCTTAGGCATAGTACCTTTCACTATTGGATTGTATAACAAGATATGTTATTTGAAATTACCATGTTTGTTAAATCTTGTCGATGGGTCACTTTTACTTAAAATTGCGAATAATTCACCAACATGTTGTTGATGTCGTTTTAACGCTTTTAAGGAGTTTGAGGAAGTTCAATAATCATGCCATGCTTGTTTTCGGATCGCTTGTTTTGTGAAATTGGAATTTTTAATGTTTGATGTAATTTCCATGATGATCCGTTTGTTGACTTTTGAAGTTGTATTTGTACTTGGCGTTTTACCGCCTTTGACTTTATTATGTATTACGTAAACATTTGGCATGATTAATTTTATTACGATGCTTTGTTTATCGGCTGTAATGTTGTAATCCTTGACTCTTGATATCGTAACTTGAACACCTCGTGTTTCCGCTCTAAGCGGGGTGTGACAGAAGTTGGTGTCAGAGCCAATGGTTATAGCGATATGAGTGATTTTACGAAGTAAATCATTTGGACTATGACCATAGGCTTTTAAATCAATTTTTCTCTGATTGGCTATGTGTGCACTATTTTTCATACGTGTTTATTTTCGCGTTTGTTATTTTTGGCGTTTGGCCTTATTTTCGTGTTGCACACATTTTGCTGATCGAGTTTTCTTTTCTTCTATTTTTAGGACGATGCCGCCCAAAAAGTCAACCGCGAGACGTGCTACGTCAAACGCAAGAGCTAATAATGCGAATTCGAATGCGAGAGGGAACAATACAGAAACTGATACGACACCGGACTTCGGACAGATAATCGTTCAGCAGATAGCAGCGATGCTGCCCGATATCGTTGCTCAAATTAGAGACGGCACTTCACAAGGAACTGGTGGTTCGGGTTCTGAAAATCTTGAGCCGATTATTGATGGTGATGGTCCTGAAGTGGTAATTACCGTGTCTGGTGGATCCAAGGCTGGTTCGGGTAGAGCCAAGGGCTCAGCTCGACGCATTGGATGCACGCTCAAAACCTTCATGAGCTGCAAAGCTCCAGAATTTAGAGGCACATAGGGTGCGACTGGAACGCTTCAGTGGATGGAGAAACTGGAAGCTATCTTTGAGGCGGTGAGTTGTGCGGACGAGGATCGAGTCCGTTTCGCTACATTTGTATTCCAAGGTTCTGCTTTGATATGGTGGAACTCGGTTGTGAACGTGCGAGGCCAAGTGGAAATAAACACCATGACTTGGGAGCAACTTAAGGAGCTAATGATTGCGGAGTATGTGCCTGAGTCTGAGATTCAGAAGCTGGAGGATGAGTTTTGGAATTTAACGATGGTTGGGTCGGACATTCAGGGATACACCTCGCGTTTTCACGCTTTGTCCCAGTTGGTTCCGCACTTGGTTCGACCAGAGCTCAAGCGAATTGGTCTCTACACCCACAGATTAACCCATGAAATCCGTAAGGTTGTCCTTTCCAACAAACCCAACACGTTCCAGAGCGCGGTGGAAATTGCTACCACGTTAAATCAGAACGCGGTCCGTGATGGTGAGCTATCCTTGGTTGTGGTTAAGCAGAACTCCGGAGGGAAACGGAGTGGTGAATTGCGTCAAAACAACTCGCGGAAAATGTTTAGGAGAAACGAAGCTCCTCAAGTTGTACAATCATATGCTGCAGTGACACCGGGTACCCCGAGTAAGTACCCGAAGTGTGATCGGTATGGTAGGCACCACACCAAAGATGTGGCTTGTTGGATATGCGGTAGGTGCAAGAAGTTAGGGCACACTGATAATTCGTGTAAGACCCTAAGGGGAAAATGTTTCGAATGTGGATCTCCCGAGCATCACAGGGACAAGTGTCTTAAATTGGGTTTAGCTGGTACAACATCTGGATCGGGTCCTCGAGGCAGGGCGTTTTTGATTGGAGCCAAGGAGGCTCAGAGGACCCACACGTCGTTATGGGTACTTTTCTTATCTGTGGTCGACCGACGTTTATTTTATTTGATTCTGGTGCGGATAGAAGTTTTATATCTAATGAGTGTAGGACTATGATTCCTTGTAAGTCTAGTCCTTTAGTACCTTCTTTTGAGATAGAACTAGCTGATGCTGAGTTTTTGCATGCTACTGAAGTCCTTTATGCCTGTAGTGTTAGTTTCGACAACCACTCTTTTCCTATCGATCTGATTCCAATTAAATTGGGTAGTTTCGAAGTAATTATCGGTATGGATTGGTTAGAGACGCACGATGTGACGTCCCGTCTATTCGAAGTATTTATGTTACCGTTATTATTTAAATTTTATTCGCAATTTATTTGACCCTTGTATTTCGCTTTGTTTTTACTCACGATTTATTATTGAGAATCGGGTTTTATGTGATTATTTTGATTCGTCCCTTGAGACGTAAGTTGATTTTTATCTAAGTGCCTTATAGTTAGTATGCTCATGGAAATAAGTTAGGAGGTTTATGCCAAATTTTTCGGTTAACGTATCCTTATCTTTAAGAAATCGTGCTTTGCTCGTGTTTATGTTTTTATCGAGAAGTATGCATTTCCATTTTGGAATTTAAATCGAATCATATAATGAATTACAATACCAAGAATACATGTAATGAACTTGCCTAAGTTCATATGTAAAACAATCGAGAACTCTAAAGAACGAACGTGCGTAACCATAACTTATACCGAAAAATAAATTTTTGCTGTCTGGGGCATGAATGCGCCGCCATTCCCCTAAATGGCGCCGCATTCAGGTGCGTATCAGCATTTTGTGTTTTTCAAACTTTTGTAACTTTTCTAAAACGGGCCTAAACCATTTGGTGTCGGGTTTGTGGTGGTCCAAAAGGCTTTTTGGTCCAGAAACAAGTCACTAACACCCCTTTTGACCTCCAATTCATTCCTCACTTTCAAAAACACAAATCACTTCTCTCTCTCCCTTTTAGCTTAGAACACACACACACAAACACCCATATTTCCTTCCATTTCCTTTCTTGTGGCTGTGATTCCAGCAAGTAAACATCAAATAAACACCAAAATTCATCTTTATAAATCGTTTGCATCATCATGGGAAGCTAGGGTTGGTCATCCATTTGGAGGTTTACCTTGGGTTATATCATTTTCGGGTCAAAAAATCACCATCAAACATCAAGGATCTTCTTCAAATCGTGCTAGATCATTCTACTTTCACTTTCCTTGGGGTATAATAACTAATCTCTACTGTTTTTCTTTTGATTTACTTATTGCATGTATGATCTAACTAAAGAAAATGAGATTTAACAAAGTTTGATGGTAAAATATGTGTGAAAATCTAGTTTTTGGTAAAAAGGTGTATGGATCTTGGTTAAATGGTTGTAAAAGCTTTACCAAAGTGTTATTTGAAAGTGTTTTTGAACATATTATAGCTTGCATGTCCAGAATCTACCATCAAAAGGCGATTTACTAAACTTAGAAACGATTTCGGTGTAGAGACTGCACTGAATGCGCCGCCAATGGTCCCTATGCGGCGCATTCAGAGGGCAGTTTTCCCGTTTTCGTTTTGTTTCGCTGTTATTCGTAACCGTAAGCTCGTTATCTTAAGAACCTGTATTAACAAATGGTGTATTGTGTTTTGGAGTTAGAAATCTCATCACCACACCATCAAAGGATTTTGCCTCGGGTTCTTAGCTTGCTAAATTCGGTTGTTATCGGTAAGAATTAACTTTCTTCCAAATTTCTCATTTTCATATGTTCGGTTTTAGCCTTGAAAAATGGTTAGGAATAATTATTAGACCAACGCTTGGTATTATCGGATTTGGACAACTTTGGACTAAAATACGTAAAATGTGAATTTAACCATAAGTAACGTATTTAACTTATATCATATAATATATTATGAGAAAGACTTAATTGCTCTTGAAAATACAAATTTTGACAAGCGGGAAGGTGTACGGATTTTTGGACAAATAATTTTGATGCGGAAGCGCTGCCGAAATTCATTTCACGTCTTTTACGACCTAAAACACTTATATAAATAAATTGTATACAAAAGTAACATATTCTACAATAACATCGTCTTTGGACTCAAAGACGCTAATATATGTATAAAAGTCATAATATTACTTAAAACGGATGTTTTAACCTCTTTCAACAAATAAACCTTCGTTTCATAACACGTTCGTAATCAAAAATTATCAAATGGCGTTTTTACGACAAACTCTTGGTGAAATGGTTTTGAAGATTATATTGCTCTCATATTTTGAAAAGTAAGACTTCAAATTATCCAAAGTGTCAAATTGGACTTTTAAATTGATTTTGACTTTAATAAGTCAACATAAATGACATTTGACTTTCATAAGTCAACTTCTGTGACTTTGACTTTTATAAAGTCAACATTCCTTACGTTTGACTTTGACCAAGTCAACATTGTTTCCGTTGACCTTGGTCGATCTATTGAAACTTGTTAACGATATTCTATTAACCGATACTCCTAGTAATCATTTTCGATTCGGATTATCATCCTTTTCCAGTTGACGATTACGACGTGGAATGCCGATATCTCTACGAGCGGTCGTGTTTGACGCGGAACATCGCCTTCTAAATACGTCACCTCATTTAAACTTATTAATATTTGGATTATCTTATTTAACTTAATTTTAACCGACAAGGCTAAACCGGACCTAGACTTATAGAGATACTGAGACTATGTTGTTTATTGTTTTAAGGCACTTAGGCGGTGGAGTTGTAGCTCTGTGTTTGGTGTACCCGATATTTGTTTGCTGAAGCTTTATCTGTGAGTTATTCGTAGCCCTTATCTCACTATTTTTGGGCTGTAAAGCGTATTTTAAAACTGTCTGCGTATGCGGAATGTTATTAATCATTTTATAGTGTATTTTAAAACTGTCTGCGTATGCGGAATCTTATTAATCATCTTGTAGTGTATTTTAAAACTGTCTGCGTATGCGGAATGTTATTGATCATCTTGTAGCGTATTTTAAAACTGTTTTGCGTATGCGAAAGGTTATTGATTATCTTGTTTACCTAGTAGAATAGGTCTGCCTTAGATTGGGTGCCTTATATACTCGTTAAGCTTCGTGCCCAACGGTTTCATATATATAGCTATATGGGTTATATCGCCTGACCCTCATCCCTCAGTAGGTATCTATGTGTGGATGTTATGACCGTACTTGATTAAACTGTTTGCCTTTGGTTGGCACTGCCTTAGGAATTGCGTCTTTAGGACTGGCAAGGTTCGATGTATAACTAATCTAAGCATGGTATCCTCACTAGGGTTGAAAACAAGATATGGTTTGAAATGAAAAGATTTGAGATATGGTATTTGAAATTATGATGTTTATTGAAACTTGTCGATGGGTCACTTTTACTTTAAAATTGCGAATAATTCACCAACATGTTGTTGATGTCGTTTTAACGCTTTGCAGGAAATTGAGGATTTCCGTTGATCATGCCATAGTTTATTTTCGGATCGCTTGCTTTTGGGGAAATTTGAATTTGAATTATTTATTGTAATTTCCATGACGATCCGTTTGTTTATTTCTTTTGGAATTGTACTTGTACTTGGCGTCTTATCGCCTTTGACTTTATGATACATTTTGTAACATTTGGCATGATCTATTGAATTTGATGCTTTGTTTATCGGTTATATTGTTGTAATCTTGACTCTTGATATTATAACTGGAACATCTCGCGTTTCCGCTCCAAGCGGGGTGTGACACACGATGCAGAGATTATATGCTTCGAGAAGATGATCCGCATCCCGTTACCGCATGGAGAGCCACTATTAGTTCAGGGGAATAAGGCGGGGAAGCGCCTTAAGATCGTCTCATGCATGAAAGTCCGGGAGTAGATCAAACGGGACTGTTCACTCTTTCTTGCACATCTTGTGAAGAAAGTCAACACGGAGAAGCTGGAAGAGAAGCCATTATTCCCCACTTAAAAGAATTTCGTCCCGAAATTCAAGTGGTATAACTGTTGACAGAAGCATCATCGAAATGAGTATATAAGGGGGGTTTTCGTACAACAAATCCTCAATATTCGCTCATGAAGTGTGTCATGAATCTAAACACTGATTAGAATAGTTTGAATATCCGTCCGATACTGGAACAGATACGCGTTAGAATATATTTATAATTACGTCTAATTATAAACACATTCTACATGTACGTTCACATTACCATAACAGTTCATGGGTAGGTTGTGTAAGAGCTTATGATCATTCGTATAATAATGTACAAATTCAGCTCAACAGAGAGTATGAAATCATGTAGATAGATGGTAAACGATAAGTTCTCCATTATGTTGGCCAAACATAACTGAAAACTCGTCATTAAGTATCGTTTATAGAATTTGATATCTAACACTTAATTGTTGAAATACATTCAACAATAGAAGTCATGGGTTACGGTTAACGAACAAAATCTTCGGTCACAAAAGAATCACACGTAATCGATATAAGAGTGAAATAACTTCATAACTCATATAGAAGGGAGTTGGAAGCGAAATGTTACGCACAAGATTGTAATTAAATATCGAGGTTGAAAGGTGTTAATAGATCGCATATAACAACCAGTTTCCTTTTATGTTGATCAGATACAAGAGAATTCCTATCATTACCTGCGAGCGATTATCACTGAATATGAAATACCGAATTACAAATAAGATAAAAAAGCATAGATTAAGGAAAACGAAGTCATTAGAACGAATTTTGAATCATCAGAGAGTTGAATAAATAGCTAGACTAAGTATTAGTTGTCACACCCCGCTTAGAGCGGAAACACGAGGTGTTCCAGTTACAATATCAAGAGTCAAGGATTACAACAATACAACCAATAAACAAAACATCAAATTAACATTAATCATGCCATAAGTTTACAAAGTACATTACAATTCAAAAGCGATGAATCGCCGAGTACGAATACGATACAAACATCACAAAAAGGAACATGATGGACATTACACAAAGTATCACAAGTTCCAAAATGCACAAAATAGACGATCCGGAAAGCACATATGGCATGATCACTGAACTTCCTCAAACTCCTGAAAAGCGTTAAAACGACATCAAGATTATGGAATGAATCACCACCTCTTGCTTCCTTTGATGAATATAACCGATTATTGGGATGATTATGGTGATTAATTGATGATTGTTGGCTGGAATTTACAGCCACAATGGAGAAAGTAGAGAGAGTTTTTAAAGGAAACCAAATGTGTGTGTGTTTTGTTATTTGCAAAATGAAGAAAAGAAAAGGGAAAAATGATTTAAACCCACATTGGGACTGCAATTTCTGGCAAAAACAACGGTCCAATCGTGTTGAAACAAGTGTCCCACTCTTATTACATGCAAAAATGAGTCACCAAAAAGCTGACTAACAACTTTCAGCCGCCGGCTAGAGCCCAACCGATGGCTGAAATCTTTCAGCCGTTGGCTGAATGGCTGGTTCCGCTAACTTTCTGTTTTTCGTTATCGTTAGGCGTTTTCGTTCGTTAGAGGTTCTCGATTGATTCCAAATGAACTTATGCAAGTTCATTGAATGTATTCCTGGTATTATGATTCATTACATGATTAACTTTCAATTTCGGATTCGAGATACGCACATTTTCGGCAAGTGACAAATAAGAGCAAAAGCACGATATCTCGAAGGTAAAGAATACGTTAACCGACAAAATTGGCATAAACCTCCTAACTTATTACCATGAGCATACTAACTATTTGGCAGTTAGATAAACACAAGCTTACATCACAAGGGACGAATCAAAATAAACACTTAAAGCCCGATTCTGGATAATAAACTGTGAGTAAAACAAAGCGAAACACAAGGGTCAAAACAATTGCGAATAAACTTAAAATAATGACAGTAACATAAGTATCTCAATATGACGGGACGTCACATTCGTAGCTGAGGAAAAAAAAAATCCCGCGTTAGAGAATATCTCAAGTCCGCATCACAAACAAAAAGTAATAAGAGTAGGTTCGTAAGGAACTTTGAATCAAACGAGTTGCATTTGGATGATTGTTGTGTAGTGCGTAAATCGAATCAATTCCACAAGTCTATATCATCATTTGGTGTCATCGCAAGATATCAATAACATATCTGAATGCACTAACAGAAAAGTTTAGATGTTGGATGCGTCTACACAGTATCATAGGTCAAAAAGACACAAGCGACTAAGATTAGAAATGAATGTCGCTTCAAGTTTTATTTACATCCATAAATCTCCAAGTTACATTGTGTTAGGTCTAAATAAGATCTCAAACAATGGCTAATCAATCACAAATAAGTATTTAGACGTTAACTATTATTAATCGATTGATTACTCAGTTTCTTGTTTATTATCGCGGAATTATAATAACAAAGAACAAGTATAACACACAGTTATATTACTTCAAAAGGTGCAACGATTATAATGTTCAAGCTCACTATTTATACACAATAATAATGAGCTTGATAAGTATGAATCTTAGAAAATCTTCTAAACAGATAGAAGATTTTATCTAACTAACATACCTAAATTAAAGCACTACGTCTCTTTATGAAGCTGAGTAGTCAACTCCATAATGCCTTAACTTATTTTAGTCACTCAGACTCAGTCACTCAGACTCAGATCACTCAGACTCAGATCACTCAGACTAAGACTTTAATAAACAGATTTATTAACTTGGGTTAAATCGTTGATTTTCCCAACAATCTCCCCCTATCTGTTTCAATTAAAGTCTTTTACAAACTATGCACCAAAAATAAACACAGACAGAAGTTGTTAACTAAACAGTGTTTGTGAACAAAAAGATACATAAAACAAACTACTTTCTTTTCTTGACAGATCTCTTCTTCTTTACGGAAACCTCCCATGGCAAAGGCTTTTTCACGTCTTTAGCCCATTTCAACCTCTCAGTCTTCCATTTAAGGAGTTTCTCCATTTCAGCGTTAGATTTATTGAAGAGCACTTGATTCTCTTTCTTGATCAGGTCCACTTTATCTACCAACGTTCCAATCTCTTCAATTCTTCTGAGGTTATTAAATAACCAACTAATCAGCTTCATTCGAAAAGGTAGACATTGCTCAGACTCACATTGTCCAAGCAAGGCAATGCAATGATAAATAGAGGTCATGTTCAGTCTGTCTTTGGCTTGGAAGCATTCTTCTCCCCCACAATCAACATAACACAAGCCCTCAGTATTCTCTGTTTTCAAATATGTCCTTTCTTGAAATGTAACATTTTTAGGAACAGGATGCATTTGACTTGTTTCCAGACCCAGAGATTTAGCACCAGCTCTCACCCTGTGGATAGTGCAAAACGCCCTATAATCCTCATCAGTCATCAGCTTCAACATGTAAGCAACATTGATATTGGAGTCAGCTTCTCTTTTTACATCCATTCTGTGAGCAAGATTGGTTATTCCTGAGCTCAAGCTAGCTATCTCTTTCCATTCTTCCAAACCCAAGGTGTGCAGTCTGGTTACTCCAATTCTGAAGGATCCTCCTTTGTGATAACATGTGAGCAGGAGGTCAGTTCCACCAGGACTTGTGCATTCCAAGTTGTGAATTTTGTTTTTATGCTTCCTCAGTGTAAAGTTTGTTTCAATATAATGAAGTCTGGCTTCTTCTCTAAGTACTTGTTTGGCCATCAATCTATCAGCTTCTACCCTCATTTGTTCTTCTTCAATGGCCAAATCTTCCTCTGCCTTCATCTCAGCTTCAAGATCCTCAGCTGCTTTCGTTGACTGATCTTGTGGATTTTCATCAAACTTCTCCATGTACAACCCCTTAACATATTCTTTGTATTGCTCCACAGTCATTCCAGAGTTGTGAGCATACCTTTGTAGCTTGGCCAGTTTCTCAGCTTCATCATGTTTGTTCTTTAATTCATCTTCTGGGTGAGTCTGAACATTTGGTTCTTCAATTGTATGTTCAGTCTCAGCCTCATCTTGATCACTATCATCCCCTACTTTGCCTTTTCCCTTTTTATCTTCTTTTTCAGGTTCATCACTTGATATATCACTCCAGTCAGTTTCGTAGAACACTTCAGACTGACCAGTCTTGGTGTTGAATCTGGTAGTCTTGTAGTACTGTTTCTCCTCCACATTCCTCTTTCGTTTCAGGTCCTGTTTGGGGATCTCAGACTCATAAGTTGGTGCAACTCTTTTATCCCCCTGAGTCTGAGCATCCTCATGATAGACTTCAGCAACCTGCTTCCCTTTTCGCATCAGACTGACCTCGGAAGTCAGTTTTACTACCATCTCCTTTAGTTCCTTCATCTCCTCTGCATTTTGAGTTTTGAGAGCATGAACCTCAGTCTGCATTGCCCTCAGTCTGTCATCAAACTGAGCAGACATGTCCGTAAGAGCTTGTAACAACACAGGCACAGTCAAAGCAACCTCAGACTGGGGTTGAGTAGTAACAGTGGGTGTTGAAACAGATGTCACAGCTTCACTCCCTCCCTGTGTTTTAGGAGAATGATCATGAGCCATAGAAAATAAAGTCTGTACCTCACTCAGTTTGGGGAGTGAGGTATTGACGACTTGTGCATAAGAGTGTAAGAGATTTGATGGTACCTGATTGTGAACTAGCACAGAGCTAGTGAAAATAGCCGTTGGAACTGGCTTTAAAACTGAAGGGGGTGGTCCCATACTGAGTACAGGGATATCCAGGAGTGGAATATCTTCTTCAATGCTTACCACATGTGTCAGTGTGGTAGCAGCAACGTGTTTCTCCAAGTTTACTACCCTAGGGGGGCTTCGGGTAGACATGATAGTCAGATCCAGCTCTTGCTCTAGCAGAGGGAGACTGGTCTGATCTACAGCACTGGAGGGGAGTTTTAGAACTCTTAGCCTCATGGAATAGGGAATCCATTAGTGCTTGATTTATTATGGGGCTTGATGTGAGTGCTTTTCAAACGAACTTGGTGAGTTCGAAAGGTTGGTCGCTTGAGTTGCTAAGACATCATGTTTGGGAGTGGACTGCGCAGACTGAGAGGGGATACTCTCAGACTGAGGAAGAGAAATAGTGATATCCATACCTTGATCAGCCTCATCATGCCCATCCCCACCCATTTCCACCTCAGCATCTACTGCAGGGATATTACCCTCAATTTCCCCGTCAATTCTGTCATCTTGGACTTCTGAGTCTGAGGAGTCAGACTCAGTGAGTTCATGATCGATGAAAGGATTTTCAATCCATTGAAGCATCACAGGTGTTAACTCTGCCTCATCCTCAGTGCCTTCATGTATTGAACGAGTTGCTCAAAACCCCTGTTTCGACGATTGGCGGGAATGTCAGCAGTAGCCACCCTGTTGTTGTCTTTGAGTTGAACTCTGTGTTGAAAGTCTGCACCAGGAATCATACGCGATGTAACATGAAGAATCATATTTGCATTCGCCATTAGAGAGAAAATCAAGCAGAAAATTAGAAATTAAAGAAATTAGGTTAAAATTTGAAATTCAGTTGAATATAAACTAAAAGAGCGAAAATTAAGGAACTAAGTTAGGAAAGTTTCAATTCAGTCCATGTAAGTTTGTCCTATTGACACATTTGACCCTTGACTGTACAAATGACGATAAAAGAAAAAAAAAATTAAAAAAAAACGTTATAAGAAAAAAAAAACAAAAGATTTCAAAAGATATTTGCTAAGATTACACTTAGTCTGCTCATTTGGTCAGACTGAAATTTCTGGAGCTGACTTTCAAGTCAGACTGAAAATGCACAAGCTGACTAAGAGGTCAGCTTGAGATTTATGATTTTGACAGACTAAGGATTTAACATGCCTAGTTTTCCTAACAAATAGAAAAACCTGTCCTCACTCAGAGGTTTCGTGAATATGTCTGCCAGTTGATCATTAGTAGGTACAAACTCCAGGTTGACCTTTCCTTTCTCCACAAAGTCTCGAATGAAATGATGTCTTATCTCGATGTGTTTGGTCCTGGAGTGGAAAACAGGATTCTCAGTGATTTGAATGGCACTCTTGTTGTCACACAGGATTGGAGTGTTTTGGATCTTGATTTCAAGATCAGCTATTTGGTGTTGCATCCATAGCAATTGTGCACAACAACTCCCTGCAGCTACATACTCAGCCTCAGCGGTGGAAGTTGCCACTGAGTTTTGCTTCTTACTGGACCAGCTGACAAGTTTTCCTCCCAGAAGCTGACATCCTCCTGATGTACTTTTCCTGTCCAGTTTACACCCTGCATAATCTGCATCTGAGTAGCCAATTAGTTCAAAACCAGAATCTTTAGGGTACCAGAGACCAAGATTTGCTGTACCCTTAAGATATCCAAAGATTCTTTTGACAGCTTTAAGATGAGATTCCTTGGGGTCAGCTTGATAACGTGCACATAGACATGTAGAAAACATGATATCAGGTCTACTGGCAGTTAAATAAAGTAAAGAGCCAATCATTCCTCTATAAGTAGCTTGACAAACTGACTTGCCAGAGGAGTCTTTATGCAATTTACTAGATATGCTCATTGGTGTTTTCATTTCAGAACTTGTTTCAAAACCAAATTTCTTTACTAAATCATGAACATATTTACTTTGGTTTATGAAAATGTTAAGTTCTCCCATCATACTCATTCTATATTCACTCCACATGAGTTTTGAAAACCAAGTACACAACTTTTCATTTGTGGAACCAAATATAATGTCATCAACATATATTTGAACCAAAATTACATGACCATTTTCCTTTTTGATGAACAGTGTTTTGTCAATGGAACCTCTTTGAAAATCATTTTTAAGAAGAAAGTCAGACAGAGTATCATACAAAGCTCTAGGAGCTTGTTTGAGACCATATAAGGCTTTGTTTAATTTAAAAACATGAACAGGAAAATTAGGATCAACAAAACCTGGAGGCTGCTTGACATAGACTTCCTCCTGCAAGTCTCAATTCAGAAATGCACTCTTCACATCTATTTGATATACCAAGAAATCTTTAAATGCTGCATATGCTAAGAAGAGACGAATTGCTTCTATTCTGGCCACTGGAGCAAATGTTTCATCGTAATCAATGCCTTCTTCTTGTTTGTAGCCTTGAGCAACTAGTCGAGCTTTATTCCTGATCACTACCCCATCTTTGTCATATTTATTTCGAAAGATCCATTTAAGGCCAATGATGGTCTTATACAGGGGACGTGGGACCTTTGTCCATACATTGTTTCTTATGAATTCTCCAAGCTCCTCTTGCATACCATCAACCCAGTCTTCATCTAATAAGGCTTCCTCAACCTTCTTTGGTTCCATCAGACTCAAGAAATTTGTGTAGAAACAAAAATTTGTTGTGGCCGTCTTTCTTCTTGTTTTGACACCTTCAGTTAATGAACCAATAACTGATGAGATAGGATGTCCTCTGACAGTCTTGATATTGCCTGAAACATTGTCAGTAACTTCTTCTGCTTGAGTCTGAGCATCATCAGTCTGAGTAGTTTGGAGCTGAGTTTGGTCAGACTGAAGAGTGTCAGGCTGAGTGTCATCAGTTGCATTTGATTGTGTATTTTCTATTGCTAGAACACTCTGGAAAGATGATTCGTCAGGTTCACTTTCAGATTCATGGTTTAGATGAGTGTTTTCAGCATTCTGATCTTCAGCATGAGAATCAGCTTCAAATGAAGTTACAAGTAATTTATCACAAAGTTGATTGATGGTAGCTATGTCAGTCTGTGATGATGAATCATCTTTGTCAGACTGAGTAGTGTCATCAAAAGTGACATTGATGCTTTCTTCTACCACCTTCCTTCTTTCATTGTAAACTCTAAATGCTTTTGGCTATGTATGAGTATCCAACGAACAGTCCTTTATCAGCTTTAGGAGACATCTTGCATAACAAGTCTCTTTGATTTAGGATATAGCATCTACTTTCGAAGATATGGAAATAATGAATGGAAGGGACCTTGTTATGGTACAATTCATAAGCAGTCTTTCCATGTCTCTTTACAATGATAGACCTATTTTGAGTGAAGCAAGCAGTGTTCACAGCTTCAGCCCAGAATTTTATCTTCATGTTTCCATAGCACATCATTGTTCTAGCAGCTTCAATTAGAGTTCTGTTTCTTCTTTCTGCCACTCCATTTAAGACTGAATTTTTGAACTGATGATCTCTTCTGGTGCTGTTCTCTTTTGATCAGACTGATGATCTCTTCAGCTGCATCACTTTTAGCCCTTAAAAAGATAACCCAAGTAAATCTAGTAAATTCATCAACTATTACAAGGGTGTATTTCTTTCCACCTTTACTCTCAATTCCAATTGGACCAAACAAATCCATATGTAGCATAAATAAAGGTTTTGTGACTCATTTTTGCATGAAAAGTGAGTGGTTCCACTTGGTTATGCCCGATTTGACCCCCCCAATTTCAGAAAATCCCTGTCCCAAGGTGATATTATCACATGTCTTTTTCATTTGTTTCAATTCTGACAATAAAACACACACACACACATAGTGTTTTCTCTCAACATATTCTTCATTTCCTCCATTGTTGCTGTGATTTCCAGCCATATTTCACCATAAAAACACCATAAACAACACAATAATCGATTATGTTCATCAAAGGGAGCAAGAGGTGGTGATTCTTCCGGGTTGTTTCTTGAGTTCTTCATCATTTTCGGGTCTAATCTCCATCAAAACCTCCATCAAGATCAAGCTAGATCATCACACACTCTATTCTTGCGGTATAATAACTTTTACCCACTGTTTTTATTTGCATTTTATCATTTTTATACATGCATGTTTCATCAAAGGCCAAATAAAGGTTTTTATAAAAGTTTTATGGTGATTTATCCAAAAACATAAGTTTTATAAACTTTTACATTAGATCTTGATATAAAAAGATGTTATTTGAAGAATTCTATGGATGTTATTAAAGGTTTTTAAGTTGCATGTCGAAATCTACAAAAAAAATATACTCTTGAAAACGCTTAAAAACGCAAAAATAACGAAAATCCGGAGCTGGCTAAGGAGCTCCAGCCGGTGGCTGGATCATCCCAGCCGGCGGCTGGATCAGTCTGATGTCACAAAATTCTTCGTTTTGCTAATTATCGGTGGTTGTCTTGTGTTTTGGAGGCGGATATTCTCATCACTATACCACTGAAGCTGTTGTTCCAGATCCTTGTCAAATCAAGCGGGTGTTAGCGGTATAAATTACTAACCTTGTGAATCTTTCGATTTCATTATATTCGTTATTCGGCTTTAGCCTTGAAAACGGTTAGGATTAATTATTAGACCAACACTCGTTGTATTTCAATGGATTGGACTGAAGTTTGGACAATAATGTTAAAATATAAGTAACCGAAGTATTGTATTAAACTTAATATGGTATTATGTATTATGAATAATGGTTTAAAAATGAAATTGTTGTTAAGCGGGAAAGTGTTTGAAATTGGACGAATATTAAGCGTTGTCGAAATTTCAACTCACGACTTTTTACGACATGAAAACACTTATATAAATAAATGGTATACAAAAGTAACATATTTTACAATAACATCGTCTTTGGACTCAAAGACGCCAACACAATCAAAAATGTCATAATACTACTTAAAATGGACATTTTAAACCTCTTCGCGATATATTAAACTTCGCCACAAATCTTGATCATCGTTTTAAATTCGTCAAAAATGGTTTTGAAATGTATTTTACTCTAAATATTTTGGTATGAAAACACTTCAAATTATTCAAAGTGTCAAATTGGACTTTTAAATTGACTTTGACTTTAATAAGACAACATAATTGACTTTTGACTTTTATAAGTCAACATGTTTGACCTTGGTCAATATAATGAACATTGGTATTAATATCCTTCTCGACTCGGAGTTATCACTTGTTTCCAACGGTCGCTGTTGACGTGAAAGATCGATATCTTGCCGATCAGCCCTTTTCTGGCGCGGAACATCGTCTTCTTAATCCGTCATCCTTATTCGACTTATTAATCGTTGGAATGTTAAATTAAATTTAAATCTTAACCGACAAGGCTAAACCGGACTAGACTTATAGAGATACTGAGACTATATAATTTACTGTTTTAGGGCACTTAGACGGTGGAATTGTGGTCCCGTGATTGTATTACCCAAGACTTGCTGAAGTTGTTTTGTGAGTTATTCCTAGCCCTTGTCTTAAATACTTTTGGGCTGTAAAGCGTATTTTAAACTGTCTGAGTATTTTAAACTGTCTGCATGAATGCAGAATGTTATTATTTATCTTGTTTACCCAGTGAATTTGGTCTGCCTTAGTTTTAAGTGTCTAGGCCATGGTGGCTCCCCTCTAATACACTCGTTAAGCTTTTGCCCGTGGTTCATATGTATAGATCTGTATTGGGTTATGTACCTAACCCTCATTCCTCTGTAGGCTGTTACTACGAGCGGATGTTATGACCTTAATTTTAAACTGTATGATTAAACTGATTGCTTTTGGTTTGACACACCTTTGGATAGGGGATTAAACTGATTGGTTCAGGATCGAGATGTATGACTACTTAGGCATTGTACCTTTCACTTTTGGATGAATACAAGATATATGATTTTAAACTTACATTGTTTACTGAAACTTGTCGATGGGTCACTTTTTACTTAAATTGCGAATAATTCACCAACATGTTGTTGATGTCGTTTTAACGCTTTGCAGGAAATTGAGGATTTCCGTTGATCATGCCATAGTCTATTTTCGGATCGCTTGCTTTTGGGAAATTTGAATTTGAACTGTTTATTGTAATTGCCGTGACGATCCGTTTGTTTATTTCTTTTGGAATTGTATTTGTACTTGGCGTCTTATCGCCTTTGACTTTATGATGTATTTGGTAACATTTGGCATGATCTATTTAATTTGATGTTTTGTTTATCGGTTATATTGTTGTAATCTTGACTTTTTATATTATAACTGGAACGCCTCGTGTTTCCGCTATTAGCGGGGTGTGACAGAAGTTGGTATCAAAGCCAAAGGTTATAGCGAACCAAGTGATTTTAACTGAGTAAATCACTTGGACTATGACCATAGGCTTTTTGAATCAATTTTCTCTGGTTGCAATGTGTGCACTATTTTTCATACATGTTTATTTCGCGTTGTTATTGTGGCGTTTGGCCTTGTTTTTGCACACATTTGCTGATCGAGTTTCATTCCTTTTTATTATTTGACGATGGCGTCTAAGAGGAGATTTGCGACACGAAGTTCCGCGAGACGTGCACTTGCGCACGAGAGGGCTAACACTTCGAACGCGAGAGCTAATACGTCCAATGCGAGAAGGAACAATGTGGAAAATGATACGAATCCTGACATGGCTCAGATGATTGCTCAGCAGCTAGCGGCTATGATGTCCGAGCTTGTAGCTCAACTTCGAGAGGGCACTACCCAATGTAATGGTTCGGGTTCTAGAAATCCCGAGCCGATTGTTAACAATGATGGTCCCGAAGTTGTTATTAATGGATCGGGCGGAGCAGAGGGCTCAGCTCGACGTGCTGGATGCATAATGAAGACTTTCATGAGCTGCAAGGCCCCAGAGTACAGAGGCAATGAGGGAGCGACTGGAACGCTCCAGTGAATGGAAAAGCTAGAATCTATTTTCGATGCTGTTGATTGTGCGGACAAAGATCGAGTCCGATTTGCTACGTTTGTATTTCTTGGAACGGCTCTGACATGGTGGAACTCGGTCGTGAATGTGCGAGGCCGAGCAGAGATTAGCACCATGACTTGGGAGCAACTGAAGGAGTTGATGATCATTGAGTATGTACCTGAATCTGAGATTTAGAAGTTGGAGGATGAGTTGTGGAACTTGACCATGATCGGGTCCGACATTCAGGGGTACACTTCGCGTTTTCACGCCTTGTCCCAGCTGGTCCCACACTTGGTCCGACCGGAACTCAAGCGCATAGGTCGCTACACTCACGGATTACCCCAAGCAATCCGTAAGAGTGTCCTATCCAACAAACCGGGCACATTCCAGAGCGCGGTTGAGTCTGCGACTACTTTGACTCAGAACGCGGTCCGGGATGGTGAGTTACCCCCGATGATAGTGAAGCAAAACTCCGGAGGGAAACGGAGTGGTGGAAACCGCAATGAGGATTAAAGGAAAAGGTTTAGGAGGAACGACGCTCCTCAAGTTGCGAAGTCGTATGTTGCTGTGGCATCAAGTACCCAGAGTAAGTACCCGAAGTGTGATCGGTGTGGAAGGCACCACACCAAAGATGTGGCTTGTTGGGTATGTGGTAGGTGCAAGAAGTTAGGGCACACTGAAAATTTCTGTAAAATCCCGAAGGGCAATTGCTATGAATGTGGATCTCCCGAGCATCGCAGGGACAAGTGTCCTAAGTTAGCTGCAGCCGGTAATGCTCCTCGCGGGAGAGCGTTTGTTATGGGAGCCAAGGAGGCTCAACAGGACCCACACGTCGTTACAGGTACGTTTCTTGTTTGTGGTCGACCTGCGTTTATCTTATTTGATTCTGGTGCGGATAGAAGTTTTATATCTGATGAGTTTAGGACTATGATTCCCTTTAAGTCTATACCTTTAGTACCTTCCTTTGAAATAGAATTGGCTGATGGCGAGTTTTTGCATGCGACCGAAGTACTTTCCAACTGTAGTGTTAGTTTCGACGACCACTCTTTTCCTATCGACTTAATTCCAATTAGGTTAGGTAGTTTCGACGTAATTATCGGCATGGACTGGTTAGAGACGCACCGAGCGAAGATTGTGTGTTTGGAGAAGATGATTCGTATTCCGTTACCGCATGGAGAGCCGCTACTAGTTCGAGGAAATAAGGCTGGGAAGCGCCTTAAGATCGTCTCGTGTATGAAAGTCCGGGAGTATATCAATCGGGACTGTTCACTCTTTCTTGCACATCTTGTGAAGAAGGATAACACTAAGAAGCTGGAAGAGAAACCAGTAGTGTGTGATTTTCCCGACGTGTTGCCAGAGGACTTACCTGGTTTACCGCCTAGACGTGAGGTAGAGTTTAGGATCGACTTAGTTCCCGGAGCAGCGCCGGTGGCAAAGGCTCCTTATCGGTTAGCACCTTCGGAGATGTTAGAACTTTCTAAGCAGATCCAGGAGTTAGTGGATAAAGGCTTCATTAGACCGAGTTTCTCTCCGGGGGGCGCGTCGGTACTCTTCGTGAAGAAGAAGGATGGTTCGATGAGATTGTGTATAGATTACCGAGAGCTGAATAAGCTGACAGTAAAGAACCGCTATCCTTTACCTCGTATAGATGATTTGTTTGATCAAATTCAAGGTTCATGTTTCTTTTCTAAGATTGATTTATGGTCTGGTTATCATCAGTTGAGAGTGCAAGAGGGGAACGTTCCGAAGACTGCTTTTCGGACGTGGTACGGTCATTATGAGTTTTTAGTTATGCCATTCGGTCTCACGAATGCGCCTGCAACATTTATGGAAATAATGAACCGTATATGCCGTCCTTTCCTCGATAAGTTTGTGATCGTGTTCATAGACGATATTCTTGTTTATTCTCGTAGCCGTGAGGAGCACGAGGAGCACTTGAGAATAGTGTTGGAGTTGCTCAGGAAGAAACAACTCTACGCTAAGTTCTCGAAATGCGAGTTTTGGTTATCTGAGGTTCACTTTTTTGGCCATGTGGTTAGCAAGGAAGGCATCCACGTTGACCCGGCCAAGATTAAGGCCGTCAGAGATTGGGTTGCTCCTAAAACACCCACCGATATTCGTTCATTTTTGGGTCTGACAGGTTATTACCGTCGCTTTATTGAGAATTTTTCGAAGATAGCCTCGCCTATGACGAAGTTGACCCAAAAGAACGAGGAGTTTATTTGGGGTGCCGAGCAGGAAGAAGCTTTTCAGTTATTAAAGAAACGGTTGTGTGATGCTCCTATCTTGAGTCTTCCCGAGGGTACCGAAAATTTTGTTGTATATTGCGATGCTTCGCATAAGGGACTCAGGTGCGTGCTGATGCAGAATGGAAAGGTCATTGCCTATGCCTCTCGTCAGTTAAAGATTCATGAGAAGAACTACACGACCCATGATTTGGAGTTAGGCGCAGTGGTTTTTGCTTTAAAGATTTGGCGACATTATCTGTACGGTACCAAGTGTACAGTATTCACCGATCATAAGTCGTTACAGCACATCTTTGATCAAAAGATGTTGAATATGAGACAACGCCGATGGGTGGAATTACTTAACGATTATGACTGTGAAATTCGTTATCATCCGAGAAAAGCTAATGTTGTAGCCGATGCGTTAAGTCGCAAGGAATCGGTTAAGCCGGTGAGAGTTCGGGCTATGGTGGTTTCTATTCAGTCGAGTTTGAAGACTCGTGTTATTCAGGCTCAGCAGGAGGCTCTCACCGAGGATCGTCTGAAGGATGAAGGATTATTTGGTTTGGCACGTCAGTTAGAGCCGAAAGACGACAGAGTATTGTATTTCTTGGATCGTATTTGGGTTTCCGTCGGTCTTAGGCAGTTAATTTTGGATGAGGGTCACAAGTCTAATTATTCTGTTCATCCCGGAGCGGATAAGATGTACCATGACTTGAAAGATTTTTACTGGTGGCCTGGAATGAAGAGGGCGGTTGCCGAGTATCTAGGCAAGTGTTTGACATGTTCTAAAGTTAAGGCTCAGAATCAGAAGCCTTCTGGCCTTCTTCAGCAGCTGGAAATCCCGTAGTGGAAGTGGGAAAATATTACGATGGATTTTGTTACGAAGCTTCCGAGGTCTTCAGGAGGTTATGATGCTATTTGGGTTATCGTTGATCGGTTGACTAAGTCAGCTCATTTTCTGCCTATTCGAGAAGATTACCGAATAGAGAAGTTATCTAGGTTATATATTGATGAGATCGTGGCCAGGCATGGAATTCCTGTATCGGTTATTTCGGATCGCGACGCGCGTTTTACTTCGAGGTTCTGGTAGACGCTACAGCGAGCTTTAGGCACGAGATTAGATATGAGCACGGCTTATCACCCTCAGACCGATGGACAGAGTGAGAGCACGATTCAGACGTTGGAGGATATGCTACGCGCGTGTGTTTTAGATTTTGGTGGGAGTTGGGATAGACATTTACCGTTGGTCGAGTTTTCGTACAATAATAGTTACCCTCCAATATTAATTGCGCGCCTTTTGAAGCTCTTTACGGTCGTAAGTGTAGGTCTCCACTCTGTTGGACTGAGATTTGTGATAGTCAGATTACGGGTCCCGAGCTGATCCAGGATACGACTGATAAGATCTTTAGGATCAAGGATCGTCTGTTAGCCGCGAGAGATCGCCAGAAGAAGTACGCGGATATGCGTCGTAAGCCTTTGGAATTCGAGGTCGGCGATATGGTATTGTTGAAGGTTTCTCCTTGGAAGGGTGTGTTTCGTTTTGAGAAGCGCAGCAAGTTAAGTCCACGATTTACGGGTCCTTTTATGGTTTTATCTCGTGTTGGACTAGTGGCTTACCGTCTTGAGTTGCCACCTGAGTTGAGCGGTGTGCACAACGTATTTCATGTATCGCATCTCAAGAAGTATCTTGCTGACGAGTCGTTGATTGTCCCTTTAGAGAAACTAAGTTTGGATGATTCGCTTCACGTAATAGAGGAGCCGGTGGAAATCGTTGACCGAGAGGTCAAGCGTTTGCGGCGGAGTCGGATTCCTATTGTAAAGGTCCGATGGGACTCTAAGAGCGGAGCGGAATTTACGTGGGAACGGGAAGATGAAATGCAACGGAAATATCTCCATCTCTTTTCTAGCGGCGACGCTAAGTGAATATTTCGAGGACGAAATTCTTTTAACTGGGGGAGGCTGTGACGTCCCGTCAATTTGAGGTACTTGAGTTACCCTCATTATTTTAAAGTTACTCGCAATTGTTTTGACCCTTGTATTTTGCTTTATTTTACTCACGATTTACTATTATTGAGTATCGGGTTTTCTGTATATGTTGATTCGTCCCTTGAGACGTGAGATTATGTTAGTCTAGTGCCAGATAGTTAGTATACTCATGGTAATAAGTTAGAAGGTTTATGCCAAAATTGGTCGGTTATCGTATCCTTTATACTCGAGATATCGCGCTTTTGCTCTTGTTTATCTTTAACCGAAATCGTGCGTTTCTCGAATCCAAAACTTAAAAGTTATCATTTAATGAATCAAAATACCAATAATACTATTAATGAACTTAACTAAGTTCATTTGGAATCAAACGGGAACTTATAACGATCGAAAACGCCTAACGCAACGGAAACGGGAAGGCTGCCGAACCAGCCGACCAGCCAGCGGCTGGATCAGTCTGGTCAGGTTTTGGTGACTCATTTTTGCATGAAAAGTGAGTAGTGCCACTTGGTTATGCCCGATTTGACCCCCCAAATTGCAGAAAATCCCTGTCCCAAGGTTATATTATCACATGTCTTTGTCATTTCTTTCATTTCTCACAATCAAAAACACACACACATAGTGTTTTCTCTCAACATATTCTTCATTTCCTCCATTGTTGATGTGATTTCCAGCCATATTTCACCATAAAAACACCATAAACAACACAATAATCGATTATGTTCATCAAAGGGAGCAAGAGGTGGTGATTCTTCCGGGTTGTTTCTTGAGTTCTTCATCATTTTCCGGTCTAATCTCCATCAAAACTTCCATCAAGATCAAGCTAGATCATCACACACTCTATTCTTGCGGTATAATAACTTTTACCCACTGTTTTTATTTTCATTTAATCATTTTTATACATGCATGTTTCATCAAAGGTTAAATAAAGGTTTTTATAAAAGTTTTATGGTGATTTATCCAAAAACATAAGTTTTATAAACTTTTACATTAGATCTTGATATAAAAAGATGTTATTTGACGAAATCTATGGATGTTATTAAAGGTTTTTAAGTTGCATGTCGAAATCTACAAAAAAAATATACTCTTGAAAACGCTAAAAATAACGAAAATCCGGAGCTGACTGAGGAGCTCCAGCCGCCGGCTGGATCAGTCTGATGTCACAAAATTCTTCGTTTTGCTAATTATCGGTGGTTGTCTTGTGTTTTGGAGGCGGATATTCTCATCACTAAACCGCTGAAGTTGTGTTCCAGATCCTTGTCAAATCAAGTGGGTGTTAGCGGTATAAATTACTAACCTTGTGAATCTTTCGATTTCATTATATTCGGTATTCGGTTTTAGCCATGAAAACGGTAAGGATTAATTATTAGACCAACACTCGTTGTATTTCATTGGATTGGACTGAAGTTTGGACAATAATGTTAAAATATAAGTAACCAAAGTATTGTATTAAACTTAATATGGTATTATGTATTATGAATAATGGTTTAAAAATGCAATTGTTGTTAAGCGGGAAAGTGTTTGAAATTGGACGAATATTTTATGACGCGAAAGCGCTGCCGAAATTTCAACTCACGACTTTTTACGACATTAAAACACTTATATAAATAAATGGTATACAAAAGTAACATATTTTACAATAACATTGTCTTGGACTCAAAGACGCCAAAGCAATCAAAAATGTCATAATACTACTTAAAATGGACATTTTAAACCTCTTCGCGATATATTAAACTTCGCCACAAATCTTGATCATCGTTTTAAATTCGTCAAATATGTTTTTACGACAAACTTTATAAATGGTTTTGAAATGTATTTTACTCTAAATATTTTGGTATGAAAACACTTCAAATTATTCTAAGTGTCAAATTGGACTTTTAAATTGACTTTGACTTTAATAAGTCAACATAATTGATATTTGACTTTTATAAGTCAACATCTTTGACCTTGGTCAATATAATGAACATTGGTATTAATATCCTTCTCGACTTGGAGTTATCACTTGTTTCCAACGGTCGCTGTTGACGTGAAAGATCGATATCTTGCCGATCGGCCCTTTTCTGGCGTGGAACATCGTCTTCATAATTCGTCATACTTATTCGACTTATTAATCGTTGGAATGTTACATTAAATTTATCTCTTAACCGACAAGGCTAAACCGGACTAGACTTATAGAGATACTTAGACTATATTATTTACTGTTTTAGGTCACTTAGACAATGGAATTGTGGTCCCGTGATTGTATTACCCGAGACTTGTTGAAGTTGTTTTGTGAGTTATTCGTAGCCCTTGTCTTAAATACTTTTGGGCTGTAAAGCGTATTTTAAATTGCCTGAGTATTTTAAACTGTCTGCATGAATGCGGAATGTTATTAAATTATCTTGTTTACCCAGTGAATTTGGTCTGCTTTAGTTTTAAGTGTCTAGGCCATGGTGGCTCCCCTCTAATACACTCCTTAAGCTTTTGCCCGTGGTTCATATGTATAGATCTGTATTTGGTTATGTACCTAACCCTCATTCCTCTGTAGGCTGTTACTACGAGCAGGATGTGATGACCTTAATTTTAAACTGTATGATTAAACTGATTGCCTTTGGTTTGACACACCTTAGGATATGGGATTAAACTGATTGGTTCAGGATCGAGATGTATGACTACTTAGGCATTGTACCTTTCACTTTTGGATGAATACAAGATATATGATTTTAAACTTACATTGTTTACTCAAACTTGTCGATGGGTCACTTTTTACTTAAATTGCGAATAGTTCACCAACATGTTGTTGATGTCGTTTTAACACTTTGCAGGAAATTGATGATTTCCGTTGATCATGCCATAGTTTATTTTCGGATCGCTTGCTTTTGGGAAATTTGAATTTGAACAGTTTATTGTAATTTCCATGACGATCCGTTTGTTTATTTCTTTTGGAATTGTATTTGTACTTGGCGTCTTATCACTTTTGACTTTATGATGTATTTGGTAACATTTGGCATGATCTACTTAATTTGATGTTTTGTTTATCGGTTATATTGTTGTAATCTTGACTCTTGATATTATAACTGGAACGCCTCGTGTTTCCGCTATTAGCGGGGTGTGACACAAACGACGATTTTCGGGAAAACCAGCAGCTCAGTGCACCGTTCTGGACCACTAGGACGGCGCCCTGAACACTTTTGTGTCACTTTGCGTCGTCCTGGGTCACTGGGACGTCGCCCTGGCTGATGTCTTTCTCAAATTTTCGTTTTTCTTGCAAAATCAGTTATTTAAGTGATAGATTTCGACATGCAATCGGTAGAAACTTCCTTATATTTCATTTTCACAGTTTGTACATAACTTTTATCCATAAAAACATAGATCTAAGTACCATTCGGTTAAAAATCCGTTTTTTGTATAGAAAGTGTTATAAAAGTTTATAAAAGCTCATTTTTAAGCTTTAGATCATCCATGCAAAGGTTTGAAACAGTAAATATAGTAAAAAGAAAGATTTCTACCGGATGAAAAGCTTGGATGACGATTTGGTAGAGATTTGAGCTTCAAAAATCGGTAGAAATGCTTTTCAACCAAAATAGATTGGTCGTCCTTGCTTCCTTGTTTGTTTGAACGATTTTTATGTAGGTTTTAGAGGATTTTTGTGGTTGTTTTGTTACTGGATTTGGAGGAGGAAGGAAGAGCTTTTGAGAGAGAAATGAAGAAATGTGTTTGTGTGTGTGTTTTTATGTTTTGTAAAAATGAAAATGAAAAGAAAATAAGAGAGGAGTGATAATTAGGCCTTGGGACAGCAAATTATAGTAATAGTGTTGTCAAATTCGAGTTTAAACTGGTTGGATTTTTGTATACAACGAGAATAAGCTTTAAAAGCTTATTTTTTTAATCTGCGTCTTCAGGACGTCGCCCTAAGTTGACCTGTGCGGCGTCCTGGTCCCATTTCAGTGTTTTACTGGTTTTTCGTTTTTACGTTTTTGTTCCGTTATACCTTTTCGTTAAATGAAAGTTTTTATTTTTGTACGATATGAACTTAGGAAAGTTCCTTAGGTGATTTCTTGGTATTAGGACTTATATAAATTGATTACGAATTTGATTCCGACACTGACGCGTTTCCGGTAAAAGTACGGTTAAAGACAACGATAGACATTTTAAAAGATATAGAGTACGAATTTCACCGGAAATTTTGACGGTTGTCACATTCTCCCGGGGTTGAAAGAAATCTCGTCCCGAAATTTAGTTCGTCCCCTCATGAAGAAGTGTACTTGAATAGATGTGGATACTTCTGACGGATTTGGTCCTCACATTCCCACGTGAATTCATGAGCACGTCAGGAATTCCACCGAACTTTGATAATAGGAACACGACTTTGCCTGAGTTGTTTGGCCTCGCGGTCCACAACCTCAAGCGGTTTTTCAATGAAATTAAGCTTGTTATCGATCTGTACCTCGTCGAGTGGATTGACGATGGTCTCGTCAGATAGGTACTTTTTCAAGTGCGAGACATGGAAAACATTATGAACGATGGAAAGAGCCTGCGGAAGATGGAGTCGATATGCTACTGGGCCAATTCGCTCTATCACCTCGAAAGGTCCGGTATACCTTGGGCTTAGCTTGCCGCACTTCCCGAAGCGAACTACCCCTTTCCATGGCGATATCTTAAGAAGCACTCTATCTCCAACTTGGAATTCGAGGGGTTTCCTCCGGTTGTCGGCGTAGCTCTTCTGCCGGGTACGGGACGTCTTCAGTATTTCCCTGATGGTATTAATCTTGTCGATGGTTTCCTGGACGATGTCGAGCCTTGTGAGTTGTCGATCGCCGGCTTCGAGCCAACAAAGCAGTGACCAACACTTACGTTCGTATAAGGCCTCGAACGGTGCGCACTTGATGCTAGCGTGGTAGTAGTTGTTATAGGAAAACTCTACCAAAGGAAGGTGAGCGTCCAAACTTCCTCCGACGTCAACCGGGACGTGAATCGACTATCCCTGTCCGAGATAATGGAGAGAGGTGTTCCGTGACGAGAGATGATCTCGTTGATGTAGATTTGAGCGAATTTTTCCATCGAGTGGTTTTCTCGAACAGGTAGGAAGTGAGCGGATTTCGTCAGTCGGTCCACGATGACCCAAATCGTGTCGTTACCCATTGCCGTACGGGGCAAATTGGTGATGAAGTCCATTTATATTTGTTCCCACTTCCACATGGGAATCTCCGGTTGCTGCAGTAGACCTGAAGGCTTCTGATATTCCGCCTTGACCTTCGAGCAAGTAAGGCACTTAGCTACGTACAAGGCGATATCCTTCTTCATGCCCGGCCACCAATAGTATTCCTGAAGATCCTTGTACAACTTGTCGGATCCGGGGTGAATATCGGGAACGGTGGCCCTCGTCCAAAATTAGCTTACGAAGGTTCTCGGACCTTGGAATCCATGCTCTTTTCTTAAAATAATGGATTCCGTCCGTCTTAAGCTCGAATTCAACGCTTCTCGGTGAGCACTGGCGATATGCGTCTGAAGGCTTGTCTGAATCTGTATTCCTAATGCTCTAACTCGAGATGGTCTTACCCATTCCTTTCGACTCAGGGCATCTGATACTACGTTTGCCTTACCCGGGTGGTATTTGATCTCGCAATCCTAGTCACTTAGCAGTTCGATCCATCTCCGTTGCCTCACGTTGAGCATTTTCTGATCCAGAATGTGGTTAAGGCTTTTATGATCCGTGAAAACTGTGCACTTAGTACCATACATGTAATTTCTCCAGATTTTTAAGGCGAACACGACGACTCCCAGCTCTAGGGTGTGTGTGGTGTAGTTCTGTTCATATACCTTAAGCTGCCTTGAAGCATATGGGATGACTTTGTCCTTCTGCATAAGAACGCACCCAAGTCCTTGGTGGCATGCATCGTAAAACACTACGAAATTATCCGTGCCCTCCGGTAGGGACATAATTGATGTGTGACAAAGTTGGTGTTTAAGTTTCTGGAAGGATTCCTCTTGTTTTGTACCCCAAACAAAATCCTTGTCTTTCTGAGTGAATTCGGTTAACGACTTAGCGATCTTCGAGAAATTCTCAATGAACCTTGGATAAGAGCCGGCCAATCCTAGGAATTGTCGAATTTCCGTTGGAGTCGTTGGGGCTTGCCATTTTTAGATCGCTTCTATCTTTGTCGGGTCTACATGAATTCCTTTTTGGTTGACCACATGACCAAGAAAATGTAAGAATGTCGTCTACATGAGTTCGTTGGGGCTTGCGTATAGTTTCTGATCATAGAGGAGTTCTAAGATGAGCTTTAGGTGTTTCACATGATCTTCCTTATTCCTTGAGTATATAAGAATGTCGTCTATGAATACGATTACAAATTTGTCTAGATACGGTCTACACACTCTGTTCATTAGGTCCATGAACACTGCCGGTGCGTTGGTCAGACCAAATGGCATGACGAGGAATTCGTAATGTCCGTATCGAGTTCGGAATGTGGTTTTAGGAATGTCGGTTTCACTGACACGAACCTGATGCTAAACTGAACGGAGGTCGATGTTAGAGAAATAAGTCGCACCCTGCAACTGGTCGAACAGATCATCGATCCTCGGGAGTGGGTATCGGTTCTTGACGGTCAGCTTGTTCAGCTCGCGATAGTCGATACACATACGAAAGGATCCGTATTTCTTCTTGAAAAAGAGGATTGGGGCTCTCAGGGGGACGAGCTCGGACGAATAAAACCACGATCTAGAAGTTCCTGCAGCTGTTTTGACAGTTCCTGCATATCGGGTGGTGCTAGACGATACGGTGTCTTGGCAACCGGTGCTGCGCCAGGAACGAGGTCTATTCGGAATTCCACTTGTCGATGCGGCGGTAGCCTAGGTAAATCCTCTGGAAAGACCTCTGGATGGTCCTTGACTACTGGAATGTCTGGTACTCGGTTTTCTTTGGGTGTGCGTTCAACGACATGCGCAAGGAATGCGTCGCAGTCCTTTTTGAGGTATTTGCGCATTTTGACGATAGAGACGATATGGAGTTGTCGTCCAGGTTTGTCTCCATGAACAACGAGAGTCTCACTTTGAGAGGGGAATACTAATAAGTTTGTCGAAACAGACGATCTCTGCTCGGAAACGAGATAACCAGTCCATTCCGACGATTACGTCAAAGCTTTTCAGCTCGATAGGAATTAAATCGACGGAGAAAGTTTTGTCAAATAGGCATATCGAACATCCTAGAACAATATCCTTGGCTTCGAACTCTTGGCCATTAGCATATTCGATAGTAAAGCTATCCTTAAGAACTTTAGATTCTAGGTTATTGAGGGGTCTAAATTCTAAGGACACAAAGCTTCTCTCGGCTCCTGAATCGAATAAAACAGAGGTATAGTGGTCATTTATATAAAACGTACCCGTAACTGCGTTCGGGTCCTGACGAGCTTCCTCTGCCGTGAGTGCAAAGGCACGTCCTCGACCGCGCCCGCCTTGGTTTGGTTGGGCATTCTGGATTTTAGGGCAGGTATTCCGGAGATGTTTGTCACTACCACACTCGTAGCATACCGGCTTCTTACCCTGGTTGACTGTTTTATTTAAAAAGTACTTGGTGAAATGCCCCACCTTCTGGCACATGTGACATATCAGACAGTTCCCGGTGTGATGGTAACGACACTTGTCACACTTGGGGTGTGGCCCCGTGTAAGGTCGGGGTCCAGTAGGTGGTGCGGGTGCGGGTGCAGGTGTAGCAGTCAGAGCATAATTACGGGTGGTTCGGGCTTTCTTGTTTCGGTCACTTCTTCTCGGGGTCTGCTCCGATTTCCTTTTCTCACCCGACTCCTTGGAAGATGCAGGAGTGGTGACGATATTGCTGGTGAGTCTGTGAGCTAAGATGATTGCGCTCTGAAGTGTCTGGGGCTCGGAAGAGATAACCATGCATCAGATTTCCGGAACAAGAACGGAGATGTAAAGGTCGATCCGGTTCTCCTTAGGGGTCACTAACCTTGGGACTAGTCGGGAGAGCTCATGGAACCGGGTAGTGTACCCTTCGATGTCGTTGCCGACCATCTTGTGATCCCAAAGCTCTGCCTCGAGCTTCTTGATTTCCCCTCTGGGGCAGTACTCCTCGATTAGAAGGTTCTTGAAGGCGTTCCAGGTAATAGCATAGGCATTTTCACCCCCTCGGGTTTGGACCACACTGTACCACCACGATAAGGCTCTGCCGTGGAACACGCAGGAGGCATATTCCACCTTATTGGCTTCAGCACATCTGCTGATGTGCATCACTGATTCGATACTCTCGAACCATTGTATTCGTCCTACGGCACCAGTTGTGCCGTGAAACTCCTTTGGATTACAAGCCATGAAGTTCTTGTAGTTGGAAGCAAGAGGGTTTGGGTTTTGGTGCTGATTCTGATTCTCGTTGTTGTTCTGGTTCTAGTTCTGGTTATTGTTTTGGTTCTGGTTGTTTTTGATGTGGTTGTTTATTCCTGTCGTGATCTGGGCGAACATGTTAGGCATAGCTGCGTTAAGCTGAGCAGCAACTTGCTCGGCTATTAGACTAGCGTTGGAGCGCTTAGGAGCCATGATTCTACAACAACACGAAAGATCCAATTTAGAATGTACGTATAGAATGCGATAAGAATTTAATTTAATGAACAATGACAATGACAATGCAAGAGTAATGTGGAAGAACAAATAGCACACGCACGATAATGATTCAAGAGATAGTAATATAATGGTTCAACAATAATATAAAGATTCACACGACAATGACAAGTACGGATAATAAAGGTAGAAATTTCCATTAATAATAATCAGAGTTGAGTACATGGTTCATAATAAAGAAAGATGCAATACAAGTACAATACAATGGAAAGAAATAAGATAAATAGCTTAAGTCGTGTACATGGAAAAATACGACTTAGCTTTAAGTACAATACATAAAGGAAATAACTAACAACGCTTCTCCAGGAACATCTTCGCCACTATAACCGCGATCAAAGTCCCCATGACCAAACACGCCCTCACGAGGCACTGCACGGTCCTAGCCGTGGCTTGAGCCGATGCGATGACTCGCATCGACTGTTCCGACAGCCGGTGTGCAGCGTCGGAGAATTCACAGAGGAGAACACCCTGCTGTTGGGCCTCCTCGGAAAGTCCCCGGACCTCGCGGTTAAGGTGGAAGATTGCTGCTGGTAGGGGAGCTGAAGGGTAGACGACATCATGGGCCTGGAGGGTCCGGCCTCCTAGGCACGTCGCCTCTCCTCGAGGAACCAACAATCCCACGCGTAGCGTTGCATGACTGGGGTACGCATAGCCGGGTCGTACGGGTGCACGAAGGACTGAGGAGGAGCGGGTCTAGATGGACCGGGCTGCTGTCCGACCATCCGATCCGGCAGACGGCCAGGGAGAATGACATGCTTACGCGCGGTCAATCTCGTGCGAGGCCCTTGGTGCTGCGGTGGTGCGTGAACAGGCATTGGGGGAGCAGGCGGTAACACGGTCCTTGGACTGGAACCGATGCTGCTGGATACGTCCATAGAGGTATCCTCCGTTGGGTCGGTGGTTTGGTGACGCTGACTCTCGGAAGCCGTGCGGCCCTCAGAAGCTTCGTGCGACGGAGCGACTCGGGAGAGTGAGCGAGACTGGGATCGGGAAGGTGATCGCGAACGAGACGATTGAGACATGACGGATCTGCGAATAGTGAGTTACGTAAGTAAAGGGGAAACTAAAATAGGAAAAGCGTAAATAAAATTCATGCACGGGTCAGTTACGTGAGAATCAGGAATCGATAAGACCGGGAATTTTTCACTCAAAACCGTTAACAATAGCAATTACTTTCCGTTCTTGCATAATTTATTTTGAACTAGGCATAATTGATCAAGTTATGCGTAGTTGAAAACAATCATGCAATTGCAGAATTAATATACTAAAGTTTGAACTCGAAAAATGATTTTTCAAAAAGCCTTGGTTATAGTTTTGGTTTCGAAAACTTTTGAAAAATTTTAAAACCGTTTTCACTATAACCTGTGCTCTAATACCAAGTTTGTCACACCTAGCTAAAGCGGAAACACGAGGTGCGAAGAGCAAAAGAATCATTACACGAGTCATAACGAAATTTAACGGTTCAAGTCATTAAAATAAGGTTTGAAAAGTTCACATGTTCAAAAGACATAACCAAGAGTATTTAAAGTTCACGACAACAATACATAATAAAAATTGTTTTAATAAAATTCCCAAAATAGACAAGTCTTCTCCCGATTCCACTTCACATAACATTCCTGACCCGCCCGAGCTATGCACTTCATGACTTACACTTGATTTCCTGAAACATGAGATAAAGTGTCAAACTACATAACGTAGTGAGTGAGTTACAGTTTATAAGTTCTTGACAAAAGTTCCGACAAGTATATATATAAGTAGAAAGTTTTCTTGAAAAAACAAATGAGCGGAAAAGTCGCTTAAAATATATATACTTTAAGAAGATAATAGACAAGTAGAGTAAAGTTTGTAAAAGATTAGATGCGGAGTAATCGCAAAGTAAATATGTATATGCGTAAATAAAGGTAACATATGATTAAAGCATTGTATCAACCACTTCGCATAAGATAACTGTAAGTGTTAACACTAAACCGATTAATCCTGATCGTGATCAGCCCCAACCTCGCACTATCTACGAAGTTCGTCTGTCTTAGTAATATGTACTTAGATTGCCATCTGAAGTAAGGAGCGATCCTCTCCTAAGTATCGATACTCATAGTTACTAACGGCTTATAGCTAATAGTGTGTAATTTGATTTGATTTAAAAACTGATAGTAGGCACTTACATACATGTTATATTTTCATCAAGGGTTTAACGGAGGTGCCGATACAGTGGCGAGGTCGTATAATACAATCAATCATAGTTTTAGTCAAGTGCCGATCGGGGCAAGCCATAATGTCCAAAAACGTCAAAATGTCAAAGAGTGCCGAATAAGGCAATTTAAAATAGTTTTACGCATATAAGTTCGATCAACGTCAAATAGTTCAATATGTCATAGTTCACAAAAGTCATAGTTCATAAAAGTCATAGTTCATAAAAGTCATAGTTCATAAACATTTAGATCTCATGTTTCCCCCAAAAGAGTACTTAAAAGACATAAAAATGAGGGGATGTAAGTCACGGATTGCGAAGATAAAAGAATACCAAGATTGATTAAATATTATTATTACATTAAGTTAACATATATATAATATCTTATAAGATGTAATCTTAGTTAAACTTTAAGTGTCAAGGTTAAATTGTCCAAATATTGTCCGAATCGGTTATCGTCACGTTTAGTCCAAAAGTGTCCAAAGTTAGCGTTGTTATTATTATGTTAAATATATTTTAGTTGCTGAAGTGTTTAATAATTCCTAATAAAATTTGGGCAGCGCATCCGCACCATAATTTTTATGTCCAAAATAATCAACACTTTCCCGCTTACAAAACATATATATTTACATAACATAATTAAACGAGTTCATTTAGGTTATTTAAGTCCAATAAAATGTCACAAATATAAGTATTTTTCTAAACTAAGTCCCAAAATGTTAGTCTCGAAAAATCAGAATGTTTAAATAAGTTTTTAACACCCAAACGACGATTTTCGGGAAAACAAGCAGCTCGGTGCGCCATTCTGGACCACCTGGACGGCGCCCTGGCTGTTGTCTTTCTCAAATTTTCGTTTTTCTTGCAATATCAGTTATTTAAGTCATAGATCTCGACATGCAATCGGTAGAAACTTCATTATATGTCATTTTCACAGTTTGTACATAACTTTTATCCATAAAAACATAGATCTAAGTACCATTCGGTTAAAAATCCGTTTTTGTATAGAAAGTGTTATAAAAGTTTATAAAAACTCATTTTTAAGCTTTAGATCATCCATGCAAAGGTTTAAAACAGTAAATATAGTAAAAAGAAAGATTTCTACCGGATGAAAAGCTTGGATGACGATTTGGTAGAGATTTGAGCTTCAAAAACCGGTAGAAATGCTTTTAAACCGAAATAGATTGTTTCCTCCTTGCTACCTTGTTTGTTTGAACAATTTTTATGTAGGTTTTGGAGGATTTTTGTGGCTGTTTTGTTACTGGATTTGGAGGAGGAAGGAAGAGCTTTTGAGAGAGAAATGAAGAAATGTGTTTGTGTGTGTGTTTTTATGTTTTGTAAAAATGAAAATAAGTAGAAAATAAGAGAGGGGTGCTAATTAGGCCTTGGGACAGCAAATTGGAGTAATAGTGTTGTCAAATCCGAGTTTAAAGTGGTTGGATTTTTGTATAAAACGAGAATAAGCGTTAAAAGCTTATTTTTTTGAATCTGCGTCTTCAAGACGTCGCCCTGGGTTGACCTGTGCGGCGTCCTGGTCCCATTTCAGTGTTTTACTAATTTTTCGTTTTTACGTTTTTGTTCCGTTAGACCTTTTCATTATATGAAAGTTTTTGATTTTTGTACGATATGAACTCAGGAAAGTTCCTTAGGTGATTTCTTGGTATTAGGACTTCTATAAATTGATTCCGAATTTGATTCCGACACTGACGCATTTCCGGTAAAAGTACGGTTAAAGACAACGATAGACATTTTAAAAGATATAGAGTACAATTTTCACCTGAAATTTTGACGGTTGTCACAGAAAACATTATAACATTGTATAATATAAGTATACATCACAAGCAAGTGCACCTCATATAGAGTGTGCGGTATCGGTATGAAACACACACCGATAATCCATCATAGTAAGTGCACCTCATAAAGAGTGTGTGGTATCGGCATGACACACATACCGATAATCCATCGTAGTAGTGCACCTCATAAAGAGCGTGCGGTACCGATATGACACACATACCGATTTTATCGTAGTAGTGCACCTCATAAAAAGCGTGCGGTATCGGTATGACACATACCGATAATCCATCATAGTAGTGCACCTCATAAATAGCGTGCGGTATCGGTATGAAACACATACCGATAATCCATCTTCGTAAGTACATCGAAATTAAGTATTGAACAACCATTTGTGATGTTTTAGAAAACCTCATTAGCTTTTATTACACAATTTAAAGCTTCGAAATATCGTAAGTTTCCATAAATAGAAATGTCTATTTATGGTAAGTTTCTAAAATAGAAAGGTTTCCAAAAATAGATAGTAGTACGTCATTTTCATAAATAATTTTGTTTCAAGTTATTTAGGTTGCTTTACTTTCCCCCGATTTAAAATATAAAAACAGTAGTAAAATAGGGGCGATGACTCACCTTATCGAGTGAGCGAATGTAAACGGTACTGTGTGTATATGCAGTATTAATTTGGTCACAACTAGAGTCCTCACTAGTCCTAGACCTCCCCTAGATAAAGGTAGAAATGTATAAGTTTAAGATTCGATGGTTAAAGACTCTGGATTAATACGACAAAACTTTTCAACGAAAACATACCTTCATTCAAACTAAGATAATAAAGTTCTAGAAGGAATTTAACTTCAAAGGAAATATATTTAAAACTAGACACCGAGAGCTACGTTTTAGACTAAGATATCATTACAAAAAGTTTTGTTACGAATGAGATATGATTAAAACGAAATTGATTAACTAATATGTCCAAAAATGTTATTTCTATATAAGTTGAATTTATTACTTTATAAAGTCGTATAACTTAGGTGTAGACAAGATAAACATTTTTAATACCTTTTTGGATCAAATAAGTTGTTATACTTCGTTAACCTTAACCATGTTAGATCGTGATTTATCAAAGAAGTTCAGGCAGCGGATTGAACACTTTGATATTTACAAGTTGAACGAACAGACAAATAATGAAATATACGAATGAGTAAGAACAAACTATTTGTCGAATGTTAAGCCTCAATTGTATTAATCAAGATATCAATACAACGTGTTTTCTATCTTACAAGGATCTATCTATTTATAGACCTTGAGGCCGCCCTATCTAAATAGGAAACTTCATCTAATTACAAAAGGAAACATAATATAATTCTAACTCTATCTATTAGATTTATTCTTGCATGACAAGGTAGTCTTCCGCATTAACTCTCAGTCTGTCCGCAGTAACTTTGTTCATCCGTAGTAATGATAATGTCCGTAGTAACTTAATTGAACAGCCGTATTAAACTTGGTCTTCCGTAGTAACTTCACAAGTTTATATCCGTAGCTAGAATTAGTATTATTGAGTTAAACTATTTTGACTAAGTTATAACCCAACAATCTCCCCTTAACCTTGAACTTTTATAAACTTTATCAAAAGTACAAGTTTTTATACATCAACATTTATAACTACTTCATTACATATCAAGTTAACTACGCTCAAGTTAACTACGCATTTCTTCTTTCTTCCTTGTCTTGCCATTCCTCTTCTCTTCCTGCTGCTTGTTCTTCAGAAAGTTGTACCATGATGCTCCAGACTAATTCATGTGCAATATTCGAGGTTTGAAGTCCATGTAGCTTGACTTTGATTAATTCTTTCAACGTTCTCAAGCTATGTGGATACCGTTTTCCCACTAAGTAAAACTCCATGGCTCCATGCCTTCTCACTATCGAGTAGACACCACTTCGTTCATAAACAAACCACTTGACAACTGGGTTTGCTGGACCTCCTTTCTTAAACACTGAACTCGTCTTTTCATACCCTGGTTCATACAAACCATTCAAGCAATCCATAGCCAAATCAATACCTGCACATTGACCTCTGGGCTTGAATACTTGACTCTTCCTATTTCGTACATCCTTTCTAAATCATCTCTTGAGAAATCCCTTATCACTCGATGGAAGGCTGGAACTATTGTTTTTGACTTGTCTTGCCTTGTGACCCTATACTCTGTCTTCATAGGTCCACCGGTGAATTCCCAGTCGATGATCATAGGAAGCTCAACAGCTAGAGGTGTAAACCTTAGTCCTTCTAGATGAATGATCAAAGCAGAACAGTTTTCTTGAGTAACTTTAGGATCATCATCTTCATCTTCCACAGTAATGGGTTCTTTCTTGACTTGTACTAGTGGAATGGTAGGACTTCCTTGAGAAGTAATTGGTGCAGTAGCAGTTTCTACTCTTCTTTTCTCTGCAAGAGGAATTATTTTAGATGCTATTTTCTTCCTCTTTGGCTTCTCAGGTGGATTAGACACAGCTGGAGCAGTACTAACAGAAGGGTTTGGTACTTCGTTTCCTTGTTCATTAAGTATTCTTCTCCCAGTATCAAGAGCAATCTTGAAAGCTTTCTCCATATCTTGCTTTTTCTTCTCTTGTATCTTGGCAAGTGCAGCTGCCCTTTGGACATCTCTTTTCTTTTCTTTCTCCACCAATTCCAATAAGCTCGCCATCTTCATAGGTCCTAAAGACCTTCCATTGTAATTCTTTGTTTTAAGATAGGAGATGAACTTCTGCCTATCTTCAGTGAGCTTTTCTTTGGTGGACTGCTTATTCCTAAGCACTTTCTTCTTCTCAGCCTCGGCTTTGGCTTTTTCAGCCATCTCCTGATCAAGCATGGCTCTCACCGCCAAGTCTTCTTGCTTAAGATTTGCTATTCTTTCAAGTTGTTCATCTTGCAATTTGGTGTGAATCTCTCTCATTGTTTCAGGATTAGTACCCACATCCAAGTCTTCATTGCAACTTTCAAAAGCTAACAGCTCATCAAGCCTTTCTTCCTTCTTCTTTTTCTTTTCAAGCTTCTTACTTTCTTCTTCATCATCTACCGCCCTCTTTCTCTTTGCTTTGTCCTCTAGCTTGACTTCTGTCCTTGGCCTAGGAATGTAAGTTCTAGCAGGAGGAACAACAGGAGGTCTTATACCTGAGGGTCTAGAAGCATCTGCAACATAATCAGGCTCAGCTTCAGAGACTTCAGGAGCTTGTGAAGCTGAAGGAATTGTTAGAGCTTTCTCCTTTGGAATTCCAGCTGCTGCTATTCTTCTTGCTGCTATTGTTCTTGCCATTTATTGCCTTTTTAGATCAGCCGCAGCAACTTGTTCATCAACAGTAGGGGCAGAAACTGTAGATGATGTGGTTGTGATTGTTGTAGCTTCAGAAAGAACAGCTTGAAATGTACCAGGTGCTTGATAAAATGTTGGAGGAGTTGTTGTAAACATATGTGGTTGTGTATCTATGGGTCTCTCCGTAGTAACTGGATTGCTGGCAGTATTAATGGTGTCCGTAGAAACCATCTCAGCATCAGTAGTAATCACTTCAATTTGAGAAGCCGTAGAAACTGGGACATCCGCATTAATGACAGCTGAGTGAGGGCCGTAGTAACAATGGGGTCCGTAGTAATGAATTCCTCCGTAGAAATTACTACTTCCTCAATCTCTATTTCCATTTCATGCTCCCCATCAACTGATTCATCCATAATCTGCTCCCCCTCAACTGTTTGTTCCTTTTCAACTGTTTCATCCACCACTATCTTCTCTCCTTCTTCATCAACCAACATATCTTCACCTTCTTTTTCTGTCTCCCCCTTAGGTGTCGTATATATCTCCATGTCCACATCTTCTGTTTCAACCTCCATGTCTTCACTTTGCTCAAAGGTTGCAGTGATAACTGTCTCATCACTTTTTCTTTCTTCTCCCTTGCTTTCTTCAGATGATAAAATATGTGTATCTTGTTCTTTCTCCCCCTTTTTGTCAGCTGGAGGAGTATCATCAGAGGAAGAAGAGCTGGAAGGATTTGGAGATGTGCCAATGCTCCTTGTTGAAGTGCTTTTGGGCAAGAGTTGAGCTGATAAAACGGCTCGTTGCTAGCAACTGTTGCACCAAATTTGTTAGAGTGGCAAGAGTTTCCTCTTGTTTATCCACCTTAAGTATGACAGCTTTGTACAATTCAATCAATTCATTGTTTTGATTAGAGCTACCCCCACCCCTTGCCTGTTGGGTACCAACAGGTGGTAGATCATAGGGTGTAAAGACACTTTCCTTCCTAGCGGAAACAGGTATCTCCCCTGTGGTTTCTTGGCACCAGGGACCACTTTCCAAAGATGAGAAAAAGTCATCATCAAAGCTTAGTGTTTCCTTGGTTTGGGTCTTAGTGATGTTAATACTGTCCTGAGCATCACTGTGAGAAGTGATTGCTGCAGTAGTATTAGCCCTCCCCAAATGGTCACCCCCCTCCTTATGGACCATCTCAGTGAGCAAGGGGGTAGCTCAATTTTTCCCCCTAATTGTGTCTTTCCTGAAGATGTTTCAGGTAGAGACTTTGGAATGTTTGAGAGTGGGGAAGTTTGAAGCACAAGAGGCTGAGGAACCCTCTTGGCTCTTCTTGAAAAAGCAACTAGTGGTGGTGAGTGAGGTGTAGAAACTGTGGGTGAAGTCACAAAAGTGGTGACTGTGGCGGTATCAACTGGAGTAGAACTCATAGTATCAACTAGAGGTACACTTGTAGTAGAAACTGTAGTTGTAGCCTCAGGGGTTATAACCTCAGCACTTGCAACAGAAATCGCAGTGGTGCTTCTGGTTGTTACGACAGTAGATGGTGGTTGAGACAGAGGTGCAGTCACTTGTCCCTCATATTGTGAACTTGTGCCCACCATCATTGTTGAGAACAATGGGGTCACATTAGCAGAACAACCTTTGTTAATTTTTCTCATGTTTGTAAAAACTTTTCTTGTATGTGCATGAGAAGAGAAAACATTTTCAGATCTGGTTAGATCTTGTAATTCACAGTTGAAAATGTGTTGGAGGAACCTTGGATACATTAGAAATTTATGCTTTAGCTTTACCAAGTTCCATTTCATTCCCTCAAATATAAGATTTGAAATATTGTATGTTTGGTTTGTAGCCAAACACACCATGGCAGTAGCTAAAGAAGAGCTACCTTCATGCCAACCCGTTCTCTTTTGTGATAAACATTGTTGCAAAGTATGCAACAAGAATTTCCATTGGGGGGACAACTTAGCTTTTTGAAAAGTTAAAATGTGTAAGTCCCCCTCATATCCCATTCTTTCAAAATTTTCAATAACAGTTTCATTAGAAAGTTGTGTTATACCTGCTGCATCACGAAGTTGTAGATGTGTGTGCAATGTGGCATCTGAAACGGTTATTGCTTTGCCATCCACTGTGGCATTGATGACCGGTACATCCCCATCAGTATTAAGTTCTGCGGAGGTCCAGAAATCCATTATATATGATTCATGGATTTCAGGGCGAATGGTTAATGCTAGTTTAATGTGGGACTGCTGCAAGAAGTCGATGATGGGATGAAAATCTGCATTGTCATCGAGTTTAACCAAGAATGCCACCATGTTGTGTGTCAGATGAAACTGTAATTCCGCCGTTGTTAAGAATGTATAAAAGATTCAGATTAAAACAAGCAATCATACACAGGATTAATCAAATATTGAAAGAAAATTTAGGGATTTTGATTGTAACGGTAACTTTTTAGAAGATTTAGGGTTCTTTAAGAAAGGTAAGTAATAAAACGGTTAAAAAGAGCCCTATTTATACGGTGAAAATGTAACAACTTGGCGATTGGGATTTGACGCGGGTGATGATTAAAAGTAACGGTTCAATCCGAGATTGCCACGTGTCAATTGTAGTTGTACCTCGCGCCTCAATTTTAAAAATTAGGTCCAATAACCAAACGCCACGTGTAAAAGTTAGTTACAAGTTGTATTTTGACTTGTCAAATCACCATTAATTAAGGAATATTTATTTATTAAGAAACCTTTTAATACGGTGAGTTGCAGTATTAACAAATAATAACCGTAGTAATTTGATTAATGACCGTAGTAATGGTACACGAGCCGTATTAACTGGACAGTCCGTAGTAATGTGAATTACTGTCAGTATTAACCAGAGGTCCGTAGTAATGTGAATTACTGTCAGTATTAACCAGAGGTCCGTAATAACAGCAATACTAAACAATATTAATCATTCCGTCCGTATTATTAGATTAAGGGCAGTAGTAGTTAAACCTTCCCTTAATACTGACAATTTGGCCGTACTAATAAAACTTTGGTTAAAATTTGTTTCTACTATTACTTTTGCAGTAGTAACATAGTACAATACTAAAAAGTAAGGCACTTGTTGCTTATGTTAAGGTTACTACTGCTTCTCGAAGGGACATAAAATAGAAATACTAAGAGATAAAATAAGCTGATATCAATCCATGTTGATCATTCCAATACTGGTAATCAAGAATGTGAATCTTCCCACATCAAATGCTTTTGTGAGAAAGTCAGCAAGCTGATTGTTAGTGTGGATTTTCTCAACATGAATCAATTTCTTTTCGTTACAGTCTCTTATGAAGTGGTAGCGTATCTCTATATGCTTTGTCTTGGAGTGTTTGAATGGATTGTTGATGATGCTAATGGTGCTTTTGTTGTCAATGTAAATTGGTGTGTTCATGAATGAATAGCCATAATCCATCATTTGATTTTGTATCCATATCACTTGAGCACAGCAACTAGTAGCTGCAATGTATTCAACTTCTGTGGAAGAGGTAGACACAGTTGTTTGCTTCTTGCATCGCCATGACCCTAGTCGTGAGCCAATGATTTGGCATCCTCCAGTTGTTGATTTCCCGTCTAAGTTTTCACCACCATAATCAATGTCAGTATAAGCAATTAAATAAAAGGGAGAGTCTTTAGGATACCATAAGCCTAAGTTAGGCTTGCCCTTTAGGTAACGAAAGATTCTATTGACTACAATTAAGTGTGACATTTTGGGTCTTGTTTGATATCTTGCACAAACACAAACTCCAAACATGATGTCTGGTCTTGAAGCTGTGAGATACATTAAGGAGCCTATCATTGATCTGTAATTATGTATATCCACATCCTCCCCCTCAAGATCAGCAGTCAGTTGTTTGTGAGTTTCTACGGGAGTGCTTGCTATCTTGGCATCCAGAAATCCAAATTTAGTTAGAATGTCCTTGACATACTTGGACTGGCTGATAAAGAGGCCATGTTCCTTTTACTTGACTTGTAGACCCAAAAAGAAAGTGAGTTCCCCCATGGAACTCATTTGAAACTTTGTGTGCATTAACTCTTCAAACTCTTTGCACAGAGCATCTTTGGTAGAGCCAAAGATGATGTCATCAACATATATTTGAAAAAGAAGGATATCTGAGTCAGATTTCTTGAAGAATAGTGTCTTGTCAATTGTTCCCCTTTGAAAGTTATTCTGTAGAAGGTAATCAGAAAGTGTGTCATACCAAGCCCTTGGTGCCTGATGAAGCCCATAGAGAGCTTTGACCAGTTTGTACACCATGTGAGGGTGTTGAGGGTCCTAAAAGCCAGGGGGCTGGTTGACATATACTTCTTCCTCAATGACTCCATAGAGGAATGCACTCTTGACATCCATTTGGTAGACTTTAAATCCCATGAATGAGGCAAAAGCTAGAAACAGTCTAATAGCTTCAATCCTAGCAACTGGAGCAAAGACCTCTTCATAATCAATTCCCTCTTCTTGTGTGTAGCCTTGTGCAACCAGTCTAGCTTTGTTTTTGATTACAATGCCTCTTTCATCTTTCTTGTTTCTGAAGATCCATCTTGTACCTGTCACCTTCTTGCCAAATGGGACTTCCACTAATTCCCATACTCCTTGAATCTTGAATTGTAGTAGCTCAGCTTGACATGCATCTATCCAATGTGGATCCAGTAGAGCCTCTTGTATTTTATTTTGTTCCATTTGAGAAAGAAAGCAGGAAAACAGACATGTGTTGAGAAGAGCTTTCACAAGATCCTTTTTGGGCTTAGTTTGACTTCTAGTCTCCATTGAGAAGTCAAGATTGCCAATAATTTGAGAAGGTGGATGATTCTTTGCAACACGAGAAGATGGGATCTTCTCAAGTCTTAGTTCAACTCCTAAGTTGGTATCATTGAAATCGGGCATATCATTGCTTGGGTAATAAGCAGTAGATGGAGGAGTAGTAACTGAAGAAGGTATGTCATGAGTGTATGTTTCAAATTCTTCAGTGATAAGTTGGTCAACTCCATTCTCATCCTCTTCTACTAAGTGTGGAACTCCATTGGGGCGTCTGGCATGATCTTTAGCAGTAGTTGTGGACTTGGGAACTGCCTCATCTTCATGTGGATGTTCTTCTTCTTGTTGAGAAGAATTCTCTGCTTCATCTGGGTATATGGGATCAAAGAATTGAATAGGATCCTCCATAGAAACAGGGAGATTGATATACTCCATAACATCCAAACGGGCAGTACCAATGATTGGAGCAGTATTAACTGGATCCGTAGTAACATGGTCCGTAGGAATGGATTGTGCCGTATTAACATGATCCGTAGGAACTGTTGAATGTTGAGAATCAAAGTTAAAGTTTAAGGATTTTGTTAATGCATCCAAATCAAAGACCCATTTTGGTCCTTGACCCTTTTTAGTAGGAGTATGTTCATTGAATGTCACATTAGAGCTGTCTTCTATGATTTTTGTTTTGTGGTTGTACACACGATATGCCTTGCTCTATGATGAGTATCCAACGAAAGTTCCTTCATCTTCTTTGCTCTCCAACTTACCAAGATAGTCTTTAGAGTTTAAGACTGTACAGGGACATCCAAATGCTCTTAAGAAACTGATCAAAGGTTGTCTCTTGTGGAGGAGTCCATATGGAGTTTTGTTTTGAGACTTAACTAAAAGGACCCTGTCCTGAACATAGCTAGCAGTATTAACTGCTTTTGCCCAGAAAAAGATTGGTAGGTTGGAGTCTGCCAACATGCTTCTAGCTGCTTCGATCAATGTTCTATTTCTTCTTTCAGCAACTCCATTTTGTTGAGGAGTTCTAGCAACACTGAATTGTCTCTCTATTCCTTTCTTCTCACAAAAGTCATTCATCACCTGATTCTTGAATTCTGTTCCATTATCACATTGAATCTTCTTGACTTTTAAGTTAATTTGATGTTCAATCTTGGTGATGAAAGTGATAAGTAACTGACTTGTCTCATCCTTGGTACCCATAAAGTACACCCATGTGTATTTTGAAAAGTCACCAGTGATGACAAGACAGTAGGACTTATTGGCAATGCTCTTTACATTAGTAGGACCGAACAGATCCATCTGGAGTAAATGTAAAGGGGCAGTGTTGGTGTTGATCTCCTTTGACTTGTGAGAAGATTTGTGATGTTTTCCTTTAAGACAAGCTAAACAGTTATCATCAAGATTGAACTGTTTGTTGGGGAGACCTCTAACCAAATCTGATTTCACCAATTGATTGATATTATTCAGATTCATATGGCACATCCTCCTATGCCACAGAGTGGATTCATCTAAGGTAGCTTTTGAGAGAAAGCATGCTTCAGATGAAGTTGGTTTGACCTTGGAAATGTCTAGACATTAGACATTGTCTCTTCTTGGTGTTCTAAGTAAGATCATGCTCTTTTCTATAACATATCCTGGTTTCATGATGATGCATTCAGATGCAGTAAATATAGTTGTGTGCTTCTCATCACAGACTTGAGAGACACTCAACAGGTTATACTGCAACTGTTGCACATAATACACATCTTTGAAGTGTATTGTTCCATTGCTTACTGTTCCTTTTCCAGAAATTCTTCCTCCTTTTGGATTGCCTCCAAATGCAACATATCCTCCATTGAACTTTTCAAAGTCTTGTAGGCATGACATGTTGCCTGTCATGTGTCTGGAACAACCACTATCTACATGCCAACTGCTCTCACTTTCTTTTGTTGGCTGAACCTGCACATCAACAATAGAAGTTAGTTTCTGGTGGGAACCCAAGCCCAAGCTGACTTGGGTTTGCCCATTTCATCAAAGTAACTCACCTTCCTTTGGACTAGTTTTGAAGAATCAATAGGAACAGGTGGTTGAGTTACTTTGATCTTTGGTTGCCACACTTGTTTGAATGTTTTAGCTTTTGAAACAATTTTAGTGTTAACAGATTTTGGTTTAACAGTAGGAACAGATACAGGTTTGGCATGCTTTTGTTTCACAGTATTAACATGAGCCGTAGTAACTATGTTACCTTTGGCAGTATTAACATGAGCAGTATTAACACGATTATTTTTCACTGTATTAATACGAGAAGTATTAACACCATTATTTTTGACCGTATTAAGTTTGGCAGCAGAAACAAAATTTTGTCTAGCAGTATTAACTCTATTTCTACCGTTAGAAAATAAGTTTTTGTTAACACGTTTTCTTCCTGAATTCATAGTAACAAATTTGTTGTGCACATGGTTTATTGTGTTACTACTGTTCATGGGTTTGTTTTTATGCTCAGGCCTTCTAGTGTATCCCAACCCGTGATGTGGTTTTTGAATCACTTGCTTTTGATTTTGAGGATTGTGATAACAAACTTTTGCATAGTGATTTAATTTTCCACATATAAAGCATCCCTTAACAGAACTTTTAGGAGTTTGACCTTTTTGTGTTTTTACTTGGTTCATATTTCGTTGATTTCCTCTTTTACCTATATGTATCCAAGTCTTTTCTTTTTCCTTAGGGACTGTTTTGTTTTTACTATCAGTGGATGCATTTTTGTTTACTTTCTTAACATGATCAAGAGATGACATAGACACTAAACTTTGTGAAGACTGTTCAGTAATACCTTCTATTGTGATTAGGTGATTTTCTAAAGGAATATCCTTGTTTTTCACAATGTTCAGCTTACTCTCTTCAACTAAATCCTCAATCATAACTTCATCATAGTTGATTGGATCAACATTGAATGATTCTTTTGGAGGTGTCTGAGAGATAGGGATCCTTCGTTCATCTAAGGATGAAGGGATATAGTTTTGGTTAAATGGAGGGGCAACTTCTTTGTATCCTTAACCAGCTTTTACCTTTCCATGTATTTGTTGTTGAATAAGGTTATTAACTGATTGTGAAGCATGTTCTAATTTCCCTACATCTAACTCAACTTTATCATGTTATTGTTCTAATCTTTTGATTTCTTCCCTAGCCATCTTAAGTTTAAGTAGTAAATCCTCTCTTTGCCATTCAACTAAACTAATTTTCTCTTGATAACTTTGTTCATTTATTTTGTGTGACTTAATTTGATTATCTAGGTTATCAATGAGTCTAGCAGCTGACCGTCTTTGTTCTTCTAAGATTTCAATTGAATCACTCATTAGTTGATTGTAATTTTTATATTTAACAATTACTTCCTTACACTCAGAAGAACATAGTTTAGAATTTACCTCGACCATGAGAGATGAAGTTTCAGGATCCTTTGATGATGAGTCGATTGCCATTAGAGCATCGTCTTGAGTTGCTCCTTGATCATCTTCGTTCCAGTCATATCCAAGAACATCGTTGCCAATTTCCGTAGTACCCAGGTCAGTATAAACAAGCTCCGTATTAACTATGTCCTCCGTAGAAACGGTGTCTTCAGCATCCATTACTACTACTATGCATGCATGGTGAACAGTAGTAATATCTTCAGTAGAAACAGGATCATCACATGAAATTAACGCCTTGTTTTGACTAGTTTCTTCGGCTAAGTCATTCCAATCGTATCCAAATATGTCCTTTGACATAAGTGCACTTTGCTTGTTGTCTTGAGTTATTCGAGAATTGTTGGATTTTGACTTATTTGGACATTCCCTTTGCAAAGTGTCCTGGTTCATTACATTCGTAGCACTTCACCTTGCTTTTATCGAAACCCATTCGTTCATTGTTCCTTGGATTGAATCTTCTTCCGGTTCTATTCACAAATCTCCTTGCACGTAGAGCTAACATGGCAGATTGCCACTTTAAGTCCATCTCTTCCCACTCATCTTGATGTATCTGCTTCATGTCATCACTAGTGAGATTTAAGCTTTGTGAGATGAAAGATTCAAAAGATATCTCTTCTCCACTTTCATGTTTTGTTCCTCCAGATGTTTTGACAAGAGCAGTATTAACATTATTAATACTGTGGCTGCTACTGTTAGGTTAGTCTGCTTCCACTTCTAATTCAAAGACTCTTAGGTCGTTGTATAGATCATCCAACTCCAGTTCTTCCAGTTTGTCTCCTTGTCTATAGGACACCGTGTAGATAATCCATTCCTTTCCTAGAGCTCCTATGAATTTTCGGTTGATGTCATCTTTGTCAAACTTAACTCATGCACTGATCATCTCTCCTGTGAGCTTTTTGTATCTGTCAAACTTTCGAGTCATTCGTTCGTCTTTGAAGGCATTGAAATTTTCGTATTCTTGTTTAAGAAGAGCTTTCTTGTTCTTCTTGGTATTCTTTGTTCCGCTGAATCTTTTCTCCAATGCTTCCCATAGAGATTTGGCATCTTGATATTCTTCAAATTGTGATTGGTACTCGTTGGGGATGGCAATTAAAAGAATACTGAGAGCCTTGATCTCCGTTTGTTTTTCTCTTCTTTCCAGGTCAGTCAATGTTTGACGAGTGAGAACTTCGGGTTGTCCATCAGCTCCTTGAGTGGTAGCAGGCTTGTTACCATTGACGATAACATCCCAAACTGTATAGTCAGACAGTAGGATGTGTTGCTTGATACGTAGCTTCCATAAATCGAATTCGTTGCTATTTAGAACAAGCACTTTGTTGATTGAAACATCAGCCATGATGTTTATCTTGATTCTTGCTTATGAGGATTATCAACTCGTTGATCAATGGATCTAAAGCACCTCCTGTGCTCTGATTCCACTTGTCAGGATCAAATAAGTTTTTATACTTTGTTAACCTTAACCTTGTTAGATCGTGATCTATCAAAGAAGTTCAGGCAGCGGATTGAACACTTTGATATTTACAAGTTGAACGAACAGACAAATAATGAAATATACGAATGAATAAGAAAAAACTATTTGTCGAATGTTAAGCCTCAATTGTATTAATCAAGATATCAATACAACGTGTTTTCTATCTTACAAGGATCTATCTATTTATACACCTTGAGGACGCCCTATCTAAATAGGAAACTTCATCTAATTACAAAAGGAAACATAATATAATTCTAACTCTATCTACTAGATTTATTCTTGCATGACAAGGTGGTCTTCCGCATTAACTCTCAGTTTGTCCGCAGTAACTTTGTTCATCCGTAGTAATGATAATGTTCGTAGTAACTTAGTTGAACAGCCGTTTTAAACTTGGTCTTCCGTAGTAACTTCACAAGTTTATATCCGTAGCTAGAAGTAGTATTATTGAGTTAAACTATTTTGACTAAGTTATAACCTAACACCTTTTAGACTTGTTATTAACTTATTATAAACCAATTTAATTATTATTACGGTTATCTAAATGGTTACACGAAATAGATTATTGAACCTAATAACTTTAGTCAAAATAATCAAATTAGACCCGTTGTTGGTATTTTACGTTTTTAGGAAGTTCTATAAAGAGTTAGAAAATGATTCTTACAATTTTGAGAACTAGACTCTAGGGTCTAGAATATTCATCAGGGTCACAGATTCTAATTTTAAACCAAAATGGAGTTAAACACGAAAGAAAACAGATTATAAAAAGAATTCAGAAACTGTCCAACGACATAGGATTTTATACCGATTACAATTACAACCGAAAAGATACAACATAGGCAATGATAAATTAACAGAGCACGATATATATACGAGTTCAAAAGAGTTTATAAGGACTGCCAATTAGTTTTATAATAATCAATAAAACCATGAAGTAAGATAGGGTTATATACCAAGAATTTAAATATTTGATTTCAAGCTTTACGAACACCATTACAAGCAAAAGGACATGATGACTCAAGAGGCTGCCCCACAATTAGTCAAGGTCACCAAGCAAACCTCAGAATTCAGATTACAAGGGTTAGAAGTTACCAATCCGAAACTAGAACGGGATTGGAAGGAACCGGTTAACGGGTGGCATTACATGACGATCTTGTGATTGGAACAAGTTGGAAACCGATCAAAGGAGCAATACTAACATGAAATGACCAATAACAATCTGAAATAACCATCCACAATCTGCAATGACCAACAAGCTCTATCGATTAGGTTAAGAACGACTAGAACACTTTTATACATAATCGTGTATATAAAATTGGTTAACGAACATAAAGGATAACCGATTCATCAACATAAAGCAAACCTTAAAAGCTAATGATGACAACCTGAATAAACACGAGATGAATATCAAGTGCAATTTGGTGTGATCGGCTTCATTGAAAAGTCAGTATACTATAAAAGAAATTAAATGGATTAAAGTTACATAATTAATAATTCTATACACATCAGCATGTATAAACTCGACTACAAGAAAAATCCAAGAATAGAACAACCTGGTTCCTTGATCGATTGTTGCATAAAATGACATGTTCAAGGCTGAAAATGAGGTTCAATGGTGATGATGATGGTGAGAAACAAGCGACTGCAACAAGGTGACATCCTCATCTATTTAAAGAACAAAGAGGATCACGCGAAACACTTGAAATTCATCATAGAATTCCTTAGAGACCATAAATTGTACGCTAAATTCTCAAAATGTGAATTCTGGCTCCGAGAAGTACACTTCCTTGGTCATGTGATCAACCAAGAGGGAATTCACGTAGATCCAGCAAAGATCGAAACGATTGAGAAGTGGCAAGCCCCAACGACTCCTACAGAAATCCGTCAATTCCCAGGATTGGTTGGCTACTATCGAAGGTTCATTGAGAATTTCTCAAAGATCGCTAAGCCCTTTACCGAACTCACCCAGAAAGATAAGGATTTTCTTTGGGGCAAAGAACAAGAAGAATCCTTCTAGAAGCTCAAACACAAATTGTGCCACGCACCGATTCTGTCCCTACCAGAGGGTACAAATAACTTTGTAGTGTATTTCGATGCATCTCACCAAGGTCTTGGTTGCGTTCTTATGCAAAAAAGACAAGGTCATCGCATATGCATCAAGGGAATTGAAGGTACATGAACAGAACTATACAACACACGAACTAGAGCTAGGAGCGGTCGTGTTCGCTTTGAAAATTTGGAGGCATTACGTATACGACACTAAATGCACAGTTTTCATGGACCACAAAATCCTTCAACACATCCTCGATCAAAAAATGCTCAACATGAGGCAACGAAGATGGATAGAACTACTAAGCGACTACGATTGCGAGATCAAATACCGCCCCGGTAAAGCAAACGTAGTAGCAGATGCCCTAAGTCGGAAGGAAAGGGTAAATCCATCACAGGTTGGAGCATTGGGGATCCAAGTTCAGACAAGCTTACAAACGCAAATCGCTAGAGCTCAGCGAGAAGCGTTGAAACCCGAAAACCTAAAGGACAAAACCCTACATAGTCATGAGAGGGAATTCGAGCTCAAGCCGGACGAAATCCACTACTTCAAGAACCGAGCGTGGATTCCGAGGTCCGATAGCCTTCGAAAACTCATATTGGATGAAGGCCACCGTTCCCGATACTCTATTCATCCGGGATCCGACAAGTTGTACAAGGATCTTCGGGAATATTATTGGTGGCCGGGCATGAAGAAGGAAATCGCCTTGTACGTAGCAAAGTGTCTTACGTGCTTAAAGGTGAAGGCGGAATACCAGAAACCCTCAGGTCTACTGCAACAGTCGGAGATCTCCTTGTGGAAGTGGGAACAAATCTCCATGGACTTCGTCACAAAGTTACCCCGTACGTCAAGGGGGAATGACACGATTTGGGTTATCGTGGACGGGTTGTGTCACACCCCGCTTGGAAGCGGAAACGCGAGATGTTCCAGTTATAATATCAAAGTCAAGATTACAACAATATAACCGATAAACAAAACATCAAATTAAATTGATCATGCCAAATGTTACAAAATACATCAATAAGTCAAGGCGATAAGACGCCAAGTACGAATACAATTCCAAAAGAAATCAACAAAAGGATCGTCATGGAAATTACAATAAACAATTCAAATTCAAATTTCCCCAAAGCAAGCGATCCAAAAATAAACTATGGCATGATCACGGAAATCCTCAATTTCCTGCAAAGCGTTAAAACGACATCAACAACATGTTGGTGAATTATTCGCAATTTATAAGTAAAAGTTGACCCATCGACAAGTTTCGGTAAATTCCAAAATCATATTCCAAATCATAACATAATCATCGTATTGTATCTTGTTTTCAACCCTAGTGAGGATACCATGCTTAGATTAGTCATACACCTCGATCCTTACCACACAATAAAGTCCCCTCTTCTAAGGTGAGTCAATCCAAAGGTAATCGAGTAATATACCGGTCATAACATCTACCCATAGGAGCATCCTACCGAGCGATGAGGGTTAGGTATAATAACCCATATAGCTATAAATATGAAACCGTTGGGCATGAAGCTTAACGAGTGATTTAGGGGTGCCACCAAGGCAATAAAGACTCCTAATCTAAAGCAGACCTATTCAACTAGGTAAACAAGATAATCAACAAAGTCCCGCATACATGCAGACAATTTTATAAAATACGCTTTACAGCCCAAAAATATTTAAGACAAGGGCTACGAATAACTCACTGATAAAGCTTCAGCAAACAAAAATCGGGTACACCAAACACAGAGCTACCACTCCTCCGCCTAAGTGCCTTAAACAATAAACAACATAGTCTCAGTATCTATATAAGTCTAGGTCCGGTTTAGCCTTGTCGGTTAAGATTAAGTTTAATATAATATTCCAACGTTTAAAATAGTCGAATAAGGATGACGGATTAAGAAGACGATGTTCCGCGCCAGAAAAGGCCCGATCGGTAAGATGTCGATCTTTCACGTCAACAGCGACCGTTTGAAGCAAATGATACTCCGAGTCGAAAGGATTATTAATATAAATGTTCATTAAGTCGACCAAAAATTAAGATGTTGACTTATGAAAGTCAAGGGTCAATTATGTTGACTTATGAAAGTCAAATGTCAATTTTGTTGACTTATTAAAGTCAAAATCAATTTAAAAGTCCAATTTGACACTTAGAATAAGTTGGAGTGTTTTCTTACCAAATGTTTTAAAGCAAAAGCCTTTCAAAACCATTTTATAAAATTGGCCGCAAAACATAATTTGATGACTTAAAACAATGATTAAATTGAGACGAAGTTTAAAGTATCGCAAAGGTTTAAAATGTCCATTTAAGTAATATTATGACATTCGAGATTGCGTTGGTGTCTTTGAGTCCAAAGACAATGTGTTTTGTAGAATATGTTACTTTGGTATACAATTTATTTACATAAGTGTTTTAAGTCGTAAAAAGTTGTGAGATGAAATTTTGGCAGCGCTTCCGCGCCATAAAATATTAGTCCATTTATTCAATCACTTTCCCGCTTATCAACAATGCATTTTAAACCATTATACATAATACATAATACCATATTTAGCTTTACATAATACTTTGGTTCCTTATATTTTAACATTTGTCCAACTTTAGTCCAAATCGATCAAACGCACGAGTGTTGGTCTAATAATTTATCCTAACCGATTTTCAAGGCTAAAACCGAATAATACACATATAATGAAATCACAAGATTCACAAGAGTAACAAGTTACACCACTAACTCCGCTTGATTTGACCAGAATTTGGAATGACAACTTCGGTGGTACAACGATGAGAATATCCGCCTCCGAAACACAAAATGTCACCACAATTAGCAAAACGAAGGATTTGAATGCACAAAATGTCACCATTATTACTGTTTTTACTCATCTCAGCCCCCATAATATTATTGACAAAAGTCCAGAACGTGAATCCAAGTTTTAAACGAGTAAAACGACACATTTTCGGGAGGTCAGCAGCCCGGTGTTGCGCACCTGGGAACAGGTGCGGCGCACCTAGCTGCTGCCTTCTTCCCGATTTGTGTTTTTCTTGCTAAAATCGTTTTGTAACTCAAAGATTTCGACATGCAACCAGTAGATAACTTATAAAACATCATTTTTATAGTTTCTAAATAACTTTTACCCACAAAAACATAGATCTATGTAGTGTTTATATAAAGAAAATCGTTTTTGTAAACAAAGTGGTATAAATCCTTACAAAAACTCATTTTTATGGCTTAGATCATACATGCAATTAATAAAAACAGTAAATGATGATAAGAAAGTGATTTCTACCGGATGTAAATGAATGGATGGTGTTTTGGACGGATTTAGAGCTCCGAAAGTGAAGAAATATGCTTGAAACCGAAAATGCTTTGCTCCTCCTTGTTTGCTTTGATGATCAAACGATTTTGATGGATGATTTATGTGTTTTTAGTGGCTGGAATCTCTGGTTTAGATGAAGGTTTGTAGAGAGAAAGTGGAGAGAAATGGGGAAGGTTAGTGTGTGTGTGTGTTTCTTGAATTACAAAAATTAAAAAGAAAAGAAATGAAGGGGAAGGGTAATGATACCCTTTGGGACTGCTAAAATGACAGAAATCAGAGCACATGCTCGTTTGTTGATTGGTTGGCTTATTACAAAAACGAGGCAAGGACCAAAAGTGTAAAATTTTGAATTCTGGCAAAGAGGTGCTGCGCACCTATGCCCTGGTGCTGCGCACCGGGTGATTTCCAGCACTTTCTGATTTTCGTTTTCGCGATCGTTAAGGAGTTTCGTTCGTCGAAAGTTCCCGATTCTTTTTGCGTTGAACTTAGGGAAGTTCACGCTTTGATTTACTTTATATTAGGTTCATTTAATATTAAAATTTCACTTTTGTTTTCGAGATTCGCACGATTTCGGTAAAAGGGCACGCAAGAGTAAAAGTGCGATAACTCGCGGATAGAGGATCCGATAACCGACAAATTTGGCATAAACCTTCTAACTTATATTTATGAGGATACTAACTAATTGGCACTTAGATAAAATAATATTATCACGTCCCGAGGGACAAATCAGTAAATACGAGAACCCGATAATCAATAACAGTAAATCGCGAGCAAAACAAAGCGTAACACAAGGGTCGAAATCAATTGCGAATAAAATATAAATAATGACGGTAACTCGAGTACCTCAAATAGACGGGACGTCACAGCCTCCCCTAGTTAAAAGAATTTCGTCCTCGAAATTACTATTGAGCATCGCTACTAGTAAAGAGGTGGGGATATTTCCGCTGCATTTCATCTTCCCGTTCCCACGTAAACTCAGCTCCATACTTAGAGTTCCATCGGACCTTAACAATAGGAATCCGACTCCGCCGCAAACGCTTGACCTCTCGGTCAACGATCTCTACCGGCTCCTCTATTGCGTGAAGCGAATCATCCAAACTTAGCTTCTCCAAGGGCACAATTAACGACTCGTCAGCAAGACACTTCTTGAGATGCGATACATGAAATACGTTGTGCACACCGCTCAACTCAGGTGGCAACTCAATACGGTAAGCCACTGGTCCAACACGAGACAAAATCTTAAACGGACCCGTAAAACGTGGACTTAACTTGCTGCGCTTCTCAAAACGAAATACGCCCTTCCAAGGAGAAACCTTCAACAATACCATATCGCCAACCTTGAATTCCAAGGGCTTACGACGTAAATCCGCGTACTTCTTCTGGCGATCTCTCGCGGCTACTAGACGATCCTTGATCCTAAAGATCTTATCAGTCGTCTCCTGGATCAACTCGGGACCCGTAATCTGACTATCACCAATCTCAGCCCAACAGAGTGGAGACCTACACTTACGACCGTAAAGAGCTTCAAAAGGCGCGCAATTAATACTGGAGTGGTAACTATTGTTGTACGAAAACTCGACCAACGGTAAATGTCTATCCCAACTCCCGCCAAAATCTAAAACACACGCGCGTAGCATATCTTCCAACGTCTGAATCGTGCGCTCACTCTGTCCATCGGTCTGAGGGTGATAAGCCGTAATCATATCCAATCTCGTGCCTAAAGCTCGCTGTAGCGTCTGCCAGAACCTCGAAGTAAAACGCGCGTCGCGATCAGAAATAACGGATACAGGAATTCCATGCCTGGCCACGATCTCATCAATATATAACCTAGATAACTTCTCTATTCGGTAATCTTCTCGAATAGGTAGAAAATGAGCTGACTTAGTCAGTCGATCAACAATGACCCAAATAGCATCATAACCTCCTGAAGATCTAGGAAGCTTTGTCACAAAATCCATCGTAATATTTTCCCACTTCCACTGTGGGATTTCCGGCTGCTGAAGAAGGCCAGAAGGCTTCTGATTCTGAGCCATAAACCTTAGAACAGGTCAAACACTTGCCCACATACTCGGCAATCGCCCTCTTCATGCCAGGCCACCAGTAAAAATCCTTTAAGTCGTGGTACATCTTATCCGCTCCGGGATGAACAGAATAATTAGACTTGTGACCCTCATCTAATATTAACTGCCTAAGGCTGACGGGAACCCAAATACGATCTAAGAAATACATAACCCCGTCGTCTTTCGGCTCCAACTGACGTGCCAAACTAAATAATCCTTCGTCCTTCAGACGATCCTCGGTGAGAGCCTCCTGCTGTGCCTGAATAATACGAGTCTTCAAACTCGACTGAATAGAAACCATCATAGCTCGAACTCTCACCAGCTTAACCGATTCCTTGCGACTTAACGCATCGGCTACTACATTAGCCTTTCCCGGATGATAACGAATCTCACAATCATAATCGTTAAGCAATTCCACCCATCGGCGTTGCCTCATATTCAGCATCTTTTGATCAAAGATGTGCTGTAACGACTTATGATCGGTAAACACAGTCCCGCTCCCTACCTAGAGCCGCTTCGCCTTCCGAGGGCCGCACCGCCTCAGAGAGCCAGCGTCATCAGACTACCGATCCCACGGAGGACACCTCCATGGCGATCTCTAGCAGCATCGGGTCCAGCCCGAGGGCTGTGCTACCACCCCCTCCACCGGTACCCGTTGCCGCCACACTACACTACCGGGGCCCGCGCACTAGGTTGACCGCGCGAAAGCAGGTCATCCTCCCGGGCCGTCTGCCGGATAGGATGGTTGCGTGCCAGGAGGGACCATCCCAGCCTACCCCATCACACCTACCCTTCGGACACCCTCCAGAGGTCCCACGAAACCCTACCATGGACCACTACTCCTGGGAGAGGCAGTTTGAGCGCGAAGAAATGCAGCGCGCCAGAGACGCCGACGCCGCGAGGCAGAGGATGCCTCCTACCCTTCAACCTCCCCCACCGGCCGCGTTCCTTCACTTGCACCTCGAAGTGCGGGGACTGGCACAGGAGACCCAGCACCAGGGGCACCTTATCAGTGAGGTCACTGACTCTGCACAACAGTTGTCAGAGCAGGTGTTGCGATTCATCGCATCGACCCGAGCTACGGCACAAACCGTGCAGCGCCTCATTGGTGTGAGTCTGGTAATGGGCACGTTGATTGTGGTGATGGCAGCCAAGATGTTT